>OX465581.1:126034078-126376980 GCA_950022655.1 Alentia gelatinosa
TGTCTCAGACAAATGCTCTGCGAGGTACACGAATCCCATCTGTGAATCCCTCTTAAAGGCATATCGGACAATCTGGCGTGAAAATTACAACCCATGTCAATTTCCTGAGAATTTAATATGATGATCTCCAAGTGTTGTGGAGCACATATTTAACTTAAATATTGGGGGTCACAGTGCTTGTTATGGTTTTATAGATGAATATCATTATAATTTTATATTAGAATATATAGAAATTCTAAAAAGTATTTTTAGTACAGCCCATGTCATTTTGCTCAAACCTTCACAGAATATAATACATGTATAGTAATACTTATTTTGGTTTTGAAATTCATAGGTCACCAACCTTGATTTTGAAAGAATTGAAGAATACCATATTTTTCAGTACATTTCTTATGTAAATCAAGTAAATGTAAATTGGTCTATTTTACCTATTAAAATTAGTTAAACTGGACAAACTGTAAATTTAATCATGTAAAATTAGAATAAATTTTTTCGGATGAAATCGGTGCAATCAGCTAAAATCAGGGACCCGATTTTATCCAATCGAAGAGTTTTTTACAACTTAAAATTAGAATAAATCTCAAGAAACCAGTTTTGATAATAATTTACATTATTTAAAAATCACCAGGTGGCGCCACTGTGAATTATAGGATATGCCTTTAAAACCCAGCATTCCGAGCAGCAAAACCAGAACCAAACCAGGCTAATGTTACAAGTGACTAAAACCCGCCCATGAATGCGATCGATTATTTCCGTGTGCCTCACAACAAACGAGGCCACAATAGGCCTCTTTCAGGCTGACAGGCGGGCCAGGCCTAGCGAATAATTGCATCAACGCTCGTGTGAATGTGGAAATTATTCCCGGCTCGCCTCGCTAACTGCGCTCGGTCTCAATGAAGTCCTTTGTCTTTGCCTCTCGTTCTGATCGAACACGGAAGCGGTCACTCTTCCGGAGATCCGTGCCCAGAAAAAAGAAGAGTTAAATTAGTGGAGAAACCACTCCAAAACACCGCAACTACTTCACTTTGGGGTTGGGGATAAAACGGGACAATACTGATGATTTAATAATAGAAATAGTTGACAGTTATGGACTCTTTTGAGGTTTCAGGGGCCTGTTTAATAATCTAGGATCGTATATGAAGTCCCTTTTCTGTACGCAATAGAGACCTAGGGGCCCATTTGACATTCTAGGATAGCACATTAAGACTCTTTTCTGTATCTCGTACAAGGGTTATCGTTTGATAATGTTCAATTATATTTCCCTAAGACAGTCTTAGCCATCCATAAGGTCGTCCATAAGTGTTGAATAAAGTTGACCCACATCGCTCCAGGGACCTGTTTAATAATCTACGATCATAAATGTAGACCCTTTTCTGTAAGACGTAGAGACCCAGGGACGATGTGGGTTAACCTTATTCAACACTTACAGCATGGAGTTGTCCCATTACACTAAGTCCATATAAGGAATAGAGTAGACCGAGTAGCCAATGACTGCATTCGCAGCAAACCCCGACCTTGACCCTGACCTCCTTACATGATATTTATAGCGCCTTGGGACAGTTCTACGGTCGAGAGTTGACCTCGAATCTTAGGGGCAACAACCACCCTGCTTATGGACGACTGTTTGTCAGTTCGGCTACTCACTGCGCTCACTGCCCATCGTGCAATAAACGCTCACACTACTAACTCTCATTCCGTTACTACTACAGATGAACCGGTCCAAGTCATGTCCTATCTCATCCTGTCTGATCTCATCCGGTCTTACCCTGTCCTGTCCTGAAGGCCTGTCACAGATTCAGTCAGAGAGACCCTCAGTAGAAGAGTTTACCTTCACCTCAGGTTCATTTTCAGATACTACTAGCACACTAACATAGTGCAGGGACCTGTTTCACTAGTTTCGTGACATGTCTGTGACACCATACAGACATTGGGGTTGTCTAGTTTCGTGACAACACAAGTAGCTGCCCTTAGGAAATACAGACCCCAAACATGAGAATTAGACAAATCTACACATCATGAACCTGTTTCACTAGTTTCGTGGTACATGGTGTACATACTTATTTGAGTCATGATACTAAATGTTAGAGCAGATAAGTCTAACATTGTACAAAATATACAATGTTGAGGCAAAGGTCTGGTCATTTCTTGCCCTTGTGCAATAAATAACACTTTACTGCACGCTCGCCTGAATACAGTGACCCAATGTTAAGTCTATGGCGTTTTTTTATTAGAGGTAGGATAATGCTACTTACATTTTATCATTTACTCGATGGGATACATAGACAATAAACGGTGGTTTTGTGGACTGGTTGTCGGAAACCACGAGAGGTTGACACATAGTCATACATGAGCGCCAGCGAGTGTATTACGACGTCAACCTTGAGCATTGGTTTACAGAGCCGCCTGTCCACATAACCATCGTTTGTTGTGTTTGTTCATTCTCCATTTTTTTTAATAAATTAAACACAGTAACTGCCATATTATAGGTTATGACAAAAGGGACTATTTCTTTGCTCTATAACACAAAGGGACTATTTTCCCATATACCATGGCTTTGAGGCCGTATACGACAGCATTGAATCTATATACCACAGTTATGGTATCTGATATCTCTCTGATGTTATACAATGGGTAGTGGTTTACCGAGTCCCCATCCATTTTCAATGGGGTCTTGTTATGCGATGGATAATGATATAGAGGAAACCTATGAAATCATATGGTCAGAGGTTTTATCTCACCCCAGATATTTTTCCTCCATAGACTTAACATTGGAAACTCGTATCTAACACCCATTAGATATTTAGGAAAAATATCCAATGGAGGATAATGTCACAAATGTTAGCCCATTAGTCAATATTAAGGGTGAGATAAATTCAGAAACCCATTAAAGTTTAGGGTCAGACCTCGATCCCATCTCATTTGAATTACATAGCAATCCACGTGGCTTTGCCTTGTGAATTACTACGTGATTCAAACTCGATGGGATACGAGCTCAGACACTAAACTTTCATGAGTTTCCTCTATAGTATGCCACTGTACATGGCTGTACACCACTGTACACTGTCGTATGCCACTGTACGCCACTGTACATCATTGTATGCAGCCATACACTGCTGAACGCTGTACACTGCTTTATGCCACTGTTCACCATTGTACGCAACTGTACGCTGCCGAACGCTGCTGTACACTGCATTCGAGTTTGAATCACACAGCACTTATGAGTGCACTGACTCTACACTTTCATAGGCTTCCCATACAGTAGTCGGTAACTGTTTGTTTTTTTCTGCTGATGGAAATCCACCACCACATCAGACAGGTTGGTGCAGACTTGCTCAAGTCTTTGATTATGAACATTTCTTAAATGATTAAACACAATCAGAATAAATTCCATTATAGTATGTATCCTTCTCCGACTGACCCATAAATCAAAGTGAGAGGGTATCGATCTCCCAGCAGATATCCCGACCAGTTTCCAGGATATCTGTATGGAGAGTGTTGGGAATACTGGAGCTAAACGAGGCCAGAAATCCAACACCAGTACCGATTGTACCAGTCCCAGCATCCCAGCGAGGAGGGTAGCCATAGGATGCAGGGACTGGAGTCAGTATCCCAGCGAGGAGGGTAGCCATAGGATGCAGGGACTGCAGCCAGTATCCCAGTAGAGAGGGTAGCCATAGGATGCAGGGACTGGAGCCAGTATCCCAGCGAGGAGGGTAGCCATAGGATGCAGGGACTGAAGCCAGTATCCCAGCGAGGAGGGTAGCCATAGGATGCAGGGACTGAAGCCTGTATCCCAGCGAGGAGGGTAGCCATAGGATGCAGGGATTGAAGCCTGTATCCCAGCGAGGAGGGTAGCCATAGGATGCAGGGACTGAAGCCTATATCTCAGCGAGGAGGGTAGCCATAGGATGCAGGGACTGAAGCCTGTATCCCAGCGAGGAGGGTAGCCATAGAATGCAGGGAATTGAGCCAGTCTCCCAGTGAGGAGGGTAGCCATAGGATGCAGGGACTGGAGCCAGTATCCCAGCGAGGAGGGTAGCCACAGGATGCAGGGACTGGAGCCAGTGTCCCAGTGAGGAGGGTAGCCATAGGATGCAGGGACTGCAGCCAGTATCCCAGCAAGGAGGGTAGCCATAGGATGCAGGAACTGGAGCCAGTATCCCAGCAAGGAGGGTAGCCATAGGATGCAGGGACTGCAGCCAGTATCCCAGTGAGGAGGGTAGCCATAGGATGCAGGGAATGGAGCCAGTATCCCAGTGAGGAGGGTAGCCATAGGATGCAGGGACTGGAGCCTGTATCCCAGTGAGGAGGATAGCCATAGGATGCAGGGACTGGAGCCAGTATCCCAGTGAGGAGGGTAGCCATAGGATGCAGGGAATGGAGCCAGTATCCCAGTGAGGAGGGTAGCCATAGGATGCAGGGACTGGAGCCAGTATCCCAGTGAGGAGGGTAGGCATAGGATGCAGGGACTGGAGCCAGTCTAAGGTTGGTCCTAAATATTGCGTTTACTATTCCTTCCCATATACCAGGTCCAGGTCTTCTAGGGACACGGAAACACCACTCTACATGCGTGTCAGAGGTCATTCTGCGTGATGGAAGGTCTTCAAGGTCATCGGTCAGAGCCCTTCGGAGCCCTTGAGTGCCCTTACGCCTTGCCCTTCAGTCTGGCAGGGCCCCGTGTAGGCTGATGGATACACCAGGGCCCTGTTTTATTTTTTGCGCGACGAGAGTTTACATACCCAAAGAGAGGTCGTATGAGGGTTGGGTTTGATTATCAAAAGGATCGTGGGGAAGGAGAGTTGTAGCCGACGATCTACGAGATCTCGTCCATTCCACTGCACGAAAACCATCATTTTATATACGCCATCGCGGAAGTGCATGTGTTGGCTGAATATTGACTTGTTTTCATATATAAATACGCCCAGGCCTTATATACGGACGCGTCTTGGCTGTATTTCACACCCGGCGTATATGAGAGGAAATATCCTCTCCCCCCTCCGCCTCCTGCCCGTTTGTGTTGGTAGAAGTACAGGTGTCCTCAGTAGGAAGCCCTCCCCCTGCCTCCCCCTCCCCCCCCCCCCACCACCCCCCGCCCACTCTCAGTGAAGCCCTGTTCACTGGACGCTTATATACGCCTACAGATGAGGTGTATACACACGGGGAATAGGACGACCTTGTATACGCAAAATACCTACTTATATATGCCGGGCACATTCACATTTAAAGTGATGGTGTTCGTGCAGTGTTCACGTTTTATTTTCTATCCTCGGGCCGGGAGACCTCGTCCAGAGTCTCTTTTAGCTCTCCTGGCGGGCAACACCTCTAGGGGTATCGTTGGTGATTCAAAAAAACATATGAAAGCTTATTTATTGATTTAAACTAACGGAAATATGTTTATTATGATTTAAATTCAAACTGGAATTGTTATATAGATCGAGAATTACCGTGCTATTTAGTTAGGTTGAAATACATTTATAAATGATGAAATTAGTTCCCAAAAAATTCGCTATGTGTCACCACAGGGCCTACTAAAGAGAAGAGTTATTAGCAACCAATAAGAGACCAGTAAACACATGAATCTAGCCAATAGGAAGAGAGTGATTAAAAGACCTTGTTCAAATCTCCTCCAAAGTCCTATTTTGTCCTGGACAAGGATATCTCTCCCTACGGACGACAGGGTAAATCGAACGCCATTGGCGAGCTCTCGTCCAAAAGGTCGCCCGTGGAGGTCTCCTTCGTGGGGACTCTCCTGGCCAACGAAAGTTGAACATAAAACAGGACACAGGTACACCACAACTGAGTTGCCTCCATGCTAGACTCCCATGCGTCACTGCGTCCCCTTTTACAGTTTCGGTTTATAGGCCATGCAACCATTTTGGGGACTAATATGATACACCAGATATACCGCAGATACTATAAAGGAAACCCATGAAAGTCTAGGGTCTGAGCCCGTATCCCATCGAGTTTGAATCTCGTAGTAATTCACAAGGCGAAGCCGAGTGAATTACTATGGGATTCAAATGAGATGGGATCGAGCTCTGACCCTAAACTTGAATGGGTTTCTGAATTTATCTCACCCTTAATATTGACTAATGGGCTAACATTTGTGACATTATCCCCCATTGGATATTTTTCCTAAATATCTAATAGGCATTAGATACGAGTTCCCAATGTTAAGTCTATGGAGAAAAAATATCTGGGGTGAGATAAACCGCAGGACGTTAGGGCCCACCACCCGTAAGTCGGGACGTTTGGGCCCAGCTGAGACTGGTGGCGAGAAAGCCAGAGTCGGGCCTTGGCCGCACCACAATGCCGCGGTTGCATCTGTGGCGCCGGGAGGGAGAAATAGCACAAATGGACGTTAGGGCCCATCTATTTTTTGCAGATGTAGGGAGAAATATCACAAATGGACGTTAGGGCCCATCTATCTTTTGCAGATATAGGGAGAAATAGCACAAATGGATGTTAGGGCCCATCTATTTTTTGCAGATATAGGGAGAAATAGCACAAATGGACGTTAGGGCCCATCTATTTTTTGCAGATGTAGTGAGAAATAGCACAAATGGACGTTAGGGCCCATCTATTTTTGGCAGAATTATTAAATAGTTAATATTGGGATTATAGGATTTAGAAGAAAACCCACGAGATGAAAACAGCTGGGTGAATCACTCTGCGGTCAAACGAGGTGGAGTGCGGACCAAGTTATTTTCATCTCGTGGGTTTCTGATTTTATCTCACCCTGTAAAACATTATTTATTGGTAAAGTGAATCACCCAATTAGCCATTGAGTAATGGTTACACGAACCTCACGGCCGTGGAGTGCGAGTTACTAGTGTTAAGCCTATGGGGAAAAATACCGGGGTAAGATAATAATTTTAAGGGCAGACTGATCAGCACATTTGATTATATCCAATTTGCAAGACAGATCACAGTGATTATAGAATCTTTTTTTATCATCTCTCATCATCTGGTTAAGTATATTCTTTTAGAAATGTCCGTGTTGCACTTTCTGTGTGTCCATTCATTACAGGCATTACATATTTGGCATGTATGAATATTACAGGCATGAACGGTTTGGCATTTATGGATACTTCCATGGTGTATGTCGCTCTTGTTTGCTTTATGTGGGCCCTAACGTCCCGATCAGTGGGCCCTAACGTCTTGACTGTCGGGTGGTTGGCCCAAACGTCTACATTCCGATACACCACATTGGACTCACATGCGTCAATGTGTCCCCTTTTAGGTCTGGCGTCCACCTACTACGATATGGCACCGATATGGTCTACGATGCACCTCCCGATAAAAAATCAAAATCCTGTCGGAAGGTCACCTAATATCGGGACAGTTGACCACGTTTCTACGATTAGGCACCGAAAAAAACCCCATTAAGATACATGGTGGATTGGCTTGTCTAGACAAATGTCTACGATTTTGCGCCTTCCAGATTTTGCATCGGTGCCATATCGGGAGGTCTACGATTCTATCGTAGTAGGTGGACGCCGGGCCTTACTGTTTCGGCCCAGTATATTTTTCAACATTTCTTTATTGTATTTTATCTCAACCCTGTTATTTCCCCTAAAGAATTAACATCGGGGATCCATACTCAATGCCAATGGCGTATTTAGAAAAAATATCTAATGGGTTTATGTCACAAATAGTAGCTAAGGCCCGGCGTCTACCTACTGCGATTGACATTTAGACCTACCGATATGGCACCGATACAAAAAGCAAATATCAGAGACATATCAGGAGGGTGCAAAATCGTAGACATATGTCTAGACATGCCAATTCACTACGCATCGCAAGGGGTTGACTGGTAGAAAAAGGTGACCATGGTCCCGATGTGCCCCACGATATTACCAGTGCACAAGTGCCACTCTTGGGGTGTTATCTGCATTTTTAGATATATGATACACTATAATCCAGAAGGAATCGCATCGATAATGTTTCCCAGGGGACATAGAACAATAATTTATGTTTTTTCCATGCACTAAAAGCTCTGTTCCGAGTCCAACTCAGAAAATATTGATTTCAGATTCTTAGACCTAACAGAAAATCACCAAATTTACAGGGCATACGGGCATCTGGATCTTTTAATAAATTCCAAAATTTCATCAGTGCCTAATCGCAGAGACGTGGTCAGCTGCCACGATCTTAGGTGACCTTCTGACGTGATATTGATTTTTGTATCGGGAGGTGCATCGTAGACCATATCGGAGCCATATCGAAGTAGCTGGACGCCGGGCCTAATTGGTCAATGTGAAGGGTGAGATAAATTGAGAAAACTTTCGCCTCGTGAACTACTACACCATTCAAACTCGATTGGATATGAGATCTGACTGTAACCTTTCATAGGTTTCCTCTATAATATTCCCATGCCAGAAAACACTGTAAATACATCCTCTACTAAAGTAGTGGTAGTTGACACGTACCACCATACTGTGCCGGTATGGCGACATACAAAGGTGGCTGTGGCCCACTAGATTTAGGTCTACTCTCGACTAGAACCGTCCCAAGGCGCTATAAATATAATGTAAGGAGGTCAGGGTGAAGGTCGGGGTTTGCTGCGAATGCAGTCATTGGCTACTCGGTCTACTCTATTCCTTATATGGCAGTGAATGTAATAAGACAACTCCATGTAGCATACCATCATACTTTGAATACGATTGGTTGCACTGAAACATATATATATATATATCAAACGGACTAGAAGTTCATACTAGAAATTTCAAAATGATATTATGATTATAAATAACGCAAAGGAAATAATAATAAAGGATTTTTAGATTTCTTTAACGAAAATTAGGTTGTGAATACTTGTTTCCAGTATAGTAGTAACATGATGGAGATATTTATCCACATGCAAAAATCTGCAAGTGGAAACAAGACAGAAACATACCAAATCATTAATGAGATTTTAGGGACGGAGAAGTTAAGACGAAACCAACAAGTTTAGGTCAAAGTCGTCATTCTATAGTGAGTGACTTGATTGAGGCAAAGCTGAGTGAATAACATATAGCGTTCAAACAAGTTGATAAACGACGACGTTCTGTATTTTTGTCCCCCTCTTCTGTCTGTCTGTCTGTCTCTCTCTCTCTCTCTCTCTCTCTCTCTCTCTCTCTCTCTCTCCTCACTTTTTCCTCTTAGCATAATCCTTTCTCATCTTATTTTTCCAGTTGCTTTGTATTTGTCTTATTTTGTTTTTTTTTGTATTTGTCTTATTTTGTTTTTTCTGCGTATACAAGACGCAATGTGAAATCATGTACAGGTTGCTACCGCCCATGTTCAAATGGAAGAACTGTGCCTTTGCTCAGAATTTGAATAAAACTTATACAAAAGAAAATTATATCACCCCTAAACACCCTAAACTAATGGATAACACACTGGATATATGATGGCATAGACCATAGAGAACGGACTGTAATACTTGTAGAGGTATGGAGAACTAGTTACCAATGTTAAGCCAATGTTAAGTCTGATGCTGTGTCACCATTACTTGGTTGAGATATCCATCTCATAGAATACTCTGATGTTATCCGAGATATTGATCCCTGGCTCAAATCTTCTTTGACCAAAACGAGCTGCTTTCTGTATTTATCTCACCCCAGTACAAACTAACAGAACGTGTGAGACACAGAATATAGACCATGGAGAATGGGCTGCAATACTCACAGGGGCATGGAGAACGACTACCCAATGTTAAGCCTACGGGAGATACTGTATGAATCACGACAAAATTACCTCAACACTGCGTATGGCTGTACAGCAACATATTCCGAAACACTTGTTGTCTTCATAAAGATATCATCAGTCAAAAGAATTGTAAGTAGTACATATAGCCGATAAAATTAACATCACAGAAGGCACACCCACTCACTAACAGGGAATACAGTTGAGAGTCATTTAGCTGAAGTACTTATGCCTCTCCATAAAAGATCGCAAACCACTAAGAAATCTCTACTATTTCCCTCAGATGTCATTGACCTATCATCTGTTCTATAAGGCCTGGCGTCCACCTACTACGATAGACATTTAGACCTACCGATATGGCACCAATTCAAAAAGTAAATATCGGAGACATATCGGGAAGGTGCAAAATCGTAGACATATGTCTAGACGTGCCAATCCACCTGTATGGGGTTTTTATCGGTGTCTAATCGCAGAAACGTGGTCAACTGTCCCGATATTAGGGACCTTCCGACGCGATTTTTATTTTGTATCGGGAGGTGCATCGTAGACCATATCGGAGCCATATCGAAGTAGCTGGACGCCGGGCCTAATTGGTCAATGTGAAGGGTGAGATAAATTGAGAAAACTTTCGCCTCGTGAACTACTACACCATTCAAACTCGATTGGATATGAGATCTGACTGTAACCTTTCATAGGTTTCCTCTATAATATTCCCATGCCAGAAAACACTGTAAATACATCCTCTACTAAAGTAGTGGTAGTTGACACGTACCACCATACTGTGCCGGTATGGCGACATACAAAGGTGGCTGTGGCCCACTAGATTTAGGTCTACTCTCGACTAGAACCGTCCCAAGGCGCTATAAATATAATGTAAGGAGGTCAGGGTGAAGGTCGGGGTTTGCTGCGAATGCAGTCATTGGCTACTCGGTCTACTCTATTCCTTATATGGCAGTGAATGTAATAAGACAACTCCATGTAGCATACCATCATACTTTGAATACGATTGGTTGCACTGAAACATATATATATATATATCAAACGGACTAGAAGTTCATACTAGAAATTTCAAAATGATATTATGATTATAAATAACGCAAAGGAAATAATAATAAAGGATTTTTAGATTTCTTTAACGAAAATTAGGTTGTGAATACTTGTTTCCAGTATAGTAGTAACATGATGGAGATATTTATCCACATGCAAAAATCTGCAAGTGGAAACAAGACAGAAACATACCAAATCATTAATGAGATTTTAGGGACGGAGAAGTTAAGACGAAACCAACAAGTTTAGGTCAAAGTCGTCATTCTATAGTGAGTGACTTGATTGAGGCAAAGCTGAGTGAATAACATATAGCGTTCAAACAAGTTGATAAACGACGACGTTCTGTATTTTTGTCCCCCTCTTCTGTCTGTCTCTCTCTCTCTCTCTCTCTCTCTCTCTCTCTCTCTCTCTCTCTCTCTCTCTCTCTCTCTCTCCTCACTTTTTCCTCTTAGCATAATCCTTTCTCATCTTATTTTTCCAGTTGCTTTGTATTTGTCTTATTTTGTTTTTTTTTGTATTTGTCTTATTTTGTTTTTTCTGCGTATACAAGACGCAATGTGAAATCATGTACAGGTTGCTACCGCCCATGTTCAAATGGAAGAACTGTGCCTTTGCTCAGAATTTGAATAAAACTTATACAAAAGAAAATTATATCACCCCTAAACACCCTAAACTAATGGATAACACACTGGATATATGATGGCATAGACCATAGAGAACGGACTGTAATACTTGTAGAGGTATGGAGAACTAGTTACCAATGTTAAGCCAATGTTAAGTCTGATGCTGTGTCACCATTACTTGGTTGAGATATCCATCTCATAGAATACTCTGATGTTATCCGAGATATTGATCCCTGGCTCAAATCTTCTTTGACCAAAACGAGCTGCTTTCTGTATTTATCTCACCCCAGTACAAACTAACAGAACGTGTGAGACACAGAATATAGACCATGGAGAATGGGCTGCAATACTCACAGGGGCATGGAGAACGACTACCCAATGTTAAGCCTACGGGAGATACTGTATGAATCACGACAAAATTACCTCAACACTGCGTATGGCTGTACAGCAACATATTCCGAAACACTTGTTGTCTTCATAAAGATATCATCAGTCAAAAGAATTGTAAGTAGTACATATAGCCGATAAAATTAACATCACAGAAGGCACACCCACTCACTAACAGGGAATACAGTTGAGAGTCATTTAGCTGAAGTACTTATGCCTCTCCATAAAAGATCGCAAACCACTAAGAAATCTCTACTATTTCCCTCAGATGTCATTGACCTATCATCTGTTCTATAAGGCCTGGCGTCCACCTACTACGATAGACATTTAGACCTACCGATATGGCACCAATACAAAAAGTAAATATCGGAGACATATCGGGAAGGTGCAAAATCGTAGACATATGTCTAGACGTGCCAATCCACCTGTATGGGGTTTTTATCGGTGTCTAATCGCAGAAACGTGGTCAACTGTCCCGATATTAGGGACCTTCCGACGCGATTTTTATTTTGTATCGGGAGGTGCATCGTAGACCATATCGGAGCCATATCGTAGTAGGTGGACGCCGGGCCTTAGTCTTCGAAGCTGTGACTGTACTGCTTCTATTGGTTTATTTAATCTGTGTACATTTAAATAATTAAATAGAGAAATCTGATCATTAAGAAGGGGATGTGGCTCAGTGGTAGAGCGTTCGCTTTGCATGTGAAAGGCCCCGGGTTCAATCCCCGGCATCTCCAGTTGTTTTGGCAACCCTTTTCTGAAATTTAACTTCACTTTTTTTAATACAAAGGAGGTTAGGATTCAACCCTTCATAAGTCGTAATACTGCATGGAGTTCTCCCGAAGCCTTCACTGCCATATAAGGAACAGAGTAGACCCAGCAGCCAATGACTGCATTCAGAGAAAACCATGACTTTCACCCTGACCTCCTTACATAGTGTTAACCCTTTAAGGACGCATGATGCCTGGAGGCATCACCGTGCTAAAGACGCATAATGCCTGGAGGCATCACCACACTAAAGATGCATGATGCCTTGAGGCATCATTGTCCCAATATTAACAAAAATGTTTTAACAAAGAAATAATAGAACAATGTTCATGAAATCTTCAGAAAATGTAGATATAACATCATATTTAGCATTGCTATTAAAAAGAAATAAAATATTTATGATTATGTTTCATACTGCATGATTACAAGCTTGGATGTCAGTTTTAACTACTATGTGCCTGTCCTCTAGCCAGCCAGACTGTCACCAGTATCCGTCCTTATGGGAGTAGCTAGGCCCCTGGCAGCCGTCCTTAAAGGGTTAATAGCGCCTTGGGACGGTTCTACAGTCTATACTTGACCTGAATTTCTCGGGCCTTAACCACCCTCATAAATATTATTAGAGACGTATTACCTGCCCCCTGCTGCTACCCATGACGTATTCATGGCCGTACGTCACACTGTGACGTATGGGGTATGACGTCACGTGACAAGGTAAAATTTCACCGTATCAAGCTTGATGATAATACGAAATATCTTCGTACGTCAAAAGACTTGGTAAAATTATCAATCAGATATATCGACATCGGGAAATATATGATTTAATAATTACACCACGTATTTTCTATCAATTTATTTATCCTGACTGCACCTTGACTCAGTAGCCTGTCTTACTCATCGGCAATACCATGTATCATTCGTTCTTAACAGTGAATCTGCACTTGTAATTTGTATTTCAAAGGGAATATTTCATCGTAGTAGTAATATGTGGAGACAGAGTCAGTGTACCTGAATGGAATCTGTTCAGAGATATTTCCGTCAGAAGTACTCACCGAGTTCTAAGAACGAGGTGAAATATTACCGACCAGAATATCGAGGTACAGATGGAATTCAGGCACACTCACCATATGTCTCCTTATTATCACTTCATACCTAGAAATTATTAAAAATACCATCTCATATTGGTCACTTGGTACGGGATGACGTATGGATATAATTTCGTCACTCAGTGACGAACGGAATCCATACTCCTGGGGTTCGTTGAACAATTTAAGCTCGTACATGAAGACCCTTTCCAGTATGTCAATGAGACCCAGGGGTGATGTGGGTCAACTTTATGCAGCACGCATGGATGACCTTCGGTCAGATAGAAGAGTACAAGCTGAACGAGCTTGAATTTTTTTTTTTTGTAGCAAATATTTATTTTTCTATCAATACATGTTATATCACTCTGCTCTTAACATATATCTCAAGTTTTCATACAAAAGCAATACATCCATACATTCATTCCGTGGATCCTCCAAATATTTTTTGTGTTTTTTAATAAAAAGTATAGCAGGGAGATATCCCCTAAGATTTTCCTAACTAGCTTCCTTTCTAGAGGTAAGTTGCCACCCATATTATGGTCTTTATACTTTAACATCTAATATGTCTTTAGTTCATATCTCTCTATAGTACGTTTATAAACCGTTGATTGTTTCAGAGAAACTCCATCCAAAATGAGTCTTTCAGTTCTGGGTGCTGTAAACGGAATACGAAAACAGGAAATGGACAGTGAAATACCATTACAAAACATGGACAATAACGAGGTTAAATTTTTAAAAAAGGCTGCTATAAAAGCCGAAACGTTGTGAAAACCGCTGTTCTGAATAAAGCCATCACTAAAACCGACTACAGACTGTTGTTGAGTTGTGCTTGTTTAAAATTTCTATGATTATCAAACAATAACAATATAGAAGGTACAACCACATTTACAACTTCATGTACAAAAGGGCACAGGATGTGAAATATCTTGATCAAAGAGTGCTTCCAAAGATCGTTAGCTTATGTCGGAGACACACCAAGCGAGAAATGTTGGCGATATTTGTACTCGCCTACATAATCATGGCGATTATATGAGCGATAAAATTCATCGCTTGGTGTGTCCACTACTCGCCGGGATATGAGAGCGACTCGGATGTAGGCAAGTTAAACAATCGCCAGCACATCCCATGAGCGATAATATCAAACATGTTTGATATTCTCGGAAAGAGGACACCAAATTCGCCCACATAATCGCCAACAAAAAAACGCTATAGCTCTGCCGAAAACTGGGACACACTGAGTTTTCTGTCCATTGTGAGCGATATGTGGGCAAGCCCTACTAGTGACAACCAGTGAACCAATCAGATTGAATTTTAAAGTCACATGATCACCTTACAAAACCCAGACTTACAGTGGCTTACTTGCCAATGCAGTGATCGCCAAGTATCAAACATCGCTCATACTTGGCAAGTTTTCCAGTCATACCGGAGACACACCAAGCGAGTCAAGGCGGCGATCTCCGGAATCGCCAATGCAAAATAGCATATATCTGAGATATTTTTTAACAGTAATATCTCCCACCGATAATTTAGCGTATTATAAGCAATAATCAAGGGAAATATGAAATAATATCTCACATCCACGCCATTTCGTGTTGGCGATTCCAGAAATCGCTGCCTTTCTCGCTTGGTGTGTCTCCGGCTTAATCGCTCGCTCGGTGTGTCCCAAAAACGTCAGCAAGTCAACAAAACCCCCTACCCTTAAGAAATCTTGAGCGATTCCATTTATCGCTGATTCAACATCGCCAAGGGTTCCACTTGCTTGGTGTGTCTCCGGTATGACGATGGTAAAGTGGACCGCTCTGTCTGCCTCAAGCCGGAGACACACCAAGCGAGAAACGCGGCGAGTTGCGGAATCGCCAACAGAAAATGGCGTGTAGTTATGAGTCACTATTTTATATTTCACCTGATTATTGCTTCCGAGACACTGAATTATTGGTGGGTGATATTATTATGACATAATATAGCACACATACGCAAATTCATGTTGGCGATTCTGGAGATCGCTGCCGTTACTCGCTTGGTGTGTCCTCGGCATAATACCGGGGACACACCAAGCGAGTGGAACCCTCGGCGATTATAGATTAGCAAGTAATGGAATCGCTCAGCATTTCTCGCCCATAAGGTGGGACAGGGTTTTGCTGACTTGCTGACAACTCTCAGACACACCAAGCAAGTCAAGGCAGCGAGAAAACGACAGCGAGAAACTCCCCTGAGCGATTACTGCAAAACTTGCCAAGTATGAGCGATGTTTAATACTTAGCGATCACTTCATCAGCAAGTAAGCCACTCTATGTTTGGGTTTTGTAAGGTGATCATGTGACTTTAAAACTCAATCTCATTGGTTCACTAGTTGTCTCTAGAAGAACTCGCTCACATATCGCTCACAATGACAGAAAACTCGGTGTGTCCCGTTTTTTGCCAGTACTATAGCGATTTTATGTTGGCGATTATGTGGGCGAATTTGGTTTCCTCTTGGCGAGAATATCAAACATGTTTGATATTATCGCTCATGGGATGTGCTGGCGATTTTTGAACTTGCCTACATCCAAGTCGCTCTCATAACACAGCGAGTACAGGACACACCAAGCGATGAATTTTATCGCACATATAATCGCCATGACTTTGTTGGCGAGTAGTTTTATCGCCAACGTTTCTCGCTTGGTGTGTCACCGGCATAAGGAATACCCATATATACAAATATTTCAAGAACTTGACATTAAATTTTTTGTACGACCAGATTCACATTGAGTGAAAGCCTAATACCGGGGGCACACCCAGCGAGTCAAGACGGCGATCTCTGGAATCGCCAACACAAAATAACATATAAATGAGATATTTATTCATAGTAATATCTCCTATCGATACTTTAATGTATTGGAAGCAATAATCAGGTGAAATATAGAATAATAGCTCAAATACTTGCCATTTTGTGTTAGCGATTCCCGAAATCGCTGCATTTCTCGCTTGGTGTGTCTCCGGCATGAGATTTATTGCTGTAAGGTCTCGCCCTCTAAATACATGGGCATCTATTTTACTCCACAGACTCACATTGTGATATCTACATTAAGATCCTTGTTAGAGCGTGCTTGCACGTGCTAAATACATCATCTAGAGTTTAGAGGGGTCCATATAGACTTTCAGGGTACTGCATGAAAACTATCCCTTCACTATCTGTGTGCTATTCACTGTGATATTGAGAACAGAGCAGGGAGCCAGAGTCACAGTCTCTTAGAGGTGTGCCCAGCTAATCATGACCAATCACTCAATACCAAAATACCTCAAGACCCACTAGTGCTTGATGTGTTTGGATCCTAGATTCAGGCAGTTGCCTGGGCAGTTGACTGGTGCTAAATCTAACTTATACCTTTTAATTGTTATTCATTTATAATAGCACGCTCATTCATCTATAGGATGAACATACTATCGTAAAACCGGATGAGGTTTAATCTGGGCCCCCGTATGGACGACTGGAGTCCAGGAGTCGCATACGGGAGCCCAGATTAATGCGAATAAGGTTTTGATTTTATCCTACACCCTGTGAGGATAATAACAAAAAACATGATACAAACTTTCTGAAGTCCTCCATATAGCTCTCCTTGCTGCTCTGAAGGCGCTTGGAACTACTTTCAGCTGCTGATCTCTGATTGGTCCATTTTTTGTACGCTCCTAGGAGCGATTTTTTATCCGTATGCGACATACGGGCGCATACGGAAAGTCAATGTTAAGCCTATGGGATTTTATATTAGGGGTAGGATAATATTTGTTCCTAGTATATTGTATCCCATACTTGACATGGATATCCTAAGAGTGGGTTGTCTAAAGCCGGAGACATACCAAGCGAGAAACGCAGCGAGTTCCGTAATCGCCAACACAAAATGGCCTATATGTGAGCTATTATTTCATATTTCACCTGATTATTGATTCCAAGATGCTAAATTATAGGCAGGAGGTATTCCTATGAAATAATATCTCATCTACACGCCAATTTGTGTTGGCCATTCCAGAGATAGCTGCCTTCACTCGCTTGGTGTGTCCCCGGTGTTACCATCAATAGGCCTTTTTCCGTAGGCTGGTGTCGCACCTTATCTGCTTAGTTACGCCAAGGCTGAAGCCAAACATTCACCTGGCAACGTATACTTTAGCATTGGATTACTGAATATAAGAGCGTAATACGTTCATAATACCCACCTACATTATTTCCAGAGTAATAACAACAATTGCATCGTATTCTATGGTATTCCAGCTCAAATCTGGTATGCCACACATGCATATTGCTTCAATATTACATTAGATATAGCATAGATAACGTAGGATCACCAAAATTGAATACCCATTAATACATTGGCAGAGCCAGCAGTTATATCCTTATCTTTTTCCTATCTAAAACCAAGATAATTATCAACTATAAAGTTTAGACAACCATGACTCGTTAGTACAATACTCTAGTTTGTTTCAGCAATTTAATCTGTCAAAAAGCAACACTCCTGCCATCACACCCACCGTTCACACTTTAGGTGTGATTGCTGTGTGTCTCTATATGAATACCGCTGGACTCGCGGTGTTTGTCCGAGCGGCCGCGTTACTAGACAGTGGGCCGTTAGGCGGCGCTGAACGGCAACACCTGTATTGTAACCAAGAGTGGGGTCTTGCCAGTTGACAAACCAACAGGCACAGTATGAAAAGACATTACAGAGTCATCATTAACAAGTATTTCCTTCGAAAACTGAATGTTCGTATCGTTTACCTTGGTGAAAGGCCTGAGTTGACAATTGTGTAAAATTATGAATTTTGTTTTAATTTGGAGGCAAGACCCCTCATGTGCTACAACGAGGCAACTACCTTATAAATAGGAGTCTTTTCCCGCCTCTCGTCACCTGAGACAAAGACACTACATGATACGGAGATTGATTCTCCCACCCACCAACCCAAAGACAGTACTGTAATATTGTATAGTATTAAGTTTACAATTGATCAACTGTATGCGGTATGTTCTTATGTTGAGCTATAATAAATACACAATATTGACTGGTTTCAGATACAAGCAGCCGTATGCTCCGAGGAGTTGACGCGTAGTAATATCCGAGCGTATGCGAGGATATTGCGTAGAATCATCATTTATTATCCACCTTTTTTGACAAGTGGCATGTCGATATCAGTCTGTTTTAGATATGCACTATTTTCCCATACTAAGGCACTATTTTTCCGTATGCGCCACCCGGAGCATACAATATATCCGTATGCGCCGGGTATGTCCACACACACTCGCTATGTGTTTTCTACGGACACTTTGTATTAGGTGGATAATAAAAAAAGTTTCTCCTTCTGTTGTCGCAAGGCACATTGGACTTGTCTTAAATTAAAACCAAAGAAAATGTTGGACTTTGACCAAAGAACTGCATACTAGTCAGTCAATAAAGAGATCCCTGACAAAACGACCTTCCTACCGGTTCTCTATGTACCCTGTCCTTTTGATGGCGTAAGTTACTCAATGACCCCCTGGTCAGTAGAAGTGACACATGAGGTATGTAATAATAGTAATAAATAATATGGGCTTGTTATTGTTCGG
Organism: Alentia gelatinosa; assembly: GCA_950022655.1. Taxonomy (NCBI): domain Eukaryota; kingdom Metazoa; phylum Annelida; class Polychaeta; order Phyllodocida; family Polynoidae; genus Alentia; species Alentia gelatinosa. The sequence continues at coordinate 126,053,242 of OX465581.1, forward strand.
TCAGGAGGGGATGTGGCTCAGTGGTAGAGCGTTCGCTTTGCATGTGAAAGGCCCCGGGTTCAATCCCCGGCATCTCCAGTTGTTTTTTGTTTTTTTTTCAGTTTAACTCTTATAATAGCATCCTGAATATATTTACATCATGACTGGTTCCCTGTCCCAATAAAATATGTGACAGGTAACGCCTAACTACACTCTCCCCCCAGATATTTCGCGGCGCTAGCAATGGCTTAGTCTCTGCCCCAACCCAAAGCCTGTTCCCTGGGTATCAACTTAAGACAGGGGAGACCAGCGGAGATCTCAGATTCAAAACAAGGCAACTGTCAAAAGTTATACAAGTCAAACGACTCACATATCATTAGTTAGCAAATAAAGGAATTGTTAAATGTGGTTAACAGACAATCCAGCTGTTTCTTTTTCATCTCTAAACCACTTTATGGTGTGAATCTACTGTTGATTAGACTGTGAGGGACTTCAAACTTTTGCTGGTTGGCAGGAGACCAAACACAACTTCTCTTCCTCACGAGATTCCCCAAATATTCTATTTCTACTTGTTTATAATAAAGGATGAAAAAATTAAAACACTCACTTTATTTGTTATGTCGAACCTGACATAGTCTTAGGGATTACTTTCTTCAGTAGAAAACACCTCATGTATTGTAGGGTTTTGTTTGTCAACATGTCACTTGTGCACACTCAAAGGAGCAGTCTAATCAATCGTGGATTCACATTATAAAGTGGTTTAAAACTGACAAAGAACCAGTTGGGTTGTCCCTGAACCTCATTCAACGATTCCTATGTTTCCCAACTCAACAGATGCCTTGTTTTGAATCAAAAATGTTGGCTGGTTGCCCCAGTCGTTAGTAGATATTCACGGAACCAGCGTATGACGTCATTGGATTGAGGCAGAGATTAGTAAGCACTAGCTCTATGAAAGATCTTTTAGGAGAGTGCCTTTTTAGGAGAATATCTCGTTGCATGAGTATCTTTCTATTACCTACATCATAAAATAACTAGAAGGGCTCCTTTTGGACAAGCTCGGTAGTTTACAACTCAGTTAAGTAGGCCAGAAAGACCAATTGAACGTCTGTGGTACTGGTTATTCCCTTCTAACACCACCAACGTCTGGCAGTACCTGAGTCTAAATCGTACCCGTGGCTATTTCAGTCTGAGAGGGTTTCAATCTAGAGTTGGCATGACCATCATGTTAGCACTTCACCTTTCAGAAATCTCATGTCTTTTTGCAATGATTCCCATAAGTAGGATTTCCAACAAGATAGATTATTGTGATTAAATCGTCTTGATGTCCATAAACCCTGCTATTAAGATTAAAAAAAGAAGAGAAAGATAACTAGCAATTTCTAGTCCAGTTACATTTGGCTGGCAACTTATACAGGATAAACAATGATACAGGCCACTCAAAAAAACTACTTGTTTCTCATCACCGCACGCATCTGCTAAAACGATTTCAGAAGATTTTTTTGTTTGTTAAAATCAGATGAACCTCGATAGAAATTATGAAAAGTATGTGTATTTGGTATAAAATTAAAGCTCCTTATGCCAGGGATGCTTTCAATTTATAAGCAGTATAAATCTGAAAACCCTGCATACGCAGACACCCTGCATAAGCGGGCATTTTGGCCTGGAACGGAGGGTGACTGCTTGCGCAGGGTTTTACTGTATGTCTAAAGCCCATTGTGCAGTAATTGTAAATTACATATAATTTACTGCCGGGCTGTTTTGTATCGACAGTTAATCGAACATATACTTAACAGGTAACAGTGTGGTGGTTAATCGAACATCTTATGTTAATTATTTTCTGGTCACATGACCACCTGACGCCTCTACTAGCGTCATTCCTGCTATTGCATTCGCTGCCGATGCACGGGAATTTTTTCATTACTGCTCCGCTCAAACTTTTACTACCGTTTTCGGTTTTTACCAACACATTTACCTTTACCTTTTAACGAGCACAAGATGCCCAGACGGAAACAGGCTATTTCTCCGAAAAAACGGAGTCAAACCCGGAAAAAGAACCAGGAGAACCTGGCAAACATGTCAGACCAAGATGGCAACCACGATGGCGTCCCTGGGTCGCCGGCGTCCTCCTCGGGCTCCGGACCATTGGCAAGAAGAAATGCGGCAGAAATTCAAGATGTTGCCGGAAGGGTTGACGCGATCGACGGCAGGCTGGAAAGCATTACATCGATGTTATCGCAGCTTGTCCGGACTTCTAATACCCATGACGCTTCTAGCAAGGCGCCAGGGCAGCCCGACCGGCACGCGGGAAACGCCGCACGCCGCTCGTCCAGCCGTGACGATGAACACCGCTCGGGCTTGTATAACCATCCTCACCACCCTGCCCGCCTACCGACACCTGTACTCCCAGAAAGGATGTCGGACCTGGACCTGCAGGGGGACGCCGCGGACCGGGTGGCCCAGGCTGTCCGGGCCGCTCTTCAACCGGACATCAAAGGTAACTGCACGATGCCCCACCACTTTATATTTAGGGGCCCTAAGAGAACAAAGACGGCAGTGGATGATCTAACCATCCCGGAGTACGCGTATGGTTTCCTGCAATTAGCGAAGATCGCCCCGGACGAGGAGACCCGGGAGGCCATGGGGGCCCACCTGGAGGCCATCTTGGACGACGCCAGGGATTTCCCGTGAGCCAATGTCCGGTGTTTTTCCGAGGAGGTGTGCGACAGGGTCGCAAACGGAAGGATCACGTGGTTAAATTCTTATGAAATTGACCGACTGCAGACACGGCTGGCTCACGTGCCAGGCGGCCAAGCGACGACAGCCCCAAAGACAAAGGAGGCAGCCAGACCAGGACAAACCGCCCTGGACTTACCGCATCACGTGGCTAGGGCCCGCCCCGGGCCGCCATGTCAGCCGTACCAGCGAGACGAATGCCCGGAAGCTACCCATCACGTGCAAGGAGGCGTACGGAAGCTGCACATATGCGTATCATGTCTCCATAACAAGGCGGCAACCTTCCCGCACCCGCAAATCAACTGCCGGTCCGGACAAAAGGCCCCCGCTGCTCCGGGGTTTGGAAAGTAAAGAACCGGAACACAAAAAGGTACAGAACCCGTGTATTTTATAACTCTACCAGGTCGGGCGCGCTTTCACGCGACGCGGACGCTGCACATGTATGTTTCACCCGCCGCCCTGATTTGTGTACACGGTTCTGTTCTCCGCGTGCCGGCCAACGCCACGTGCTCTCGACAAACATAAACAGTGCGAGTCACGTGCAGTCTGGTCACGTGGTGGGCGACTACCATAACAAAAACAAACCCACAAGTGGTCGCACCCCGGCACGCGTTCTACCTCTTACTGACTATGGCAGTGTATCTTTGGGACGTATTGTTGAACCTGAAAATGATCGTGATGTTTCTTTCTCTTTTTCACGTGTTTGTTCTACTGTACCAGATGATTCTGACCATGTTGTTTCTCATGTTCCTGACATTTGTGATCGCTCTGTTCCTCATGTTCTCATGACCGTGGCCGGTCCAGCTGGCCCCTCCACGCCGTGCCGCCCCACACGGGACGCGCCCTTAGACCGACGGCTGGAGGGAATTGTGCCTAAACTGGACATTGGTATCGGCTCCCTATGGGAGGAATACCCCGACCCTGGAGAGGCGGTCGGTGCACCGATACCCCCGGTCCATGTTTTTTCAAATGTTTTCACAACAACAGAATGTTCTGAGGGTGCCTATTACACCCCCGCTTTCGCCCCCAACGACTTGGAGGGCACCGTGGAGGCATTGATTCGTGATACAGAACTTTCACCAGTTGCTACAAGTACTCCACGGAGAACCATCACTCACGTCTCAGTCGAAATGAACGACCAGACGGACTCTCGCGTAACTGGACCGGCTGCTGGAGGCGCCCGGGCCGTCCCAATGAGCCCTAAGAAGTACATGGAATTGGTGCTTAGGGCCTGGCCGCACCCCTCAGCAGCCGCCGCCCGGAACGCCCCGGATCATATGAGTATTTATCGGGAGGTACGCCGCTCCGGAGTCCCAAATTACTTGGGGGCCCGGATACCGATTCCCTCCAACATGAACTGTGACGCCTGGAGTGATGCTTTGACCGGATATCACGACCGAGGCATAGTTGACCACCTTCGCTTTGGCTGGCCTAGCTCGTATTCAGCCGACAGACCTCCAGTACCCACGTACAAGAACCACGTGTCTGCTATCGCTTTTCCAGCGGCAGTGGATTCGTTCTTAGCGAAAGAAAAACGGTTAGGCGCCATGCTTGGACCGTTCGACTCCCCTCCGTTTTCACCTTGGACTCAGGTGAGTCCTTTGTTGACTCGCCCTAAGCCGGGGGACCCGATGGAGAGACGGGTAATAATGGACCTCAGTTTCCCCAAAGGCGCTAGTGTTAACGACGGGATCGCTAAGAACTATTTCCAAGGACATGAAAGCCAATATACTCTCCCTACAATCGCGGACCTCGCTACCCTCGTGCTACGCGCCGGACGAGGCGCTCTCATCTGGAAGGCTGATCTCCGGAGAGCATACCGCCAGCTCCGGATTGATCCGCTAGATTACCCCCTACTCGGACTCCAACAACACGGGAAATACTACGTGGACATCTGCCCTTCATTTGGCTGTCGTTTTTCCGGGGGAGCTCAGCAGAGAGTGTCTAACGCTTTATGCTGGGTAATGAACCGGAAGTGTGGCGCTCAACTGCTGGCGTATGTAGATGATTTCGTATCCGTTGACTCAGATTTTTCTACCGCTGTCCGGTCTTTTGCCGGCTTTGAGGAGATATGCCAGCGGCTGGGGGCGGAGTTGGCCCTGGAAAAATCTGTTTTTCCCACAACTCATATCGACTGGTTGGGTTTTACAATCGACACTATCGATATGCAAATCACCATCCCCCAGACCAAGCTCCAAGCCGTCATAGACGAGTGTCGGGCTTGGGAGACGAGAACCCATGCCACCAAGCAGCAATTACAGTCGATCTGCGGCAAACTAAACCACATATCCCAGTGCATTCCTCCGGCGCGACGATACATGTCCCGGTTGTTGGATACACTGCGAAGATCACAGGACGACGTACCGGTCGAGCTGGACATCGAGTGCAAGAAAGACCTGGTCTGGTTTGCTGACTTCGCGAAGAACTCAAACGGAAAAAAGCTGATCATCAAAGACCGGCCCTCGGTCGAGATTGAATGCGATGCGTGCCCGAGGGGCCTCGGCGCGTTCTGCGAGACAGCAAAAACTTATTATAGTATTCCCCTCCCGGAGGCATATCGAGAGGCGTATCACATTAGCCAGATCGAGGCAATCAACTGCCTCCTCTCGGTCAAGTCGCTGAGACCACCCGGAACGCGAGGCCATATCATCCAAGTCACTACGGACAATTCAGCGGCAATGTACGCTTTGAACTCCGGAAGGACTCGAGACCCAATTCTGGCCGCCTGCGCGCGAGAAATCGCGTTAATCGAAGCCTTACACGATGTGATAGTTCGCGTAGTCCATAAGCCGGGGGACCAACTCGTTCTCGCAGACGCCCTCTCCCGCGCGAGTTTCGACCAGGATAAGGCTAAACTCGCCCTCAAATTAGTTAAGGATCGAAATTTGTCCCGTCAAGATCCAGCACCGCTATCATATGTGTTGTCTCCAACGTAGTTTTCTTTTTCTGTGTTCCAGATAACGCAAATCCCCGCCTCATCTCGTCCCTCCGGAATTCGTGGACGGCAGCAGCATCCATCGGCACCGCAGAGAACCTACATCGCCAGATGCAGGCATACGTCTCGTTTATGATGGCACACAGTTTCAACCACCTCGACCCGTCCCCGACTCAACTCGCCCTCTTCATACAGTTTTTGGCGAACAGCTTCAAAAGCCCGGCGTCTGTCCGGAACTATTTTTCCGGGGCGCGGACCTTTTTACGGGCAAGTGGTAGCGCGACCGGAGTCTGCGATTCCATACTCGTTACTCGCGCAATCAAGGGCGCCCAGCGCTTATCCTCGCACCAGACGTCTCCGGCAGCCCCGGTCCCGCTGGACATCTTCAAAGTCGTGTTAATGGCGCTGGATGCCCCCGGCCCAGTCCAGCTGGCGGCCCGGTCCCTTCTCCTCCTCGACACGACGCTGTTACGTCAGTCAAATCTCCTCACGACAGGCCCTGTCGGGGCCTCTCTTCATACCCTGCGCCGCAGGGACATCCTGGTCTCGGACGAGGGCCTAAGCATAACGGTTCGCTCGACAAAGACCTCGGCTGGACCGGCGAGCTTATTCTCAATTCCCGTGACGCGCACCAACGGTATGTTCTGCCCGGTCGAGGCATGGGAGAGATACCGCGATCACGTACCCGCGCTTCCCTCCGCCGCGGCGTTTGTTTCCAAGAACGGCACCCCTCTACGCCCTGACGCCATACTTCCGGTTGTGCGCTCAGCCCTCCGGGCGACAGGTTACCCTCAATGGCACTCCTTTACCCTCCACGCCCTCAGGAGGATGGGAGCCCAACAAGCAGCGATTTCGGGCGTCCCCGAGGACAAAATCATGGCCCACGGGGCCTGGACCTCGGTCGGGGGTTTCCGAGCATACGTACCCAAGCCGGTCCCCCCTCAGACTTCTACTGCCCTAGCCTCCTCTTTGGCTCATAATGTTTAATCGCTTATCACTCTTATCGTTTTATCGTTTTACCTGAAATGTGTTTATCTGCTTTTACCATGCAATCTTTTATCAATGTCATGTGCAATAAATACATTGTTTCTGCAGCCCGGTCTTTGTTAATTGTGCAGTAATTATAAATTACATATAATTTACTGCCGGGCTGTTTTGTATCGACAGTTAATCGAACATATACTTAACAGGTAACAGTGTGGTGGTTAATCGAACATCTTATGTTAATTATTTTCTGGTCACATGACCACCTGACGCCTCTACTAGCGTCATTCCTGCTATTGCATTCGCTGCCGATGCACGGGAATTTTTTCATTACCCACCCACCCACACCTTTTTTCTACTTTTACCTATCGCCATAGGGCTCATAATGTTTAATCGCTTATCACTCTTATCGTTTTATCGTTTTACCTGAAATGTGTTTATCTGCTTTTACCATGCAATCTTTTATCAATGTCATGTGCAATAAATACATTGTTTCTGCAGCCCGGTCTTTGTTAATTATGACGCTTTTAAGCCATCTTTGATCCAGCAAAAAAAAAAAAAAAGAAGCGCCCTCATCATATTTTTCATGGCTTGGTGATGAGAAATAAGTTTTTTTTTGAGTGGCCTAATAAAAAAAGGAAAATAAGTTTTACTATGTAAATGAGGAATCGAAAGGTAACAATGACACATCTCCTTCCCACATACGAAGGGATGGACACCATTTTGTTTTTATTTTTGTTGTTGTTGTAGATAATCTTTATTCTGGAGTTTGACTACTAGGACTGAGTCGTCCTATTTTCAGTAGGCTCCAGGGCCATTTATGTTTACCACAGTTATTGATATGCTATAATTCAAACTATATACAACTGGAAGATTCCTAGTAATAATGTTCATATAAAAATGATTAGAAATTTTGTGCCCATGAGGGTTTCACTGGTATCACAGGAATGATATGTACAATGATATTGTTTCTGTAGATTTATTATCTTTAAATGTGGGTAGGGCCTGGGTTGGAGAGTGGTCTAGTTTCTTAATCCTGACATTTGCAACTCATTATTTGCATTCTAGTATTCTAGTAATCTAATTCTCTGGCAAGTAGACATTTTTTATTATCTTCTTTAAAGGATTTATAATTCTCCATCAGTCTCGGTTTGGCTGGGAAAGTGTTCCATAATTTTGCCGTTTTGTATTTTGTACTGCGCCTATATATTTCTGATTTAAAAGGCTTCTGTTTCAATGATGGTGCACTGTTTGCTCTGGTGTTAGTGTTGTTCTCCTCCTTTATATACTCAACTTCACGACTTCTTTTGTATGCTTTATTAAGGGGGGGTGTCCACCGGGCTCCCGACGCAAACCGACACGACCCGATATAGCCCTTCCGATACAAAATTCATATCGTAGCAAAATCGTAGAGCTTATCGGGGCAGTTGGTCAGTTTTCTACGATAACGCTACCGACGTGGCCCGATGCGAACCGACGTGAACCGATAAAATAAACATATCGTAGAGGGTCTACGACAATCGATCATGTATCGATTGTCGTAGCGCGTCGGGCCGCGTCGGTACGCGTCGGAGTGTATAGATGATTCTTTAAACGGGAAATCATATGAAATAATCGATAGAAAATTATGAAATTTTCAGAATCTCTAGAATATATGATGCTGATGCGGCTCTGCAGAAATTGTGAGATTTGATTGTAGATTATTATGAGGTATTATATAATATTGTTTTGTATCTACAGAAAAATATCAACCTTAAATATGCATTATTTCTGGAATTATAAAGGAAATATGGTTGATTACACTGGTTGCATCTTGAGCTATATCGGGGTGTATTGGGACCATAGCACCTTTTTCATGCACCCTCCCAATACGTTACGATGCGCACCGACGCGAGCCGACGCGAACCGATACGCTACGATATGCCTCCCGACGCGCTACGATATGGTAATTTTGTATCGGCTCGCGTCGGCTCGCGTCGGCTCGCGTCGGCTCGCGTCGGCTCGCGTCGGCTCGCGTCGGCTCGCGTCGGCTCGCGTCGGCTCGCGTCGGCGTTGGTGGGTGCGGGGTCTTAGTATGTGAGATTCTCTTCTTTCTGCTAGGAGATTGATTTTACTGTTCTTGTGTATAAGAGTTGTGCTGGTTCGTTGGTTCGCTTTGAGGCATATTTTGTTATATACCCGCGGCGGTGTGTTTTCTTTTACTGACAGGAATACCGATTCCATTTGTCCCTGAGTGACGAAATGATGTTTATATGCCCTTCCATACCACGTGACCACATTCATTCATTCTCGATAAGATGAGTTGTAATTATATAGAACGTCCTGACCATGCTTGTACAAGTCACAGAACGAGATGCTAATTTACGGTATGTACGGACCGAGGCGTTTACGCCGAGTTCCTTACAAACGGTAAATTAGCATCTCGTTCTGTGATTTGTACAAGCATGGTTGGACGTTATATATTTATTTTATACCCGAAATAAAAAAAAAATCAATTTAATTTTTCTAAACAACCAAAATTTTAATAAAGGTGTATGGGTAGGTAGTCCATATTTTGGTATACGGACTACTGGTCCGTACAGTATTTTTACGTCATATACCGAAACGGTACGTATTTACAGTATATACGGCATAGGTATATAGTAAAATTGCAAAATGACGTTTTTGATGATTTCTAGATATAAAATACTAAGGAAACAGAGAGAGTGTATCTGAATTCTGTTCCTCGATATTATGATATATTGATATATGATTATGTTCCTCGGGTATATATTCACCTCCTTCTTCGGACTCACTGAATATTTCTGATCAAAATTCCATTCAGGCACACTAGCCATGTCTCCATACATTTCCTACCTCTGATACATTTTCCAATTCTAAACTAGATAAAGGCTTTCACAAAAACCTTATCATGCATCAAGGAGATAGTATAGGTTTGTATCTCAATTTCCATACACGTCCAAAAGCCGTATCAAATTCCTGGGATAATATCTTTCTCCATTTTTTTGATATTCTATTCTCTCAAGACCTGACAGATGGGAACTAGTCAATCCCCCTCATATCTGTGTAGAGCTCTCTGGATGAAGTAGAATCATGGATGAGAGAAATCAGTTTTTATTTCTTACTTATGATGGGAGAGATCGGTTTTTATTTCTTACTTATGGTCTACCTCCTGAGAATGAGACAGATGGCCACCCGGGGTAATTTACTGCAGTACGAGGGGGAAGTATTCACAATGACTGAGCATGATGTGATTACTTAACGGTACCGTGCTCATTAGAGTATTGAAGTAGTGTCTTTGTGGGCGAAAAAGTAGTGTCCCACAGGGGTCTATTCTGAGACCAACTTTTTTTTTCTTTTATCTGAAGCTTTTATTGTTTTCGATATTTTATCACCCCGGTATCTCTAATACTCCGTGGTAAAAAATTAGGACTAGTATGGACCTAGTTATTTTCATTTTGTGAGTTTCCTTCTAAACATCGTTCTTCCATGTAATGTATAACCTTTTGAACAAATAGTTGCATGGGTAGGTAGTCCGTATTTTCCTGTACGGACCACTGGTCCGTACAGCATTTTTACGTCATATGCCGAAACGGTGCGTATTTACAGTATATACAGCATGGGTATATAATAATGGACGACTAGTTTTATGAACATGTTGATAATCTTTTGGCAAGTGGGTTAGCCCTTTGTATGGTCATTGCTGTGATATTCAAAATCACCTTTGTCTTATTAATATGTAACTACTATCCTATGGACCTGAGCTCATGTGAACTTTGTTTCTACTACCACCTGTAAAAAAGAAACGTTATGTACTATGTTATTTGATTGCATACTTATAGAAAGTTTATTATCACGGGTAAAAAGGCAAAGCCATGAAAACCAGTTGCTGTGCCAACTGAGGCTACTGCCCCTTTTGAGGGTCTAGAAGACAAATTTTGGAATATGTATATTGAATTATCTCTTGTAACATCTGGACCTAATAAAGAAATCGATAAAAAAAAAAAAAAAAAAAAAAATGGACTTAACAGAGGTATATATAAATGATGTAAGTCTAGCACTGTGGTGACAATGGTCTTTATCCTACCCCTAATATAAAATCCCATAGGCTTAACATTGACTTTCCGTATGCGCCCGTATGTCGCATACGGATAAGAAATCGCTCCTAGGAGCGTACAAAAAATGGACCAATCAGAGATCAGCAGCTGAAAGTAGTTCCAAGCGCCTTCAGAGCAGCAAGGAGAGCTAAATGGAGGACTTCAGAAAGTTTTTATCGAGTTTTTAGTTATTATCCTCACATAAAAATATCGTTCACAGGGGGTAGGATAAAATCAAAACCTTATTCGCATTAATCTTGGCTCCCGAATGCGACTCCTGGAGTTTTGGCTCTGGATATCACTTGGCTCCGCCTCGTGATATCACTAGGCCAAACTCCAGTCGTCGCATACGGGAGCCCAGATTAAAACTCATCTGGTTTTACGATATTACTGTGCCGGTAACCATCTACCGTCTAAACCCGGCCCAACCCTGGTCGGAGACTACCTGTGGCCATCTATGTGAGGCATCTATTTACTGGCAGCTGTGTTTCTCTAGCAAAGTGAAGTCTAAGGTTTTCTAACACTCTGTGGGCAGAGCAAACATCCGACACACAGACAGGAGATTTTCAGAGAGGCTCAGTTAAACACAAAGCCCGGGAGAAGCCTCTAAAGATATGTGAGGCGAGAGGAGGATACCAGCCTTGTGTGCTTAGAGCCAGAACGGGGAACATTGAGGTTTTACACTCAGTTTTATAACACACTAAGTATGATGTCTCCATATAAGCCTATAGACGACTAACCCGGCGTTTACACTAGACGATTATAGGCAGCGATTCTTGAATTTGGCACCACCTGACGACTAACCGGCGTTTACACTAGAAGATTATAGGCAGCGATTCTTGAGTTTAGCACCACTTGACGACTAACCTGGCGTTTACACTAGACGATTATAGGCAGCGGTTCTTGAATTTGGCACCACCTGACGACTAACCTGGCGTTTACACTAGACGATTATAGGCAGCGATTCTTGAATTTAGCACCACCTGACGAATAACCTGGCATTTACACTAGACGATTATAGGCAGCGATTCTTGAATTTAGCACCACCTGACGACTAACCTGGCGTTTACACTAGACGATTATAGGCAGCGATTCTTGAATTTGGCACCACCTGATGACTAACCTGGCGTTTACACTAGATGATTATAGGCAGCGATTCTTGAATTAAGCACCACCTGACGACTAACCTGGCGTTTACACTAGACGATTATAGGCAGCGATTCTTGAATTTAGCACAGACGACTAGCTTGGCATTTATGCTAGAAGATTATAAGTTGTGATTCTTGAATTCAACACCACCTGACGATTAACCCGGTGTTTACAAAAGACGATTGTAGGTGTGGATTCTTGGCTTTAACACCCCCCATATCTTTCAGCTGTAAAAAAGCTAGAAATCATCTAATGTGAACGCCAAGTCCATGGCAACTGCAAATCATCTGATTATGTCATTATACAATTCGGCCCTACCTGACGACTATTGCACATGCTCTGACACCTGTGACTATTTCTTATCAGCCTAAATTAGTCGTCTAGATGGGCTGCAATTCTGTGAAAAGTCTTCCAGTGTAAATGCTAGAGTACGTCTTTTTCGGCCGATATTGCCTAATCAAGCACCACCTGACGACAATTAGCCAGACAATCTACAGTTACCACGTATTTATTAGTCGTCTAGTGTAAACGCCGGGTCAAGGTGACTTGTAAGCCTCATTTAAATTAGTCATTAGTTTTTGACATTTATAGGTGATGCGGGGGACATACCAAGCGAGTTAAGGTGGCGATTTCTGGAATCGCAAACACAAAATAGCATATATATGTGAGATATTATTCCATAGGAATATCTCCCGCCCATAATTTAGCTTCTCAGAAGCAATGATTAGGTGAAATATGAAACAATAGCTCACATATAGTCATTTTGTGTTGGCGATTCCTGAAATCGCTGCAATACTCGCTTGGTGTGTCTCCAGCTTTTAGCCGGAGACACACCAAGCGAGTAAAGGCGGCGATCTCTGGAATCGCCAATACAAAATGGTATTTATGTGAAATATTATTTCATAGTCATATCTCCCACCGATAATTTAGCATCTTGGAAGCAATAATCAGGTGAAATATAAAATAATAGCTGACATAAACGTCATTTTGTGTTGCCTATTCCGGGAATCGCTACGTCTCTCGCTTGGTGTGTCTCCGGCTTTAGTAAGTAAAGTCTTCCTGGGTTTAGACCTCGATAGATGGGAGATTTCTTGTAGGTTTTGCTTCTGAATCTTTTCTCTATAAATGTAATGGTGTTATCGGTTCTGGTATTAAGATTTCGATTATCAATAAGGGTAGCGTTTTTGTTTTGTTTTTGTTGGTTTTTTTTTAGAAAAAAAAATAAGTTAGCGTTTTTCAACATTTTATAGAAGAACATTTTTTCCAACACTGGAAAACACCTCCAGGAGAACGAAACAATTTAGACCAACATTTTATAGAAGAGACTCAGTAAATGCTTTATGTTTCCTATTCAGATGAAAATCGCTTAATGTATATTAGATCTAGTATTAGGTCTAAGATATGTCCTCAAATAACAATTCTCTTCAACATGAATACTTTTATTCCTCATTCTGTTTCACTGGTAAACCGTAGATTTGCAATTTTACTACATCAAATTGAATTGATTATATTTGTATACGAGGCTTAGCTGTGTGCACCTTCTACTCCTACGCTTTGCGACCACGGATAGAGAGACACGGGGAGCGGACCGCGGGAAGTTGCCACGCTCTCATCTGCATACCCAGTTTTGGCGTCGCTGATTGGCCGTTCGCGTCATGTGATGCATACGGCGGCTTCTGGTTGGTTCGCCGTTTGTTGTATGTGGCAGTTTCGAGTGAAGCTGAACTTAGCAGTTTCGTGGGGATCTGCCACCAATTGAATTGATTGTTTATTCAGTATTGTAGATAGACAGAGCATGCAAACCTCCAATGATAGTAGGCCTATATCTTAAGTGAAAATATGATATATGTTATTATCTCGATTTTGAATCTTTCTACCGACTTTGATTTTTTATTCCTCATTTTTTCCTCTTCAGAGGACTGGCTTATTAGAATGATATCCGAAATATGTTTGATGCGAACTTTAGGTTTCGCTCTCATAAACTTTCAAAATGTCTTTATTGGAAGATCTTGTTTCATTGTTATCGAAATGTATCCCATTTGTGTTTTTCTTTAGCTATAATAGTCTTATTTTCCAGTGTAACTCTGTTCTCACTGTCAATGACCTTATCTGTTGAGGACTATTTATTAGTGTGACCTATGGCTGTACACTCTATGCTTACACCACGTTCTGGGGGGTGGAGTAACTTATGGATACTACCCAAGGCTGCCGTATACTACCCAAGGTTGCCGTATACTACCCAAGGTTGACATTTAGACCAATCAGATTGTCTCTTACAAAATTCATATGAAAAACGCAGTGGGGAGTAAATATAAAGTGTCAAGTTACTTGATAAGGTTGGATCTGGCTTCAGGTTTGATGGTGGATGAGCAAATAACGCTAATTATCGTTATTAAACGACATTTGAAGGTATGTAGGAATAGGGAAACCAAGTACCAGTGAAAGGAAGTCAAAATTACTCGGTAAGGCTTGGAAAAATTACTGCCCGCGGCCAAGGCCTTGGGCAGTAATTTTTCCAAGCCTTACCTCGTAACTTTTACTTCCTTTCACCGGAACATAGTTTCCCTCTAGTATAACCTATGGCGATGTACACTACAAATATCATTTAACATCCTATCTTGCAGCTTCAATTCTCTTGTGCCCTTTCCATAATTGCCTATCGTATAAATCTTCTATCTCAGGATTGTGAAGTACTAAAAGCTTTGTAGAGTAACTCTCTTTCACAGCTATTTGCATTTGACCTTCACTTTATTATTTTGAATGTATAGAATACATCTTTTGCTGTATACTTTGATACTGCTCATATATTACAAGTCATTCATTGTTTTCAGAAACCTAACACACATAGCATGTGATTTAATATTGAAAACTTTACGTTAACTGTAATGAAAACAAATCTACTGCGGTTTTGAGAACTTAAAAAGCCGGACAGAGAGAAAAACGTGGCTTTTTGTAGGCAACCATGTCGTAAAAGTCTTTTGCGACATCCAGCATCGCGCCCACTTTTCGGCATTTTAGCTTCCGTTGCTTTTATGGCTGTGATGGTGCTGAAGAGGTGAGCGTGGTGCTTTTAAAAGACTGTGAATAATGTAAAAGGAACCGCAAGTACAAGTAAACCCAGGGAGCTGCGTGGTCAACAACTTCCTGGGCTTTGTTGAGTCACACTTGTGGTGAATGTAGTGAAACTTTCTTTGATGTTAACTTCTAGGTAACAGATGAGATGCATTCAGCCTCTGTCGCATGGATGTGGTCAGAACAGAGCGAGTTTTATCCTACCCCTAATATAAAATCCCATAGGCTTAACATTGGGTTTCCATATGCCATGCTGACTGGCATACAGAGTTTTATATGCCACTAGTGGCATACAGCATTGTTATCACGTAATATTCCAAAATCGAGGAGACAGGGTAGGATAAAATCAAAACCTGATTCGTTTTAATCTTGGCCACCGCATTCCACTCCTGAAGTTTTGTCTCCGGACTTCACTCGGCTTCGCCTCATGAAGTCACTTTGCCAAACTCCAGTCGTGGAATACGGTGGACAAGATTAAAACTCATCCAGTTTTACGAAAAAATCTTTTTGGATATTGAACAGAGCAGACGAGGTCCCAGTTGTATGTGTATTTTTTCTCCATAGATTTAACTTTAGGAACTCATACTCAATGCCCATGGAGTATTGTAAAAAATATACTCAATGTGGGATGATGTCACAAACATTTGCTGATCAGTCAGTGATATGGGATGAGAAAATATGGAGAAACCAAACAAGAGTTAGTCGTGTTGTTGTTTATTGCATGATGGCAAGATCACATATTACTGTGCGAGGCGAAGCCGAGAGCAGTAATACACGATCTTGCCAGAGTGCGATGAACAACAACACAACTGACTCGAGTTTTGTTTAGAATTTATCCTACCCCGCCCGTCAAAATTACGTCATTTATCAAGTGTATCCCACTAGAGCGATATTTTTCATTTTTCTGAACTCCAGACTGAATACGGTGACCCAATGTTAAGCCTATGAAGTTTTTTATTAGGGGTAGGATAATTTGTAGAAACCAAATGAGAGGTAGCCTTGTCAATGTTTATGCCACGATGGGCAGTTTGTGTATTACTACATGAGGCATTAGCCGAGTGTTGTGAGTAGCAGACCTGACCAGAGTGGCATAAACATTGACAAGGCCAACTCGAGTTCGGTTTCATATTTATCCTACCCCATCTCACCGATATACAGGGAAAATTTTGTAATTATCCATGTTAGTAGAGTGTTGACACTCATCAGAGGATGGCCACATTTACCAATGCTGCCGGATCTACTTTCGCTATCTGGTCCCTGATTGGTCCAGTTTTTTTTATTCACCTCGGTGCATAAATAACACTTTATTCAGCGCTCCGTCAAATACATTGAGTCAATGTTAAACCTATGGCGTTCTTATTAGGGGAAGGATAAAGATCGGAACCACACTCGATCCATAGCTACTGAGAATACTCCATGACTTTTGGTTGCAGAGTAATCTCAGGAGGCAAAGCCGAGTGAGCTTCAATTACAATTGCACGCTCATTCATCGACACAGAGACATTTCCTTTTTGGAACGAAATGTCGGTCTGTGGTACGATATTATGTAATGTTGGAGAAGAAATCCGTCGACCCCTTTTAATTCCACCTGACGATTATATTACTATACACCTATGGCCGAACATGTATGAAATACTGCCCGCTCCTGGGGGTGTAGTATAAATAATGTTCGCGGCCGCTGTGGCAGCAGACCGTAGTGAATAGCAGTGGCTTTTTGAGGTGCAGAAAAGTTAATAAAACGAGTTTTCAACGAGTTTTCAACGAGTAGGAGGTGTATAGTAATAAGAAAACGTAGTGACTGAGCCCGTACGGTGTCCGTTCTCGGTCATTTGATGAAAAAATACGGCCCTCTAGCCTGCGGCATCGGGCCGTATTTTTTCATCAAATGACCTCGAACAGCCACCTAAATGCCATGATCGGCAACCATAATTGGAAATGCCGTATTATGCTCATTAGTGCCAATTTCATGATTGCCTCCCGCTAGGAAAAGTACATGCACTATACTTTTTAACTCGATTTTTAACGAAAATACATAGGCAATAATCGATGGATTTTTGGACAGGCGGCCGTGAACCACGAGAGGTTGACGCGTCGTAATACACGAGCGGTAGCGAGGTCACCGTCCTTGTTTACGAAAGAATTTATTTTATGCACTATGGTTCTGTACGAACTATTTTTCCGTATGCGCCACCCGGAGCATACAACATATCCGTATGCTCCGGGTATGTCCATACAAATTCCCTATGTGTTTTCTATGGACACTTTGTATTAGGTGGATAAAAAAATGTCATCCTATTCCCTGTGTGTATACGCCTCATCTGTAGGCGTATAGAAGCGTCCATGTTGCGGTCATACAAACGTCATATATACGTCCGATTCTGTTGTATTTACACCACTATCCAATAATTCCGATATCTGCCACTTGGAAACACCACTGTACTATATTTCATTTAATTTGAATAAAATGGTGGTTTCCGTGAAGTGCCAGTTTTGACTGATAAGTGCCATTATTAAAAAAAATCACCAGGTGGCGCCTGCGTGAATTGTAGGATATGCCATTAAGACTGAAACTGGCTGCGGTTCATAGACTGAGAGTGCCAGATGACACTGAGTCGTTTTCAACGACATGTCTTGGTAAAAAGGCACTAGCAGACAGACGGTGATATCAAAACAGGGAAAAAGTCTGATGAAGAGAAAAAACAGTCTGGTGATATCGGGAGCCGAGAGAAGGTCCTGGCCAGAGATAGCTCTGGTTGCTATGGGGACAGATCAGTGGTGGTCGCTTTGTAGAATAAGCTGTAGAGATAGACTGCGGATATTCAGCCTACAGGAGGTGCTACTTTACAGGCAATATACAAAACACAAAGGTATGGAAAACAGGAGGGAGGATGGTGGAAGGAATTTTTTGTTGTTTTTTGTTTACAACTTTCTTTATTTTCATTTTTCATCCTTTCATTATATATTCTAAATTCCGTTGGTACATGAAGAGGGTTCGCTGTTGAGTGATTAAACCTGCTGGTTTCCATCAGCTCCCTTACAAATTCTTATTTCATGCATGCGAAGAAGGAACAAATTGTCTGCGGTGAATGTTATGAGATGAAGTTATTTTCTTCTTTAATCAAGAGATTCCAATAGAAATTAGAAATTGATTTAAGAATCATATATTTCATAGTTTACACAGAATAATAGACTGCCATTCCATAATAATTCAGTACCTCATGTCACAAATACAATGTGCCTGTACGTGATAAATACACGGTAAAATTGATGATAAAACGAACCGATGCCGCAGGCAGAGGTTCGTTTTATCGTCAGTTTTACCAAGTGGTAAATGGTGCTAAATCAGAAGTCCTAACCTGGACGGGTCTATAGATGTCTGGTAAATGGTGCTAAATCAATAGTCCTAACCTGGGACTGGCCTATAGATGTGTGGTAAATGGTGCTAAATCAGAAGTCCTAACCTGGGACTGGCCTATAGATGTGTGGTAAATGGTGCTAAATCACAAAGCCTAACCTGGGACTGGCCTATAGATGTGTGGTAAATGGAGGTAAATCACACAAGGGAGCGGTCTATAGATGTGTTGTGATTGATGGAGACAGGCGAGTACCTACGAGATGACAGTCCTCATTTCCTCGCGTGACATCCCCCACCGAGCAGCTCAGAGGAGCATGTTACCATCATGTCACCAATCAGCACCTGTCTCGTAGAGTAACCGCGACTGAGCATCAGCACTGAGTGAACAGGCCCGTCTCATATAGAGTGTCAGTAAATAGTGACCAATCAAAACGCCCGTCTCATATAGAGTGTCAGTAAATAGTGACCAATCAAAACGCCCGTCTCATATAGAGTGTCAGTAAATAGTGACCAATCAAAACGCCCGTCTCATGTAGAGGAACTGAGTGTCAGTAAATAGTGACCAATCAAAACGCCCGTCTCATATAGAGTGTCAGTAAATAGTGACCAATCAAAACGCCCGTCTCATGTAGAGGAACTGAGTGTCAGTAAATAGTGACCAATGAAAACGCCCGCCTCATGTAGAGGAACTGAGTGTCAGTAAATAATGACCAATCAAAACGCCCGTCTCATATAGAGGGGCTGAGTGTCAGTAAATAGTGACCAATCAAAACACCTGTCTTATATGGAGAAACTGAGTGTCAGTAAATAGTGACCAATGAAAATGCCCGTCTCATATAGAAGAATTGAGTGTAAGTAAATAACACCCAATCAAAATGTTCATCTCAGGTAGGGTAACTGACTGTCAGTAGATAGTGTCCAATCAAAACGCCCGTCTTATATAGAGTACCTGGATGTCAGTAAATAGTGCCCAATCAAAACGCCTGTCTCATATAGAGGAATTTAGTGTCAGTAAATAGTGACCAATCAGAATGACAGTCTAATTAAAGGGCAAAATGTAGTCAGTCCATAACACTCACATAAAATATACAAACAAAAACTCTGTTGTATACTCAGCTTTTAGAAATATACACCATAAAGTTTACTTGACAATCTCTTGGTCCTACTGTCTACCTACTTACTCATATTTATATAAGAAATTAAAGAATTCCACATCCAATATGTCAGCCTATCCAAAAAAAACAAAAAATCTGTCAGAGTTATGATACATAAGATATTTTCATCTTAAAACATAAAACAAAGGGGACTGGAGAGGGCTGGCAGAAGGAGGTAGAAGATGAACCTGCACCAACACAATAATCAATACCACTGAGCCCTCCTGCCTTCTCTATCAGTGGCAGGGTCTGATCTGAACCCTTCCCCTTTTATCGAGTGGACGATAGTAATGTATCCCCGGGGAAGCACATGTGCCCCGGGCGGCGCTTGCTGGGGTCTGCTGGAGGTTTGGATCGCCACTACAGGCTCCCTGTCTTCACCAACCAGCCTGGAGAAATCCTCAGTGTGATTCCCATTGATTAAAGGGGACGTCCACCAGCCTGTATTTTTCACAATTTCAGTAAAGTATTTCTCAGGATGAAGTCACATCAAGAAAATTATGAAATTTGGGATATAGGTAGGCCTACACCATATCGTTGGTTGCGACCATTTGGGCTACAATTTCCCCTATGATACTCTACGACTATCATTACTATAACACACCTCAAACCGCCCTATATGTGTCACCCCATATGTCGCCCTATATGTGTCGCAGCCAACGATTGCCGATTCTCTACAATCTTTATGATAGGTCTTTATGACACTGACGCCTCCAAACAGTCGGTATTAGCGATTGTTGCTACTGAAAAAACACCATGCTATAGTTACTTCATGCAAAGTAGTGCATGAGAAGATTGACAACTATTTATTCTTTCCTTTAATAACTTATGTATGTAGGGGTCAGGGTAGTCGAGCAGCGTTTGTTTCACTTCACGGTAGATGGCGCGAGTGCCAATCCCTGCTATGCGGTAAAGCCGGCGGACCCGCGGTATGCAAATGCTACGGGGTCGCCCGCATTACGTAACTCAGCCACTATATAAGGCTGAGTCCACAGCGGGTTGACAGGACTTCTCGTGGTGCCTCTGTACAGAGTGAATGCCTGGAGCCTCACGTGTTGGTAAGGTTGTGTTGTAGCACCTTTCAACGTTGAAGAGACCAGTATCTCTTCCCGCGCTAGTTGGTGCCCCGAAGTACCAACGAATTGTAACTGGAAGTACCGTAATAAAAGTTTGGTATATAGAAACAGTTCGGAGTCTGGTTTTGTCTTCGTAGCTAAGCAGTAGGTAGTAGATTCTGCATCTCCCTGCCCTTTCCAGTGGGTAAAGCCGAACCCACCTGTACTGGCACGGTAAGTACAGGGTAGCGACTGAAGTCTCGGAACCTCTGGTCGGCTGACGATCACGGGAAGTGGTAATACACTCCCAGCGACTAGAGGATACGCTACATGTATATACTAATTACTGGATGATAAAACAACATTACCATGATTTCGATCTGCATGGTTCTATTCTCCTCGTAGTTGACACTACGCAATACTATGGGTCATCTACGCAGAAAATATGACCACCCAGATCAAAATCATGGTAATATTATAAGCAAGGCGAAGCCACATGAATGACGTAGCGATTCAAACTAGATAGGATCGAGCTCTGACCATAAACTTGAATAGGTTTCTGAATTTATCTCACCCTTCACATTGACTAATGGACTAACATTTGTGACATAATCCCCCATTGGATATCTTTTCTAAATACTCCATGGGCATTGAGTACAAGTTCCAAATGATTAAAGAAATGATGATCGGAAAAATTAAAGAATTACGGACGCCTTTACCCTCTACCACCTCGAGACATACAAGGAACGGCACTTAATAAAACAACTATGTTCTTCCAAAGTGCTTAATTCCACCTGTTAGCTTTTTTCATTTTTAGAGTGGGATCGCAAGCCCTATATACATTACCTACATGTTAGATGGTTCACATATGGACTACCAGCGTACTGCAACAAAGCTATACCTTCACTATCTGTGTGCTATCCACTGTGATATTGGGAAAGGAGCAGGGTGCCAGTGTCTCTGGGTCTTACAGGTATGCCCAGCTGACTATGACCAATCACTTGAGACGTAATACCTCATTGACCCACTGGTGATTGATATGCTTGTATCCTTGACTCTGACAGCTGCATAAATGACAAGTTGATTGGGTGCAAGTGGGTTACAGAAACGATCCAATTTGATTGTTATTCATTTATGATTGCATGCTCATTGATCAATGATGAACATCTCATTTGCTCCTAGTTTCCTGATCTGTCACGCATAGTATTTCCTAGCATATGAGTCACAGCATCTCATGGCATACAAGTCACATCATCTCACATCATACAAGTCACAGCATCTCAAATCATACAAGTCACAGCATCTCAAATCATACAAGTCACAGCATCACAAATCATACAAGTCACATCATCTCAAATAATACAAGTCACAGCATCTCACAGCATACAAGTCACAGCATCTCACGGCATACAAGTCACATCATCCCACAGCATGCAAGTCACAGCATCTCACGGCATACAAGTCACAGCATCTCACATCATACAAGTCACACACATACGACATACAAGTCACAGCATCACAAATCATACAAGTCACAGCATCACAAATCATGCAAGTCACAGCATCACAAATCATACAAATCACATCATCTCAAATAATACAAGTCACAGCATCTCACAGCATACAAGTCACAGCATCTCACGGCATACAAGTCACATCATCCCACAGCATGCAAGTCACAGCATCTCACGGCATACAAGTCACAGCATCTCACATCATACAAGTCACACCCATATGACATACAAGTCACAGCATCACATGGCATACAAGTCACATCATCTCACATCATACATGTCACAGCATCTCACATCATACAAGTCACATCATCTCACAGCATACAAGTCACAGCATCTCACAGCATACAAGTCACATCATCTCACAGCATACAAGTCACAGCATCTCAAATCATGCAAGTCACAGCATCTCAAATCATACAAGTCAGAGGATTTCAAATCATACAAGTCACAGCATTTCA
Organism: Alentia gelatinosa; assembly: GCA_950022655.1. NCBI lineage: Eukaryota > Metazoa > Annelida > Polychaeta > Phyllodocida > Polynoidae > Alentia > Alentia gelatinosa. Next base: position 126,075,730 of record OX465581.1, read on the forward strand.
AATCATACAAGTCACAGCATTTCAAGCATACAAGTCACAGCATTTCCTGGCAAATAAGGAACAGTCCCTAGTTCTTAAACGGCTATGTTCTTCCGAAATGCTTAAATCCACCTGGTTTACCTTTTTTCGGTATCTGTCACTAGCAGCATAGAGATAACACCAGAGGCCTGGCAGCGACTGTCTATCAAGATGTCTACATTAAACATGAGACTTCTGACTCAGACAGCCCAGACTGACGTCCTATAACGGTCTCCACTACAGGGCAAGGTCACCTCAGAGAGACTGAGGCAAGTTTAATGTAACTTTACTGGTAGACAAGTCTGATGCCCCAGTCACACTGGCGTAAAAAACGGCGTTTTTCCGTGTACGCACTTCTACGTTCTTCTACGCATTTTGAAATGTACAAATGCGTGGCGATGCGCGGGAAAACGCGGAGATGCGTAGACGCAAGCCGAAATGCGTAAACGAACGTAGACAAAACGCGGAAAAAACGCGGTGTCAGAATGAGTTTTAAAATTTTAAAACTTATCTCTACGCATTTTAAATGCGTAAATGAACGCGGTAAAACGCCACAATGCGTACAGATGCGTAAATCAGCGTTGAGAAACGTTGAGAAACGTAAAAGAACTAGAAGCTATGAAAATAGAAACGTTCCCAATCCGTAGCAAATACGTGGTACCCATGGTGGTGAAATACGTAGTAAATACGCCAGAAATTACGCCAATGTGACTGGATTGCGTACTAAAAGATAAATGCGTTCGATTTGCGTACTAAATATGCGGAACCCGCGGCCTTTCAAATGCGTAGAAGAAACGCCATTTTTTACGCCAGTGTGACTGGGGCATAAGTGAAATAAATCAAGATCGACAAAACGAAATGAGTACACAGAAACCTTTAATAAAAAATGTAATTGCTAATTTTTTTAATTTTAGGTTATAAAAAAGCTTTTCTGAAATGTGTAATTTTATACTGTATGAAATCAACAATTGACCTCGAATGAAAATCGTGTCGCGCACAGTATGAACGTTTCCTTATAATACGAGAATAGGCTGATTCTATATAGCTGTATGTAAGATCTATACTCAGTAGAATCGTCAAGAAGCATGGGGACAGTTGACGCTTGTATTACACCTGTGTCTTGGAGCTATTTAAGTCGTGTGGACATTATGATCCAGTTCGTAAGAAAGGAGGGGAAATTATGGGAAGTCATATATATGTCTAATGAGTACAAAAAGGTCTTACCTATGTATCCCTCAGGATAAAGTCTCTAAAGAAAATTTAGCTCTGCTTGGTGTATTGTAAATAAATCATGGTCCACAGTGGTAACAAAATATGTTCCTTAGGAAAATAATACCAAATATTTATACACTCCCCAACCTGGTCGAGACAACTCAAGTAGGAAAGAACATACACAAAATATGATGTACGGCCCAGTGTGACATGTACTGCCCACTTTGACACTAAACATATTAACAATAAGCTATGCCAGCTTATTCCTCCCTTCCCACTTCAGATAAATTCTACATTGCCATCGCTATATCTAGCGCTTCTCCAAAAGAAAAAAAACCTCAATGAGTGATGCATGTAGATATTGCAATATAGCTACATCAACAGAAACACTTCTTTATCAATATAAAAAAAAAGAGATGGAGACTCATAAATAACAGTATCCAATATCAGAAGCAGTGAGATTGAAGACCCATGTTCTCATCACTGTCAGAAATCATACGATTCTCAACACACTAGACAAACTAATCTGATTCAGATTCAGTTGAAAAGGATATTATCCTTGCTGCACCATGCAGATAAAGGGAACAGGATGGGGAGCGGGAAAACATTGACATGAAGGGTTAAAAAGAAATTGATTACTTGATTGTTTGTTTTTATTTTACTGTAGAAAACCATGGCTGGGGCTTGTGTTGGTTTTAGTTTGACAGATTGAAAGTGTTTTTTTTTGTTTTATGTTTATTGTATCTTCATCTCGTAGTTGTTATTCAACAAGTTGCATCACTATAAACAAGCAGCAGATGGACAACTGTCGGTGACGGAGCCGCGCCGAAGCAAGAAGGAGAAGCCTTCTAGCGCAGGGGAAATACATATCTTAATGTTCCCCCAACACAAACACACTCAAAGAAGAAGTCGGTGCGAAGGGAATACAGAAACCTTGACCCTCTATATGGAAATAGGAAAAGAGTCCCTCCTTTCCTCTCTAACGCCCGCCCTCCCTTTCTCCCTCCCTGCCTGTCTGCCTGCCTGCCTGCCTGTCTGCTTGTTTGCCTGCCTGCCTGCCTCCCTCCTTGCCTGCCTGCCTACATCTCCCCCTCCTTGCTGCCCCCTCCCTCCCTGCCTCCCTGCCTCCCTCCCTCCCTGCCTACATCTCGCCCTGCCGCCCTGCCGCCCTGCCTCCCTGCCTCCCTGCCTCCCTGCCTCCCTCCCTCCCTGCCTACATCTCCCCTCCTTGCTGCCCCCCTCCCTCCCTGCCTCCCTCCCTGCCTCCCTCCCTCCCTGCCTACATCTCCCCCTCCTTGCTGCCCCCCTCCCTCCCTGCCTGCCTGCCCCCTCCCTCTCTGCCTCTCTGCCTCTCTCCCTGCTTCCCTCCCTCCCTCCCTACCTCCCTGCCTGCCTGCCTCCCCGCCTCCCTGCCTCCCTACCTCCCTGCCTGCCTGCCTCCCCGCTTCCCTGCCTCCCTGCCTCCCTCCCTGCCTCCCTCCCTGCCTGCCTCCCTCCCTGCCTCCCTACCTACATCTCCCCCTCCTTGCTTCCCCCCTCCCTCCCTCCCTGCCTACATCTCTCCCTTCCTACCTCCCTACATCTCTCCCTGCTGCCCTCCCTTCCTCCCTCCCTGCCTCCTTGCCTCTCTCCCGAAGGAAAATGCACCGCTAAAATGTGGAGAAAATATAAGTTGGTCGGTGGTGCTCGCCGATAAATAATCGGTATCGACTATCAGTGACACTCCAAGATATTGAGGCTTGTACACCTGACGACCGATCATACAAATATGCACCGACGATCCACATTCAGATGACCTTGCAAATCGAGTGTTTTGCAAAATCTTGGAAGTATTCGAAGATGATTTCAAAGCATTTTGAAATCAGCTAAAGTCAGGTCGTGTCGCCATGTTACACAATATAAGGTTGAGAAATCAGTGACCAGGGAGCTGTTTCAAAAGTCGAGTGAAGTTTCTCCAGCGGCACGCCGCATTTCAAAGCGAGAGGCCGGCAACAGCGAGCGGCACTTTGAATCAAAGCGGCAGCAAAACCGCTACCAATACCCAATAATGAGCGGCACCTCCACCTCAACAGCGATGCTACAAGTGCCATTCTTAGCTCTCGCTTTTTTTTTTTGGGGGGGGGGGGAGTACTCTCGTTTAGCACCCTCCCGACTTTTGAAACAGCTCCCTGGTCTGCATTTCATCTGTTTCCACCTAAACAATTTTTTTTAGAAATGCATAATAATCGGTTGGCAGTGTCACATTCTTCAATCTCTAGTCGAAATCGGTGTAAATTTGGCCTAAACATCTGTCGGTGGTGCCACTGACTGCCTGTCGGTATAAAAAATCGATGAGGGTGCAGTGTATTTATCTCACTCCGGATATAAGATTAGCCATAGAAATACTATCAGACAAGAAATACTCAACATCACTCCTGTGAAGTGACAATACTACGCCATGGTTCCGGTGGAGTGAATGTGAGATGACGTTGACCAATCAGCAGCCAGGATATCAGAGAAAATCCACATGGAGATTTAAACCTTTCTAACTGGATTTGCGAAGTAATTTTACTGATATTGTGATGCTATTGGATGTCATTGAAAGGGGTGAGATAAATCCAGAACCACACTGGAATTGTAAAAAACACAAAACTCCACTCGTTTGTAATCACCACTCGACTTTTCCTCGATGAAGATTGCAGCATGTCCAAACTCGTGAAGTATTTAAATAGAATTGCATCGAGAATTGTATAAATAGACAATACTCCATGAGTTTGGATAGGCCACAATCGTCACTGAGGCGAAGTCGAGTGACAATTATGGCACATTCAAACGAGTGGAGTTTTGTGAACATGTATTTTACAATTCAAGTGCAATTCTGGAATATCTCACCCCTTTTTATGACATTAAATATCATAAATATTTCAAAATAATTAGAATAGACTTAGCATATCCATATGACGTCATCTGAAATTCACTACGCCATGGCCATGGCGTAGTATTGTCACTTTATGGGGGTGATCGTTGAGTATTTTTTTCTAATGTTATTACTATGGCTAAACTTGTACCAGGGTTGAGATAATGAGCATTTATACGATTCTCGATCAAGTTCTATACAAGCCTTCTTTCTACTGTATTTCCAATACAACCAAGCTTCAAATCGCACTTTGTTTCCAGTTGGATACAGGCACTACTGATGTCAGAAGGCTTCACATCTCTCTTCCTGCTGACATTCATGTTACATTTATTGTCCCAGCTGCCTGCGAGTGGAGACCATAAAAAAACAACAACCTGAGAGAATATGTCCCCCTCCAGACTTCTTACTACCTCACTAAACAGTCTGAGAGCATGTGTTTGCCTCCGGGACTCTTTAACCTGTCGGGAGGAGGGAGACTTCTTTGAAAGGGTGGCGTCCACCAACCATGACAAAGCTATGACAAGCACTGACAAGAAAGTTCCAATCATACCCTGTGACAGTTTGTATGCTAAAGGCATCCACCAAACACGACAAAGCTATGACAAGCACCGACAAGAAAGTTCCAATTGGCGGTTGTTGCAAACTTGTTGTAAGAAGGGGGGCTTTACGTCAGCGTTGTTGGGGCATGTCGGGAAGTGCACGCTCCACCAAAATTTCCTATCGTAGACATCTGCAAGACGCTCCCGACATGCCATGACACTCTACAACAAGGGTCCAGTTGTGGGAAAAATGGAACATGCTCTATGTTGTCGTAGCTTTGTCGGAAGGCTCCTGACAAGCTTCCAATTGTGGCCTTGTCGTGGCCTTATCGTAGACTCTTGTTGAGAACTGGGGTCCACCAACCATGACAAGGCCTCCAATTGTAGGCCAATCGTGGACCTTGTCGAGAAGCCACTGTTGTAGCCTTGTCGTGGTTGGTGGACGCCCTCTTTAAGCTTTGAACCCACTGAGCTTCCAAACGACCACAACATGCAATTATTTTGCATTCTGATCAAATAGAAGCATTTATTTACATCCGGAAAATTCAATTACAATGACGTATGAATGACATCATTTCTGCAAGATGTTAAAGGAAGAACAGTTAATAACAGCTACCTCATACCAGTTCAAACAATAATATGAAGAAACGTCACGAGTTTGAGTCTGAGTTTATTTATGCCACACATTTTGTTGGCTCCATAATTTCACGAGTCTTCGACTCGTGAAATTATGGAGCCAACAAAATGAGTGACACAGATAAACTCAAACTCAAACGAGTGGCGTCTAGATTTTATCCTTCCCCGTTTCCATATTTTTTCAGTATCAGAAAGTAGTGACATAAACAACACTTTATGTCACACCCGTGACATAAACAAATCCCATGTTAAGCCTATGGCGTTTTTTATTAGGGGTAGGATAAAGAGTAATACAATGATGAAATTATTGCATCCTATTTTTTCATTTGAAAGGCTCTTCATCATCAGCAGTCTTGAGACTTGTCTTTGATTTGGTCAGTCATTTACCACTTTTTCCTTATCACTATGATTCATACAGGTAAATTAAGCCATTTACATTTGCTTGTATCATAAAGTGAATGTACAGAAAAATATGGCTTTCTTCAATTCCGTCGAAGTCAAGGGCAGTGACGTATATTTTTGAAAGCTGAAAAGTGTGGTACTATACAATTTCCGTAATTTATATAAGTTTTAAGAAAATGACAAGGGTTCTATTAAGTGAAAAACAACTTTATAGAATTTCTATGTATCATTTTATAATATTATCACAATATCAATCTCTAAAACCAAATCTAGCACGACGACCCCGAGTTTTAGATTTAAATACTTTGACTCATCATACTAAATTTTCAGGAAAATGACATAAGTTTAAATTTTCAAGGCATATTATCCGATATGCCTTTAACATTGGACAGCACATTTGACATAAATTATACACCAAAACATTTGCTCAATATCAAACCCATTGCTGTCCATCCAAATGCCTTATCCTACCCCTAATAAAAAAACTCCATAGGCTTAACATTGGGTCACTGTATTCAGTCTGGAGTTCAGAAAAAATATCGCTCTAGTTGGATACACTTGACAAATGACGTCATTTGTTAATGTAGAAGTAATTTAGACGGGCGGGGTAGGATAAATTCTAAACCAAACTGGAGTTAGTCGTGTTATTGTTCATCGCACTCCGGCAGTATCGCGTATTACTGCTCTTGGCTTCGCCTCGCGCAGTAATACACGATCTTGCCGTCGTGCGATAAACAACAACATGACTAACTCTCGTTTGGTTTCTCCATATTTCCAGCCCTTGCCGTGTACATAATCATCGTGCTCCTCTTCTGAAGGTCTCGTTTCGGGTAACCACAGCTTCCCCTGGCTTCACGCCAGTCAGCAGCTTTGTTGAAGGGACAGGAGGAAATTCCCTGTAAATTCCCCCTGTGTGGGCACTGAAGGTCCAATCAGCGGGGATGGCGGCAGATCGTTGGTGTTGTTCACAGGGCTGAAGTCCACACTAAACATCAGTCTTTGTCAGGGTCCAAATCGCTCACAAAACCGCGAGGGTTTGTGATGGATGTTTCTGTGGTGAAGTGGAATTTGGACGAGAGAAAATATTCCACAGATCGTTACTTCCACTGGTGTATTCTGTTTGAGGCGAGGTTTCTAGTGAGGCTATACTGGAGGAAATATGTATGTTGTCACCCGGCGTTTACACTAAACAATTCTGGCATTTTGAATATTGGCTTGATGGTCTACAGTTGCCATGTATTTAGTCGCCTAATGTAAACACCGGGTTTACATCAGCCTTTATCAGTGTCCAAATCGCTCACCAAACCGCAAGGGTTTGTGATGGATGTTTCTGTGGTGAGGTGGAATTTGGACGATAGAAAATATTCCATAGGTCTTTCCTTTTACTGGTGTATTCTGTTTGAAGTGAGGTTTCTAGTGAGGCTATACGGCAAGAAATATGTATGTTGTCACCCGGCGTTTACACTAGACGATTCTGGCATTTTGCACCTCCTGACGACCTTTCACAGTAAAAAGACTAGAAATCTTCTTATGTAAATGCTAAGTGTGTGGTAACTGCAGATTGTCTGATTATGTCAGATTACACAATGAAGACTATTGGACACGCTCAGACACCGGTGACTAATTCGAGCAGGCTTGAATTAGTCGTCTAGATGGATGGTGATTCTGTGAAAACAGAGTCGTCAACCACCTGCACTTTGGACACAAAATGTGTGCTTCGCTTCAAAGGCATCAGGGGATTGGGGCCGGTTTGGGTTGGGGTGGTACTTCTGTGTTTGGGCAGCGATTAACTCAATTAATCGCCAATGTCCATTTTGATTGAAAGTCGTCAGTGTAAATGTTTGAGTACATTCTAAGGCTGACAACTTTTGGGTGGACATTACCACAACCTAATAAATATTGGCTTGATGATCTACAGTTGCCATGTATTTAGTCACCTCATGTAAACACCGGGTTTACATCAGCCTTTGTCAGTGTCCAAATCGCTCACCAAGCCGAGAGGGTTTGTGATGGATGTTTCTGTGGTGAGGTGGAATTTGGGCGAGAGAAAATATTCCACAGCTCTTGACTTCCACTGGTGCATTCTGTTTGAAGCGAGGTTTCCAGTGAGGCTATACTGGAGGAAATATGTATGTTGTCACCTGGTGTTTACACGAGACGATTCTGGCATTTTGCACCTCCTGTCGACCTTTCACAGTAAAAAGACTAGAAATCTTCTTATGTAAATGCTAAGTGTGTGGTAACTGCAGATCGTCTGATTATATCAGATTACACACTGAAGACTTTTTGACATGCTCAGACACCGGCGACTTATTCAAGCCTGCTTGAATTAGTCGTTTAGATGGATGGTGATTCTGTGAAAACAGAGTCGTCAACCACCTGCACTTTGGACCCAAAATGTGTGCTTCGCTTCAAAGACATCAGGGGATTGGGGCCAGTGTGGGGTGTGTGATTCTTCTGTGTTAGGGCAGCGATTAACTCGATTAATCGCCAATGTCCATTTCGATTGAAAGTCGTCAGTGTAAACGTTTGAGTACATTCTAAGGCTGACAACTTTTGGGCGGACATTGCCACCACCTGATGAATATTGGCTTGATGATCTACAGTTGCCATGTATTTAGTCGCCTAATGTAAACACCGGGTTTACATCAGCCTTTATCAGGGTCCAAATCGCTCACCAAACCGCGAGGGTTTGTGATGGATGTTTCTGTGGTGAGGTGGAATTCGGACGAGAGAAAATATTCCCCAGATCGTTACTTCCACTGGTGTATTCTGTTTGCAGCGAGGTTTCTAGTGAGGCTATACGGCAAGAAATATGTATGTTGTCACCGGGCGTTTACACCAGACGATTCTGGCATTTTGCACCTCCTGATGACCTTTCACAGTAAAAAGACTAGAAATCTTCTTATGTAAATGCTAAGTGTGTGGTAACTGCAGATTGTCTGATTATGTCAGATTACACAATGAAGACTATTGGACACGCTCAGACACTGGCGACTAATTCAAGCCTGCTTGAATTAGTCGTCTAGATGGATGGTGATTCTGTGAAAACAGAGTCGTCAACCACCTGCACTTTGGACACAAAATGTGTGCTTCGCTTCAAAGACATCAGGGGATTGGGGCCGGTGTGGGGTGTGCGGTACTTCTGTGTGTCACGTACGGCCATGCCAATGTCACGTACGGCCATGCCAATGTCACGTACGGCCATGCCAATGTTACGTACGGCCATGCCAATGTCACATACGGCCATGCCAATGTCACGTATGGCCATGTCACGTATGGCCACCTTCAGTGATTCGCTAAACATCATTGCCATTGAGTGTTACACTTTTATTAGACCTTCTTTCCTTCTGAGAAACTTCATGAGCATATTGCCAAGGGTTATATTATATATATATATTTGATTTCCTCTTATATACACGACTCCTAAACATAGTCAAACGGGGAGGATATATATATTATATTTAAAAGGAGAGGCGAAAGTCGCTGGTGGGAAAGAGATGTGTTTTCTGGAAGTTTACTGTCTCCGCGTGATTGTGCCTACGTGCACATCCGTATTGTATCCACCTCCAGTCTCAACAAGTCGTTACTCATGTCAACTTGTTTGTGAGAACCTTGCTCGCATGTCCAGCTTTCTCACGCTCCTCAGATGAACGTATACGCATGCATCAATATGTGAAAGAAAACCGTAATTATACTAAATCTTTCTTATGAAGGAAATAAGGTTTTAAGTTGTGGTGAATAGAAGGGAGAAATACCTATGGTGCATAAAAAGGGAGAAATACTAAGCTATTATCTTCCCTAAAACTATTATCTTCCCTAAAATTATTATCTTTTCTAAGCTAATATATTTACTTTCGGTACATACTATGTATATAGAGGTTTTACCTCAAGAAGGTTGCACGTGACGGGACATGTCAGAATCCTCTTGGAGGAACGCGCAAACATCTTTGCGGTTTCTTCTTAAAATGGGATAGAGGTCCCTAGACGGAAAAGACGTATCCATATTTGGGGGAGCGTCTTGTCCCTACATGTGACAGCTAGTGACCAATCGGGAAAAATGTAACCATGTTTGGAAACAGTTACCGCATCTGTAATTGTCTGTATAAGGAATGGTATGTGAGTATGTGACGTACTCGTCCGTTGTGACGTCTAAATGTACTCTTGTTATAAAATAAAGCACCTGCCGGCATAAGGCAGATCCTCTCTCCTCTCAGCTTCAACCACACGTTGTCACTAGAGTTGTTTTGTTACGGAGCCTCACCCCACTGTGTGACCAGTGCGGTTTCAGTGGGGGAAGCAACTCAGCACGCAGTGAGGTGCGGACGAGCATTCGGCCCCCTGACAAATGGTGACCCCGACGTGATTACATATTATGAAGTGACGAACGTGATGGACATGTGAGGAGGCAGCAACCGCGGGGATCTCTGGTATATACCCATTTTACCACGCATCCAGAGCTGACTGCTATATCCTCGTATTCTGGTTCTGCTCGGGAGAGTAGAACTGACAAATGGCGCTCTATCCCATTTGTATGTAAAGAAAGGTGGACCCGGGACGATGGAACGGGACAACTCTTCGCGGCCCTGCCCACGGGAGAGTGTCGACATCGACAAGATCAACTGTCTGCCTAGAATATGGAAACCTTGGAACCTCGAGCGGCTGGCTGCGACAACCCTGTGTCTGGTTTGGTGAGTAGAGGTACATCTGTTTGCATGGTAGTAACGGGTTCGGGCATTGTACTTAGAATGTGGCATGAAAACTTAAGTTGGTACCTTTAAAACCCTCTTTAAATAGAACGGGGAGACCCTATACCTAAATGGTTGATACACCAAGGCATAAATATGACACTAGACAGAACACCCCCCTGCCCCGCTCCGCCCCTTCCAAAATCTCTTCTACCACTTCCATCTCCGCTACCACTACCACCATATCCCCATGTAGTAAGGTTTTACGGAATGTAGGTTTGCAGACAGACACCCACCAACGAGGTAAGCGACGATTGGGAATGTCGGATAAGGAGGAAGCCTCCGCTTCTCGGTCCGAGGCTAAGGAGCAAAGTAGAGAAAGCACAACAGAGTCCGCTAAAGCCAAGCCTAGTGGTGTCTTTGATTTTTCTGGCGCTGCAGGGAGTAGTGCAGAAAAAGGAAAAATGAGTAAAAAGGGATCCGGCAGAGATAGAGAAGAGGTGAGAACGAAGTATACGTATCTCACTGAGGTAGACGGGGATACGGAGGATGAGGATGAGGATGAAGATGAGGAGGAAAATGGGAGTAGAAGAACACAGGATGAAGAGCAGATGACTAAGTTGTTGGCAGCCGTGGCTGATAACCATTCTTTGGGTCGTTATTCTCGTGATACTGGTAGATGTGAGGGAAACAACCCGGCAAAAACTCTAACCTGGTTGAGAGAGTTGGACAAGGTACCGGAAAATATACGCCTAAAGGTAGCGACTCTTACCGCCTCCGATCCTTTGGGGGTTAGCCTGAGGCGTCTAATAGCCAACCCTGAGAACACCTGGCCTATGATAAAAAACACCCTGGCCCATGCATATGTGTCTGCAGATTTTCAGCAGGCCCAGAGAGATAAGTTAAGGAATTTGGCTCAGAGATCAGGAGAGTCTATCCGTGCATATGTCTCCGCTTTTGAAACTCTTTTTAATGAGGGATATGCAAGCCTGCCACAAGATCAATCTGAACTTATAAGGGATCTCCTTAGTGGGATGGAAGACAGGGCCGTGGTGTGCAGGATTGCGGCACGCCGACCTATCTCCCTCCGGGTAGCAATAAAGCAGGTTATAGCGTACAGCCAACGGGAGGATTATTTTAAACCAAGAGACAGCGGGAAAGTCCATTCACTTGAGCAGGAAGTTAGTGAGACCGCCCTCTTGCGGGGTGTAGTAGAAAAACTGAGGCAGGAGGTGGCTTCTGCCAATCGGTCCCAACAAGAAATGAGAGACAAAATGAAGCAAGTGTTAGCGGTGCAAAGCACTCAAAAGAAACCTGAACCCAATATGAATCTCAGAAAAAAGAAACCACGTACAGCCACCCCACAGGATAAATGTTTCCGGTGTAATAGGCTAGGTCATTTTGCGAACGATTGTAAGAATGGTCCGGGACCTAAAGACTCTTCTAACGGGTCTAGACCGCAAGAAGTGGCGGAGGATGTCTGCCTGCGGTGCCGCCAGAGCGGGCATGTCGTAGAAGGGTGTCGGGCTTGGCCCCCGACTCGTCCTTGCTTTTGTGGGGGACGACACTGGAGGTACGATTGTAAAGATAAGGGTAGTTTTCCTATGCCTGTGGCTACCCCAGCCAACCAGGGAAACTAGTTAAGCCCTCAGTCCTCACCCCTTGGCCAGGGAATGGGCGCTGTTGTGGCGCAGAGGGAGCCGTACGATCTAGGGTACGGCTCAATGTAGAAGGAATACAGGTGACAGCCCTGATAGACACTGGTAGTACACATACTCTTATAACCGCTCAACTGTATACTCGCTTACCACAGTTTATTCCCTTAAAAGAACCGCCAATGGTGCGGAGTATAACCGGACACACCCTGACTGTAAAGGGTACCTGTACCGTCAATATAGGGGGATTCCCAACAGAAGTTTTAGTGTGCGATAACGCAGGGGGAGTTGATTTGTTGATCGGATCCAATCTGTGCCGCCGGGCATGTGTAATCGATTTTGTACAAAATGTAATGAAATTAGGAGAGAAAGTATATCCACTTGTAACTAATCCATCACAGTATTGTGGTCCTGTGATGTCAGTATCCCAAGTTCCAATGTCGAGCAGTTCCCTCGTTAATGACGTCTTAACGAGGTATCAGGATGTGTTCAGTGAAAAAGAGAAGCTGGTCCGAGTTGCTCGATCACTGCCGCCAGCAGTGATTGACACGGGTGACAGCGGCCCTATTCATCAGAACCCCTATAGAATGCCATTGGACAAAAGAGAAAAGGTAGAACAATGCGTACAAGAAATGCTAGCTGACGGGGTGATAAGACCGAGTACGTCCCCCTGGGCGTCTCCCATCACCCTGGTCCCGAAAAAGGACGGCGGTACTCGGTTTTGCGTAGACTACCGTAAAAAAAATGCAATGACAAAAGGTGATGCCTATCCGCTGCCTTACATTCAAGATATCTTTGACACACTAGAGGGGGCCACGGTTTTCTCCACCCTAGACCTTAAGTCTGGGTACTGGCAGATGCCTATGGACCCTGCCTCTATAGAGAAGACGGCTTTTACCTGTCATCTCGGACTTTTTGAGTTCACCAGAATGGCGTTTGGTTTAAAGAACGCCCCGGCTCAGTTCCAACGAGCCATGACTAAAGTGTTGTCCGGGCTCATCGGGCGCTGCTGCATGGTATTCATAGACGACATTGTCATCTATAGCAAGACAGGAAAGAACATGTAGAACATCTGAGAAAGGTCCTTGACAGGTTGAGAGAGGCAGGTCTGCAGGTAAAACCATTGAAGTGTAGCTTCTACAAGACCCAAATAGAATTGCTCGGGTATGTGGTTGATGCTGAGGGCATACGCCCCCATGAATCGAAAATAGAGGCCATACAGGATATGGAACCGCCAAAAGATAGAACGGCAGTACGAAGTTTCCTTGGTATGGCCGGATACTATCGTCAGTGCATTCCGGGATTCGCGACCCTGGCGGTGCCACTGACGGAGTTGACGAAACCAAAGAACGAGTTCATATGGGGTGAAGAACATCAAAAATCCTTCGACCAGCTGAAGGCTGCTTTGACCAAAGCACCAGTCTTAGCACACCCCGACGTCAACAAGCCCTACATCTTATACACCGATGCGTCTGATCGATGTATTGGTGCTATCCTTGTCCAAAAAGATGATAAAGGGGTAGAACGGGTCATACATTATGTCTCGCACAAATTGTCTGAAAGGCAGCAATTGTGGCCTATCATAGAAAAAGAAGCCTATGCCATTGTGTATGCCCTTAAGAAGTTACACCCGCTTTGAAATCCACACGGATCATAAGCCCTTAAGGTGCCTTTTCCAATCAGAAATCAGGAATACCAAGCTCCAAAGGTGGTCAATCCAGATATCCGAGTATGCCGCCCCAATTATGTATCACAAGGGAAAGCTAAATGTCCGAGCAGATATGCTGTCCAGAATAGCAAGTGTAGCCCCAGTTAATGACCAAGGCGGGGAGGAGACCTGGGCGTCAGAAACCCCGGATGTCTGGAACACTGACAGCATTGATCCTCTGGCTTTGAGGAAGCTCCAGAAAGAACAGTTCCAAGATGGGTTCGTTGAGGCTGAACAGGGGACAGACGAAACCTGATATGTAGTATATCAGGAAATTCTGTACAGCCTAGCAGAACCATTCAAAAACGGGGGTATCTATCCTCGGTTGATGCTACCCCAGCAGTATAGGAAGACAGTGATTGACCGTTGTCACGGGGAAGTGGGGCATTCGGCTCCAGAAAAGACCTTAAAGAGGGTACAAGAGAATTACCTTTGGCCGGGAATGCGGAAAACCATTAGGGAGTATATAAGTAGCTGTGTGTTATGTAACACCCTCACACCGGCAAATGCTGCTGCCCCAAGGGGACAGATGCCTACGCCTCCGTGTTCTTTCCACACATGGGGAATGGACCTGTGGGACCCTTCCCTAGGGATCAACGAGGTCGACAGTACCTGTTAACATGTATTGATCATCTTACTGGCTGGGTAGAAGCAATACCAATAGCATCAAAGAAATCTGCTACCGTGTGGGAAGCCTTCTCACGTGAGGTGGTAGCTAGATATGGACTCCCTGCAGTCGTAGTGACTGATAATGGAGGGGAATTCCCGGAGACCCATTTTGAGGAATGGATGAGGAATAATGGTGTCCAACACCGTAAGACTTCGCCGTATCATCCCCAGTCCAATGGGATGGTAGAGCGATTCAATGGAACAATCCAGAGGTTGCTTTTGAAACTGACAGGGGGAGACCCGCGAAAATGGACAAGGTACCTGTCCGAGGCGCTATATGCGTATAGAATTACAGCTGGTCCCGCCGGCATCAGTCCGTACCAATCAGTGTATGGCAGGAAAGCGCGCCTGCCCCGAACCACTACAGGAAACCCTGAGGAAGGTGAAAGGTTACAGGCAATACGGCTAGCACAGAGCCTATTGCATGAATTCCGCCTGGAAACGAGAGCCGCCTATAAGACAAAAGAGCCGGGTTGGGCTAAACGCCTACCCGTTGGGGCCTTTGTCACCATGCGCGCCCTCTTTCCCCGGAAGGGGCAGCCTAAATGGCAGCCCGGCTACCGGGTGATCTCCAATCATGAAGGAGGCCTCCGCGTAGAGGAACTCGAAACGGGACGCGTCGTTCGAGTTAATCAACGGAATGCTCGTGTCATTCCTGAAGCAAAGTCGTATGAGGAGGTAGATCCAGTGCCTGCCCCAACGAGTAAGGAAGCAAAGCTTCCGCCTGCTGAAGCTAACCCGGTTCCCGTAATCCCAAATCCCCATCTGTCCACAGTCCTTACACCAGCAGCAGCTGCTGTTAACACTTACTCAAGTAGGAGCATGGGGTGTCCTAATTCCTTTGAAATTGATTGGAATTCCTGGCTGGAAACGGTGAGACTCTGTTCTAACTGAGTCCTCATCTTATTTCAGGTGCCTGGCGCTATCCAGCGGACAGGAAATAGCCAAAATAGAAACTGGGGCGATTATATCTCACGAAGAGGAGGTGAGAGAGATAAGCTCTTATGCTCAGGTATACGTATACCTATCGGCTGACCATTCACTGGATGTGAAATGGCTACAAATGTGTGACAGCCTAGAACATCGCATACGAGAGAAACAGGACCGGTATAACCATTACCACCCTAACACAGATGCACTGGCTTTCACCGAGAATTTGTTGAGAAGACTTGCCATCATCCGGACGCGGATAAGGCATGTCAGTCGACGAAAAAGGGGACTTTTAAATATAGTTGGCGAGATTTCTTCATTCTTATTTGGGACAGCCACCGAGGCCGATATTGAAGCCCTGCAGGCGGCGGATTTGGCGTTGGCGGAGGAGATTGAGGGTGTAGTAGATACACAAATAGGACTAGTGGCCAAAGTAAACCTTTTAGGAGTGCAGGAAGAGAAGTTAGCCCATACTGTAAACTTGGGCGGCAAGACGCGCAAGAGGGAAGTATAATACGCCTGAGCCATATGGAACCTATTGTTGAATATAACGGGGTAGTGCTAGGATTCACAGTTGTGATGGATTTAATTGATGAACATCTAACTAGTTACGAAGCAGCGGTAGCCAAGGCCTCTAGCGTGCGAGTTGCCTGTGAGGCGCGAGTTGTTTTTGATCAGGTGGTGCCTGTGCCATTAATGGAGAAAATACTCTCTTCAAAAGATAACGGCCTGCAAGTTAATTCCCTGGCTTATTATGCTTATGTCCGGGTGGAAAAGATAATGGTTGTCGACTCTCAGGTCCTGCGGGCACCTTTATTCGGGTCCCACGAGCAGCGTTTATACACTATAAACACCATGGCAGTGTGTGAAGGAAAGAAATGTATAAAAATCCACCAGCCACAACCGTTTGTTCTAGATTTGACAACTGAAGATCTGTATTTCCCGTATGAATGTTATGGTCCAGACCCGCGAGCATGTAAATCCGGGGTGAAGTATGATAGTCAGCAACAACTGTGTTTACATGGGTTGATAAATGGAGACGCGGAACAACAGGCCGAGTGTCCGGTAACACTCTACACTGGGCGACCGCCACCATCTAGAGTAGTCTCAACTCCCCTAAATAGATACATTGTAGAAACAGAAGACACAACTTACCACTATGCATGTCCTCACGAAAGCCCAGTTACTGGAAAATTAACTGCCGGGAGTTATGTTATCCAAGTAGGCCAGCGATGCGGACTTGACACCGATTTCTGGAATCTTCGAGGCCTGCCCCTTACTCGTTTTTCCCACAACATAACCGTCCCACCTCCACAGCCCGTGGACTTGTCCTGGTTGAATTTTTCCCGGTACCCAATAAGAATACATAAAGTTTGGCAGACTAGCGGCATATCTGAGCTAAATTTTCCCTCCTTCAATGCCCTTGAAGCCCCCCCTCGCAGCAGAATAGTATCGAGAATAAAAACTATACAGGCTAACGTAGCAAGTAGAGTCTGGTGGTTTTGGTTTATAGTAGCCCTGGCAATAATAGTGGGATTTGTAGTATTTCTGTATCTTACAAAAAGAGGTTATAAGATTAGAGAAAAGATTAAGAAGCAAGGGTTTTTACTGTGCTGTAAGAATAAGAAATGTTATGGTATAGAGAGGAGTAAGAGGGAAAAAGTTCTTCCTGGAGTGGGGTGCAGTGCTCGAACCTGTGAGGCTATGATTCAGGTGGACGTGCCAGACGAGGGAAATGAGGATGACGTAATTAGTCGTTCCCGCAGTCCTAGCCCATCGAGATAAAAAGGGAATGAAGGCATGATCAAAAAGCTCAAAATTAACACCTATTTCTGCGATCCTTCCTGACTACTGTCCTGATGTCTTGTGCAAAGACTAAAATGACTGTTTTTCACACCCTTGGTGTTCTACTTTGAGGTGCTGAACTAAGCTGCATCCGACGGAACCATGCTCGGACGGAGTATGTGAAAACGAGGGTATCTGACGGAACCATGCTCGGACGGAGTATGTGAAAACGAGGGTATCCGACGGAACCATGCTCGGACGGAGTATGTGAAAACGAGGGTATCTGACGGAACCATGCTCGGACGGAGTATGTGAAAACGAGGGTATCTGACGGAACCACGCTCGGACGGGGTGTGTGAAAAACACGGACGACACGATTAAAACCATTCCTCCCTTCGGTCCACACAATTGGAACAGACTCTGGTACAACTGGTGATACAACTGGTGATACAACTGGTGGTACAACTTGTGGTACAACTGTCATGGGGTTGACAGAAGACGAGTCGTGATGTTCTCGGACTCTTAATTGACTATATAACAAGTGATAACCTTACTCTCGTTTCAAAATAAAAAGGCCCACGAGTGATAACCTTACTCTCATTTCAAAATAAAAAGGCCCACGAGTGATAACCTTACTCTCGTTTCAAAATAAAAAGGCCCACGAGTGATAACCTTACTCTCGTAAACAAAATAAAAAGGCCCACGAGTGATAACCTTACTCTCGTAAACAAAATAAAAAGGCCCACGAGTGATAACCTTACTCTCGTAAACAAAATAAAAAGGCCCACAAGTGATAACCTTACTCTCGCTGTCAAAATAAAAAGGATAATGTAATCATTACTAGGTAAAAATTAATTGAACAAATTGGACGTTAAATTACCCATACAAACAAACAAACTAAGGGATGACCTCGGATACTTATTCTAACATAATGACCTTGATACTCTGTGTAATCTGTGAATCTTGGTGCTGGACATACCCACAGACTAATAATGTGTGATGACCTCAAAAGTAAGAACCGGGCGATCCTCTCGCAACGGACTATGGTGACGCCTCGTGTGATCGGTCAGGCAAGGTGGAACTAGGACAGATTTCACCGCCTGACTGAAGGAAATATATGAACCTCTTCAAGTTCATGTGGACATACTGTGTTATAGATGTGATCTAATTGTGCTGTACTTTTCCTAACAAGGACACTGGGAACTTCTTCAAAGACTTTGAGGAGTACTCTATAAGAAAAGAAACAATGACGACTTTTCATGGCAGTGACAGCGGTAGTTTCAGAGCGTCTAGTGGGTAGGCGACTCTCGTGATGTTGTTACACGATGCTGGTATTTCAGTCTTTTTGGGTCTTCCTCTTTCTAGTAAATTGCGAGGTTACTGATCTGAAAGTCAATAATCCTATGAACAATACCAAATGGAATAGTCCATGGGGTGATTTGTTGTGTTGTCAAAAAGACAAAAGGTTGTTGTAATAAATAGTCCACGTTCCTGTCGCCAAGACAGTAGAGTAAGAGAGATTGGAGAACCTGGGTGACGGAGAAAGATGGCGCTCAACGATTCTTTCTCCTTTCGGGGCGTTTGTTAACCGAGTCAAAGCTGCTGGGGTAGGGACGTTGTGGACGTTTCTCGACTTCGTGTACCTAAGGCCACCGTCAGCAACGTAAGAACAGTGGCGCCCAACGATTCCTTCTCCTTTCGGGCGTTTGTTAACCGAGTCTCCGGTAACGCATACGTGGAGTTTTGCAATTTCTTTGGGTGCGATGAGCTCTACCACTTGTTAGTCGAAATTGCATTTACTCTAGAACCCAAAAAGGCACACCATTTCTTGGGCGAAGTATTGAATTATTATCCCTCAAACGTAGCAGGTCGAGGGGAGTCAATCATAGAGGCTCTGATTAACTGCACAGGTGCTAAACGGCAAAATCTTTTCCCAAGAATCTATGATGAGAAACGAGGGGAATTTTTCAAGGCAGGAATCAGAAGGGTACTACGACACGGTGCTAGAAAGAAGGCTTTCCTTCTACAACAGAAAACCGGGCTATGTTGTGTATGCTTGCAGGATCTTACCTATATTGAATACAAAGATAGGTGGGATATCAGAATGGAAGCGCGAATGACCTGCTGCGGCGCCCTCGTGCACCAAAAGTGTTTCTGGAAGACTCTCGACCAGATGGTGCGACGATGGGAAACATGCAAGTTTTGCAGGACGATACTGAAGGGTAACGGGAAGGTTGAGACTGACCTAGTAAATTGGGGAACAGCCATGAACCAATACAGGTGCCGTGACCTCTTGGGGATTCCCCCCCATGCGGAAATAAAACTACCACCCACTCCCTCCGGTCACGTGGAGAATTGGGGCCGCCATAGTAAAAGTAACTGTCAAACTAAAGGAAGATGCAAACTTAATCCTCAGTAAGGAAAACGGAGTACATCCTCTAGATCTTCTCTGATTTAAGGTGGCTCTGGTCATGAGGCATATTGGAGAGTTACCCGGGATGCCTGCAAGACGTTCTGGCGTACTTCCGACGCCTACCTTCTTGCCTTAAGGGGAATAAAGTCCAACCCCTAGGGGTACTTGGTTCGAAGTGGGATTTGCCGTCCAGTTGTACCGCTCTGGTCTTCGTCTGGATCGGAAAGTAATTGGTTCGAAGTGGGATTTGCCGACCAGCTATATCACGCTCCTTTATGTCGCCAAGACACATTATGCTTTTTAGTAATCGATTTATTTACGTAATAGTACACACGCCTACAGCAAGGGGGCGCCACGGTAGATATGAAACTTACAAGTGCTTTTCCAACACAAAGTTTCCTCCCAAAAAGTTTTCCTTCGATGTTTCCTTTGGGGACTAATATGCTGGCTCCACTGGGTTGTCGGATTATTCATATTCGGAGGTATTAGAATGGTTGCCCAAATCACTTGGCTAGCAACTGCTGTCTAGATGTCTTGCCCTACTTCCTGATGTCTACCACCATCTGGAGGTATTCTGCCGCTTTTCCCATTGACCTAAACAATGTATAGTAAACTCCGACTCGTTCCGACCAGACAGCAAATACACATTTGCCCTAGCTAACACTGTTTTAGTCCATCCTTATTCCCAGTGACTATGCCCGTCAAACATTGCTCCTGTCGATGCAAGAGTCTCCTTGGGAGACTGGGCGTGCCTTCCTTCAGGGCACTGGGGGTGTTCTTCGGTGCACATGGTAGCAGTAACTGAAGCCCCTCAAGCTGAAGCCATGAGGGTACAGGGAATTATCTTCTTTTGTCTTAAATCATCACCAACCTGGTGAAGATTGCTGATTATTTTAAGGTGGGGAGGGCCAATGTCACGTACGGCCATGCCAATGTCACGTATGGCCATGCCAATGTCACGTACGGCCATGCCAATGTCACGTATGGCCATGTCACGTATGGCCACCTTCAGTGATTCGCTAAACATCATTGCCATTGAGTGTTACACTTTTATTAGACCTTCTTTCCTTCTTATATACACGACTCCTAAACATAGTCAAACGGGGAGGATATATATATTATATTTAAAAGGAGAGGCGAAAGTCGCTGGTGGGAAAGAGATGTGTTTTCTGGAAGTTTACTGTCTCCGCGTGATTGTGCCTACATGCACATCCGTATTGTATCCACCTCCAGTCTCAACAAGTCGTTACTCATGTCAACTTGTTTGTGAGAACCTTGCTCGCATGTCCGGCTTTCTCACGCTCCTCAGATGAACGTATACGCATGCATCAATATGTGAAAGAAAACCGTAATTATACTAAATCTTTCTTATGAAGGAAATAAGGTTTTAAGTTGTGGTGAATAGATGGGAGAAATACCTATGGTGCATAAAAAGGGAGAAATACTAAGCTATTATCTTCCCTAAAACTATTATCTTCCCTAAAATTATTATCTTTTCTAAGCTAATATATTTCCTTTCGGTACATACTATGTATATAGAGGTTTTACCTCAAGAAGGTTGCACGTGACGGGACATGTCAGAATCCTCTTGGAGGAACGTGCAAACATCTTTGCGGTTTCTTCTTAAAATGGGATAGAGGTCCCTAGACGGAAAAGACGTATCCATATTTGGGGGAGCGTCTTGTCCCTACATGTGACCGCTAGTGACCAATTGGGAAAAATGTAACCATGTTTGGAAACAGTTACAGCGTCTGTAATTGTCTGTATAAGGAATGGTATGTGAGTATGTGACGTACTCGTCCGTTGTGACGTCTAAATGTACTCTTGTTATAAAATAAAGCGCCTGCCGGCATAAGGCAGATCCTCTCTCCTCTCAGCTTCAACCACACGTTGTCACTAGAGTTGTTTTGTTACGGAGCCTCACCCCACTGTGTGACCAGAGCGGTTTCAGTGGGGGAAGCAACTCAGCACACAGTGAGGTGCGGACGAGCATTCGGCCCCCTGACACTGTGTTAGGGCAGCGATTAAATCACTTAATCGCCAATGTCCATTTTGATTGAAAGTCGTCAGTGTAAACGTTTGAGTACATTCTAAGGCTGATAACTTTTGGGTGGACATTGCCACAACCTGATGAATATTGGCTTGATGGTCTACAGTTGCCATGTATTTAGTCGCCTAATGTAAACACCGGGTTTACATCAGCCTTTATCAGGGTCCAAATCGCTCACCAAACCGCGAGGGTTTGTGATGGTTGTTTCTGTGGTGAGGTGGAATTCGGACGAGAGAAAATATTCCACAGATCGTTACTTCCACTGGTGTATTCTGTTTGAAGTGAGGTTCCAAGTGAATCTATACTGCTGCAAGAACCATATATGTTCTCACCCGGCATTTATACTAGACGATTATAGGCGAGGCTTTTTGAATTAAGCACCACCTGACGACTTTCAGCAGTAAAAGGCTAGAATTCGTCTAGTGTAAACGCCGAGTGTGTGTTCAGAAAAATGAAAAATTATAAGGGTTTAATGAGATAAAATTCATGTACTCTGCTTATGCCACTCTCATTCTGATCTCGTCATATGTTTCTTTTTCATCTGCTTATCTTTATGTAAACTGTACTAGTATAATGTGGTTTTGTTTTGCATCGAGAACATGTAATTTCGATACAGTGGAAGATCCAACCTAGTGTTACAAAAATTGCTACGAAAAAAGAATTGTAAAAAAATTACAACCCTCTGCATTCAGTCATGGTCATTACCCATTTCACGAGACAGAACAACATCAACTACGGGAGAGTGATGGTTTGACAAGAGAAGTGTCAGTTTCTGAAGCTTGTGTGCTTATTATTTGACAGACATCTCAGCAGCCACAATTCTAGCCTGGAAGCCTGGGAAATGTGTACTCATATATTCGGCCAGGTAACGCCCGCCATTTTTCTATGTCATTGTGGGATCTTATTCAGCTGATAAGGCCCGGCGTCCACCTACCATGATATGGCTCTAATATGGTCTACGATGAACCTCCTGATGCAAAATTAAAATTGTGTCGTAAAAGGACACCTAATATTGTGGCAGTTGACCATGTCACAATATTTACTGTTCTTCTTAAATGAAAAAAAAAGAATGGCAACATACCCCCCTGCAGTCAGTCATGGTTATTACCCGTTTCACCAGACAGAACCTCATCTCGCGTTTCCCCTCACGGCAATTAGGTAAGTAACACAAGGAGTTCCCGGTAGCGGCGTGGTCACCATTCACAGGGTGTAAAGGCCTCAGGTGATGAAGCCCAGCTCTCTACGTTCAGCCTCATTAGAGATCTATGGAAGAGTGACAGTCTGACAAGTGTCAGTTCGTGAATATTGTGTGCGTATTATTTGACACACATCTCACCAGCCACAATGTTAGCCTGGAAGCCTGGCTAAAGTGCGCCCATATATTCGGCCAGGTAATGCCTGCTATTTTTCTAGAGCATTGTGGGATCGTATTCAGCTGGTAAGGTCTGGCGTCCACCTACCATGATATGGCTCTGATATGGTCTACGATGGACCTCCTTATACAAAATCAAAATTGTGTCGTAAAAGGACACCTAATATCGGGGCAGTTGCCCACGTCACAATATTTGCTTTTTGTATCGTAACCATATCGGGAGGTCTAACTTTCTCTCATAATAAATGGATGCCTGGCTTTAGCCTGGAAGCCTGGCCAATATTTACTCATATATTAGGCCAGGTAGCGCCTGCCATTTTTCTAGGTCATTGTGGGATCGTATTCAGCTGGTAAGGCCTGGCGTCCAACTACTATGATGTAGCTCTGATATGGTCTACGATGGACATCCCGAAACAAAATCAAAATCGTGTCATAAGGACACTTAAAATTGTGGCAGTTGACCATATTACAATATTAACTGTTATTCTGAAATGAAAAAAAAGTAATGGCAACATAACTCCCTGCATTCAGTCATGGTCATTACCCGTTTCACCAGACAGAACCTCATCTCCAGTTTCCCCGCATGCCAATTAGGTAAGTAACACAAGGAGTTCCCGGTAGCGGCGTGGTCACCATTCACACGGTGTAAAGCGCTCAGGTGATGAAGCCCGGCTCTCTATGTTCAGCCTCATTAGAGATCTACGGGAGAGTGAGAGTCTGACAGGAGAAGTGTCAGTTCGTGAAGCTCGTGTGCGTATTATTTGACATACATCTCAACATCCACAATGTTAGCCTGGAAGCCTGGGAAATGTGTACTCATATATTCGGCCAGGTAACGCCTGCCATTTTTTAAGGGCATTGTGGGATTGTATTCAGCTGGTAAGGCCTGGCGTCCACCGACCATGATATGGCTCTGATATGGTCTACTATGCACCTCTTGATACAAAATCAAAATTGCGTTGTAAGGACACCTAATATCGGGGCAGTTGACCACGTCACAATATTTGCTTTTTGTATCGTAACCATATCGGGAGGTCTAACTTTCTATCATAGAAAATGGATGCCTGGCTTTAGCCTGGAAGCCTGGCCAATATGTACTCATATATTAGGCCAGGTAACGCCCGCCATTTTTCTAGGTCATTGTGGGATCTTATTCAGCTGATAAGGCCCGGCGTCCTCTTACTATGATGTGGCTCTGATATGATCTACGATGGACCTCCCGAAACAAAATCAAAATCGTGTCATAAGGACACCTAAAATTGTGGCAGTTGACCATGTCACAATATTTACTGTTGTTCTGAAATGAAAAAAAAGTAATGACAACATAACCCCCTGGATTCTGTCATGGTCATTATCCGTTTCACCAGACAGAATATCATCTCGCCTTTCCCCGCATGCCAATTAGGTAAGTAACACAATGAGTTCCCGGTAGCGTCGTGGTCACCATTCACAGGGTGTCAAGCCCTCAGGTGATGAAGCCCGGCTCTCTATGTCCAGCCTCATTAGAGATCTACGGGAGAGTGACAGTCTGACAGGAGAAGTGTCAGTTCGTGAAGCTCGTGTGCGTATTATTTGACAGACAGCTCAGCAGCCACAATGTTAGCCTGGAAGCCTGGGAAATGTGTACTCATATATTCGGCCAGGTAACGCCTGCCATTTATCTAGGGCATTGCAGGATTGTATTCAGCTGGTAAGGTCTGGCGTCCACCTACCATGATATGGCATTGATTTGGCCTACGATGAACCTCCCGCTACAAAATCAAAATTGTGTCGTAAAAGGACACCTAATATGGGGGCAGTTGACCACGGCACAATATTTGATTTTTGTATCGTAACCATATCGTGAGGTCTAACTTTCTATCATAGTAAATGGATGCCTGGCTTTAGCCTGGAAGCCTGGCCAATATGTACTAATATATTCGGCCAGGTAACGCCTGGCATTTTTCTAGGGCATTGCAGGATTGTATTTATGCTGGTAAGGCCTGGCGTCCACCTACCATGATATGGCTCTGATATGGTCTACTATGCACCTTCCGATACAAAATCAAAATTGTGTCGTAAAAGGACACCTAATATCGGGGCAGTTGACCATATTACAATATTTACTGTTGTTGAGATCTTCGGAAGAGTGACAATCTGACAGGAGAAGTGTCAGTTTGTGAAGCTTGTGTGCGTATTATTTGACACACATCTCAGCAGCCACAATATTAGACCCGGCGTCCAACTACTACGATATGGCTCCGATACACCTTACGATGCACCTTCCGATACAAAATCAAAATCGCGTCAGAAGGTCACCTAATATCAGGGCAGTTGACCACGCCTCTGCGATTAAGCAACGATGGAAAATGGGGTCTACGATTTCGTTCCGATGAAAAACGTGTATCGTAGGGTGTCTACGACATTTCAACATGTTGAAATGTCGGTGGGTAATCGTGAGCATCACAGAGTATTCTGCCGGGAAAATCTGTGTTACGTGTGAACCATTGATCAGAAAATTTTGAAATGTTGGAATTCGATAGGAGATACGTATGTTCGTATGCCCTGTAAATTTAGTGATCTTTGATTAGGTTTAAATGTTTCAAATCAATATTTTCTTAGTATGACTTGGAACAGAGCTTTTAGTGCATGGACTAAAATATATTATTGTTCTGTGTCTCTTGGGAAACATTATGGATGCGATATTTCCTTAATTATCATATATCTAAAAATGAAGATAACACTTCAAGATAGGCATTTGTGCGCTTGTAATATCGTGGGGCATATCGGGACCATGGTCACCTTTTTCTACCTGCATGTCAATCCCTTAAGATGCGTGGTGAAGCGGCATGTCTCGACCATTGTCTACGATTTTGCACCTCCCCGATATGTCTCCGATATTGACTTTTTGCATTGGTGCCATATCGGTAGGTCTAAATTTCTATCATAGCAAATGGATTCCGGGCTTTAGCCTGGAAGCCTGGCCAATATGTACTCATATATTAGGCCATGTAACGCCCGCCATTTTTCTAGGTCATTGTGGCATTGTATTCGGCTGGTAAGGCCTGGCGTCCACCTACTATAATGTGGCTCTGATATGGTCTACGATGGACCTCCCGAAACAAAATCAAAATCGTGTCATAAGGACACCTAATATCGGGGCAGTTGACCATGTAACAATATTCATTGTTGTTCTGAAATGAAAAAAAAAGTAATGATCCCCCAAACCCACCCCACCCCACTCAAAATCACGTACGCAATAGAACAAAGTTGGGGCATATAGAAAATGTCCAACATTTTGGACCCCCCGCTACCCCACCTCCACGTCAGTTCGCACGTACTTTAGGGATGGCCCCTATAGAAACCATGTTTACACTCCACTAATTTTTAGATATGTTCCATATTAGAGGGAAACTATGTTTCGATGAGGAAAAGTTCAAAGTTACGAGGTAAGGCTCGGAAAAATTACTGTCCAAGGCCTTGGCCGCGGGCAGTAATTTTTCCGAGCCTTACAGAGTAACTTTGACTTTTGCTTACCGGTGCTTGGGATCCCTATTCCTATATACCTTTAAATATCAATAAAAATGATTATTTCTTTTCCTGCGATAGCCCCATAAAAATGGCGACCCTTATCAAGTAACTGCAACAGCTATGTTTTTGTCCCGCTGCTCTTATGTCACGTGGTTAGTCCGGGACGAAAACGTCAGCCTCGCTACATAACTCATAATTACTGCACACCCAGCAGCGGTATGTAACTATAGAGTGTTCAGAAATGGGTACATAGGAATATAGAGAACAGAGCCATTGTTAGTTCATGAAACAGTCACTAGGTGGTCGGGGGACAGAACCTGTCTTCTGGCTCTTTGTTCTTACAAAATTCAACTGTCTTTCAATGTTTTACCATGGTTCCCTTGACTCTCTACACCCATCCGATAAGAGCAGGAAACCCAGAACATGAGTTTTTTCACATGGAACACTTTATATACATTTGTCAGCAAGGCTAGAGTTGTGACACTTCCCAATTATCACTCACTTCTTTCACACCTCCTTTAGTGAAGAACACCTACTCGGGGGGCGTCATGGCAGCCCCCATGGATCATAGGCTATATGCCGTATAGCGTACAGAACAGGGTGAAGTGCGGAAATCAAGCTGATAGTCAACGTCTGGTGTACATGTTATACTGAAACTATAGGACACACTATTTTCCCCATGTATTAACGCTTGTGACTACTATAGAGGAAACCTGTGAAAGTTTAGGTCAGAGCTCATATCCCATCGAGTTTGAATCACGTAGTATTTCACAAGGCGAAGCCGCGTGAATTGCTATGTGATTCAAATGAGATGGGATCGAGCTCTGAACCTAAACTTGAATGGGTTTCTGAATTTATCTCACCCTTAATATTGACTAATGGGCTAACATTTGCGACATTATCCCCCATTGGATATTTTTCCTAAATATCTAATGGGTGTTAGATACGAGTTTCCAATGTTAAGTCTATGAAGAGAAAAAATATCTGGGGTGAGATAAAGCATATACACTCTTTATTGATACATCCATCTGTATACAACCACTTTACAATCACCTTTGTCACATGCATCTCAGGTAAGGGGAGAGTCCAGGCAGGTCCCAGTTGACCTACAGATGCATATGCAAATCACACACATCTGTTATTCAGTCCATCAGGGGGGAATTGACCTGGCGGCAAGAGCCAGAGGTCAAATCAACCAGAAGGCACAGAGGAGGTGTGAAGTGCAGCGCCCCCTATCCTTTTGGCATGGACTCAAATGACAGCTGATGCAGATTCCTATGTGAAAATATAGCAAAAATAGGCTAACTCTTAACAGCTACTATATACAAACTGTTAGAGCTCTATCAAAAATCTTTCCAGATATTGATTCGGTGACATCTGATGTATTCCAAACCACAATAGAGCTTAATAGAGCTCCACGTTTTATGGCTGTTTGGTTTTGTGGAATACAGCCTTATTTCTCATAGGCTAGGGTTTGATAGCCACACACAGTCCATTGTCTAGAGCTCCTTCCCCCTTGCTGGCAGGTTTGAAAGTGGCGCCGTGAGGCAGCCGCGATCGTATAATATGAACCAAGTCGGTATAGGGGGCGCTGCGCTTCACACCTCCTCTGACAAAGGCAGTATGGTACTCCTCCCTGGGTGCAAGACCCAGGCCGATCCTTTTCTGAGGCCATTTTGAAGATTATTTTTATTTCTATTTTTTGTTCATTAGCAGTATCTCTCATATAAATGAGTTTTTCAGATACCTCGAAAAACCCAACATATACAAATAAGGTGTAGTACAAGGTAATAGAGATGTCCAGATAATACTGAAGAAGAAAGATTGAGGAGATGAAAAAGAGGATGAGACGGGGCCTGCCTCCCGTGCTAAAGACGTACATCGATGCAACCCAAAGATTCCTATCATCTCAGTGATGCCACCAAGCGGGGGTACTGTGTGCCAGTGGATTTTCAAGGCTCTAATTTCTTCTCCCATAGAGCGCAGTGAGAACCTTGTACAGATTACGACTTAGAGAGTGTGAGATCTTATGAGAGGGGTGAACAATATGGGCATATCCATAAGAAAATATCAGAAAACGTGGCCAATTTTGAGGATATGCAAAGATGAATACACATAGAACTTCAAAGTTTCATCCATGAATGCTATTCAAAGAAACAACTGTACCTAAGATGTGAATAGAGATAAAATTAAAATCATAATGAACACAGATTGACCCACTTTCCCACCACCTACGCAGCTTAATTAACTCAATCAGTCCAAGAAGATCATTTTCTGCATCATTAGCTGTCACAATATAATGAGATACCTTCATCATTATACAACTTTTAAAAAACCCTGAAAATATCAATTTTATTTCAAACCCAACGTTATATCATTCAGAGAAATGTGCTGACCAACAAATAATTTACAATCAATTTCAAGATGATTAGAGTATGGATTTTTTAGTATTAGCGGTAAGTGAAAAACACCACAACTCCTTGAAAGTACAGTGTGACAACTCTTTATTTTGGTGATCACAAATTACAAAAGTTATTTAAAAGGACTATTTAGTCAACGTTTCATTACTTTGCGTACTTCTTCAGGACTTAGTTGTTTTTTGGTGATGGTAGGCCTACCTAAGGTAGGCCTTAGTGGCGTTAGATCCGATCAAGAAGCATGCTTGGTAACCGTTGTTAGGGTTATAAACAAGTTCATATATATCGTATAAACACTGTTAATTATTACTGGAAAATCCTGCAGGTATACCATACAATTGATACATATATATTAGAGAGTGGTTCAAGTGGGTAAGGATATGATAATCAACAATCTTTTATGGCATATACAATATGAATATTGTTCAATAATTAGCTTAAAAACATCTTTTAATAATTAATTGGTTATTGAAAATCTTTAAAAGTTTTCTTATTATTTAGTCAACATATTTGAGATACAATTTGAAGTGAACAGATCAATAGGTTTATGATTTAATTTTTACAGTGTTCATAAATATTGGAAGTCTGAAAGTAGACGAGATATTAGTAAATAGAGACGAGGGGCCA
The DNA here is from genome assembly GCA_950022655.1 of Alentia gelatinosa. Lineage (NCBI taxonomy): Eukaryota > Metazoa > Annelida > Polychaeta > Phyllodocida > Polynoidae > Alentia > Alentia gelatinosa. The sequence continues at coordinate 126,105,257 of OX465581.1, forward strand.
CTTCTGCCATTTTATTATCCATCATAGACAAAGCCCTCATTGAAAATGTATGGGGACTCAGTAAACCACGACCCATTGTATAAAACCTGTCAGATACCATAACTGTGGTATACGGATTCAAACCTGTGGTATACGGCCTCAAAACCATGGTATACGGGAAAAATAGTCCCTTTTCCTATAGAGTAAAGAAATAGTTCCTAATGTTATACCCGTTAATTTGGCAATTGCTGGGTTAAATTTATTCGAAAAGATGGATAATAAATGCAACAAACGATGATTTTGTGGACAGGCCGCTCTGTAAACCACTCGCGGTTGACCTCGTAATACACTCGCTAGGGCTTGTGTATTACTACGTGTCAAACTCTCGTGGTTTACGGCCGCCTGTCCACAAAACCATCGATTATTGTCTATGTCTTCATCACGATTTATAATACAGTGCATCGCATTATTTAATAAGTACAATCATCGTGGAATTGAACACTCTTCCTTGCACCAGTTAAAATTAGGCCCGGCGTCCACCTACTACGATATGGCTCCGATATGGTCTACGATGCACCTCCCGATGAAAAATCAGAATCGCGTCAGAAGGTCACCTAATATCAGGGCAGTTGACCACGTTTCTGCGATTAGGCACCAAAAAAAAAACCCATTGAGATGCATGGTGGATTGGCATGTCTAGACATTTCTACGATTTTGCACCTTCCCGATATGTCTCCGATATTTGTTTTTTGTGTCGGTGCAATATCAGTAGGTCTATTTTTCTATCGTAGTAGGTGGACGCCAGGCCTTACACAAATTTGTGCTCTGAGGCTGTTTATTGTTCCTCTCCATATTAACCAATTTCTGTTATTTCATTATAAAAATAATCTCTGGTTGATAATAAAGAAAACAGTAGTACGCTACAAAATCACGGCCGTGAATAGACTTTTACTCCTCGCAGTAGATTGTAAGAATGATTAATGTATTTCTATGGAAAATTTATTTCTGTTCAGTATTCCGGGAATGGTTTTACATTTTCACAACGTTGTTAGGGACAAGGAAAGACATTCAGAGGGCAGACTCGTGAATGTCAATGTTTCCAGGAAATATTGACGTTTTAGTAGTTTTCCAATATATATATGTGATAAAAATGTGGGAACAAAAGAATGAACACGTTGTTAGGTTCTGGTTTCTGCATCTCTATGTGACCTTTCATATAGGTCTCTATTCCAAGTGAAGAGATTTATTATTCAAATTGCACTATCATTATCCTACCCCTAATAAAAAACGCATAGGCTTAACATGGGATTTGTTTATTTCACGGGTGTGACATAAAGTGTTGTTTATGCCACTACTTTCTGATACTGAAAGAAATATGGAAACGGGGTAGGATAAAATCTAGACGCCACTCGTTTGAGTTTGAGCTTATTTATGCCACTCATTTTGTTGGCTCCGTAATGTCACTCGTCTTCGACTCGTGAAATTATGGAGCCAACAAAATGCGTAGCATAAATAAACTCAGACTCAAACTCGTGACGTCTCTTGATATTATTATCAAAACTGACTGAAGCAGAACAATCCTCATTTTGTAGCAGCTCCCTCATGTCTTGATGTCTACAGCCATGCAGTGAAGGGCGTGTTTACACTCTTTATCCTACCCTAATAAAAACGGTCCATAGGCATAACATAGGCAAATTTTATGCGGCATGCCATGACATAAAGTGCGATTTATGCCCCTAGGGGCATAACAAAGTCGACCAATCAGCGACCAGATTGTGAGCTGCTCCGAAAAAAGTTCCGGTCGGACTCAAAAGTTCCGGTTGGACTTTGGCTGGATATTTATATTTTAGTAATCCAAAAGCGTAGAGACGGAGTAGGATAAATACGAAACCGAACTCTGGTCAGGTCTGTTTCTCACTACGCTCAGCTAACGCCTCATGTAGTAATACACGACCTTCCCATCGTGGCATAAACACTGACAAGTCTAACTGTTATTCAGTTTCTACTTATTATCGCTCGCTCTAGTTCCTGAACTGTCAAAATGGGAAGGGGTACTCTAACAATGACACTCGGAGTTGTTAGTGTCGTGAGCGGCCCTCCAGGCATGTGCGGCAGACTTGAACCGGATTGGTCATCCCTTATTGGCTGTTGGTTAAGCAGCCAATCACAGTGCAGAGCTTGAAGGCTCAACCTGCAGCAAGATGCCACCTGTGGCTTTTATATGGACTCCTCCAGAAATCATTAAAATCTCTTGACTGGTTATACCCTGTACCTCTGTGTTTGAGTTCTAAGACCCGGCGTCCACCTACTTCGATATGGCTCCGATATGGTCTACGATTCACCTCCCGATAAACAAATCAAGATCGCGTCGGAAGGTTACCTAATATCGGGGCAGTTGACCACGTTTCTGCGATTAGACACCGATAAAAAACCCATACAATGCTTGGTGGATTGGCATGTCTAGACATATATCTACGATTTTGCACCTTCCCGATATGTCTCCGATATTTGCTTTTTGTATCGGAGCCATATCGGTAGGTCTAAATTCCTATCGTAGTAGGTGGACGGTAGGTAGTGTGTAAGATATACCATCAGGGGACTGGTCTTTTCAGGCCAATTGTGATAATTTCACTGTTTTATCACGTGATAAAACACGTGATCTTTAATATTATTTTATGAGTATTACAAAATCGCAATTGTAACGTTATACGTATGTGGTGGTCGCCGCCTGTCTAGCAGGTTGGATGACCCCAATCCAGAACGCTAGTTCCAGGCAGGATCCCACCCTATGCAATTACGTAGGTTGGTTCGGTTTTCGGTTAGTTTGCACAGACCTAATCACACACAACACAACAACGTCATTTAATAAACAGGGATGTTTATTAATCACTTACTTCCTGGAAAGATCTGGAAGATCTTCCTCACAAGTACAGTACCCTAACACATGAGTGCTAGGTAACGCTGGATAGACTAATCCGGAGGATTCGCCTAACCACCAGGAAGGTTACAAGAACCCGCCTGCAAAGTGAGGGCCCAAGGATCCGTTCCGTAGAAGGGACGCGCGAGGACAGCCTGTCGACCTACTGTGAACGCTGAGTATATATACTAAGCGTTACGTAATCCCGGTCTCCGCCGCGCCACTCTCGTGTGCGGCGTTGCCCGGAATCACTGCACAGTAAGGATCGGCATATCGTGCCACCTTCCGTGAAACAAACGAACACTGCTGGATTCCCATCCCACTACATTACCCCTCCCAGTTTTTACTAAGGGGGGAACCAAGGCAGCCATTTTGCTGCTAAGGGACTACCCAATTAAAAATTACAACATATATCCAGCAGTTCTTGGTCTACTCTCTAGCTTCCTGGTGTTCACAAGAATTCACTGATACCAACGTATAAGGTGGAATTGTAAGATGGAGAAATTATTAAAAATATGGAAGATATGACATTTAGGAAAGAGGAAACAACATTTGAAGAATGAAGGACTAGCCTCGCTAGCACCTTGAATAAATGTGATATTAACCCATCTTGAGCTGGGGAGCGGATTCTTGAGCGTTGGGCAGGGAAGACTCGACAGTCGCGGACCTACAGGTGGTCAGCCCAGCCTGTTGAGCACTCTGCCTCCAGCTGTTCCAGATTTTGTTGAAGTCCTCTGTTGGCACCCGGCGAGTGAAGTGTCGTTCTCTTTCTCATCTTAGAGTATCAAGCCCAGCTGGCCCATCGGCGTAGCAGACCTACTACATTCAGCCCGATGCCGACGGGTGCTGGGCTTCCCACTGTTGTTCAAGTTGGAATACATCCATATGTAGAGAAGGGTTAGCCTCCCTAAACACCTTCCGTGTTGAAAGTTTCCGAATACGGAAATAACGGCCAAAAAGGCAAAACAATTCTCCATCCACCTGGTAAGAGTGTGTGGTATCAGTGTTCTTTCATTTTGACTCCAGCTATACTGGCATATCTTTTTCTCGGCTCGAATCGAGTACCAATTAAGGCCCCAATTCTAAGCCGGATTCAGAACTTACGATCACCGACCCAAGGTAGAAATAGCCGGCGTAATCCAACAGATCAGGGGTTACGCCTACTATCTCACTATCGAGTCGATGAACTCAGTTCCGACACAGACCTGGTAAGTCAGATCTATACCCGAAAGGCATAATCTTCCTCACCTGGTACCAAGTACTAGTGTGGACAATATCCACACCACAGACCGGAGGTTTTCGTGATGGGGGCCTATCACGGGCCTGACCATCGAGAGAACCTTCAGCCGTCTGAAACCAGGGTTGTGCCTTAGAGAAGTCATTTTACTGACATTCCCCAGCCCCAACCCAGGATCGCTTATCATTGGTTACTCCTAACTTTCCCTCCACCCCTCCCAGCGATCCTCGCGGAACGCTGAGAAAGTGCAGAATTCTGGCTAGGAGGCCACATTCTGGAAGTAGGAAAAAAATTTTCCTCCCCGGGACTTCCCATACCCGTCTGACTTCGGATCCAGGAGAGTTGTTGGCTCTGCCGGTTCCGAGTTTAGACGGCGTCTTCCCGGCTTGTTAGGCACCAGCCGAGTCGGTCATTGTCAACCCCTAAATATCCTCGTCAGAGGATATCCTGAGGTCGAGAAGTTCCGACTGGCTTGGTGCACTAGCCGTCGGTGGAACCGACGTTGCCAGGGCGGTCCTCTCCGGTCGCAGTGGACTCAGCGCAGATGTAGGCTGCAACTGAGACATCAACTGCTGTAGAGAGGTTGGTCCGGTATCTAAAAAGATTCCAGACTCCAATGGAATGATGTTGGCATTCACCCCCAGTGCCCCACTTGGTTCCTCGGGCTGATCTACCGGCTTAGCCTTGGAAGGCTTTGCTGATTTCTCAGCCCGTGTCACTGCGGGAGGCCTCCTCGGCTGTAGGACTTCAGTCTGATCCTGTTGGGTCTGACCGGGTCCTGACAGTAGAGTATCTACACTGACATCCATGGGCTGAGCCGCTATGTAGTGTCCTGGTGGGAAGTTTCTTCCACGGATGACCATCCCAACATGCCAGCGAGTTGCTGATGTGTCGGGTTTGATTCTTCCGTGGTGAACTGAAGAAATCTTCCCCGGCTCCTTTGTCGGGCCAACCACGCTTCCAGGGCTTGCGGGTCGTCACTGATGTCATAGAGCGACATACCCAAGTGCCGAAGACAACGTTCATCTTGGCGATGGGTCTGGGCTTCCGCCCGGGCAAACCTCGACTGGGCCGTGGTTTTCGCAATACGCGCGTCCTCTAAGTCCAACGCGTACTGTTTAGCCAGGCCTTTCGTGGCTTCTCTTACCTCGAATCGGGCTAGGTTCACTAGCTCCTTAACGAGGCCTTCATGGAGAGACTGCGCGCCCGTTCGGACACGGCCCTCCAAGGTGCCACCTATATGCGACTCTAGCTGATCCGCCCGTTGAACGTATTCAACCGACATCGCACAGGGAGAAGAAGTCACCTTCAACGCAACGGGTGGTTGTGTCGTTGGTTTCTTCTTTACCTCAACAACCGGGTTGGTTGGTGGAGGGAGTGCCGGAAAGGCCTCTTCATCCTCAACTTTCCCGGGTGCTTGGGTAGCACCTCTGTTAAGCAGGGAAACTCCCGGGAGACTTGAGCTAGGACGAGTCCCAGCTGGTTTTTCCACGGGTCCGCGGGCTTTTGAAGCCGTTGGAATGTTCCCTTCGCTCGGATCTGAGAAGAGTTTCAATCCCCCAGACAACTTTGGCCCTACCTGGTAAGCAGCTTCCACCACGTCAGCGATGGTGTGCTTACCCGGAGCCAATTTCTTCTTGGGCTTCCGACTGGATCGCTCAGAAGTGTCAGTCTCGCTGGACGAGGACGATGACAACTTCTTGACCCGTCGTTTAGCCTTCGAGGACTTTTGAGACGGTTCCCGGCTAAGGGACCGTTTCTTCCTCGACTCCTTTGACATCTGTCGATGTTTTGAAGCGGATAGCATCAGACTCCCGAACCAGCCAGGATTCTTCTTCCATCCGATCTTAAACAATCGACCGTCTGTCACACAAGTCTCGGGTTCCGGTTTGCTTTTCTGAGCATCGGAACCTAAGTCAACGACTCTCTGCCACAGATTCATGACCCGTTCCTGAGCAGCAGCACCAGCAGTCCGGTGTTCCCGGGCAATGTGTCGGACTAGACACGATCGCCTTGAACTGGCACACCCGGCCTGACAAGAACCACCCTTCTTGCCAAGGCACTGTAGCCACGGTCGCTCAGCTAAGTGTACCTCTACGAGGTGCCTAGCATAACGACCTTCAGTCGCGTAGGTCGGTGACAATTTCTTGTCCCTCCCATGGCAACTCAAAAAGACACAATGATTGCCGTTTCCAAACTTGTGCCATGCGTACGCGATCCGGTCTTTGACCTGATCTTCATACTTCAGCCGGCTAACTCGGGACACTCCTTTCACCAGGTCGATGTACCAGGCGTTGGGAGAACCCTCGTCAACTAGCCATTCCTAGTCGTCAGAGGTTCCCTCTAAACCGACACCATCGGGGATGTAATGACGGTTCCCATGACGGAGATCTTCCAGGCAAGTGTAAGTCTTGCCCAGCAAAGAGGCGGGTATCTGTCTAGCTACCGTTCTCTTCCCAGCCCGCTTTACGCCAGGTTGGAAATCACTGTCATCATTGTCGGGGTTGGATTGGACCAGGGGTTTAGACTTGTCCATCTCCGTTCCCCAACACTTGACCTCTCCGCCACCCGTGGCACCTGTTGAGGTACTCGGTGTAGCGTCAGCCGCACTAGGCCCAGCCTGCGCCGCCGGTTTGTCCGAGCCTTTCGACTCAGCCCCCTTCGACTCCTCACGCTTCCCGGTTTGAGGTTTCCCTGAGTCACGCGATTCCGGCCGACCTCCTGTCTTTTCTAACTCCGCCTCAGCCCGTTTCCGGGCTGCACGACGGAGTCGCTTCCGGTTCTGTTTCGAAAGCTGCGGCTCAGTCTTATCAGCTTCCCGAGGTTTTGACACCTCAGTCTTGCTGACAGACTTCCCCGGCGCGGGTTTAGCCGGTGGTGACACCGGTTTCTCACCTTTGCTGGACGACCCTTTTACAGAGTCGTCCCCAACTGACGAATCAGTCTCCATAGCCGTCTCTGTCCCAGCCTCAGACCTTCCGGGTTTTGCTACCGGACCCAGGGCCAAAAAGGTCCCGGCTTCCGCCAGCTCTACTCCGGGTGGAGTCCAATTTTGGTACATTGACTGTACTATGGCACGCGTTTTGGGATCTGGGATCCCAGCTAACATTTGTTCCAGGCTCTGGGTTGAAACCTCATGCCTGGAACCCATCTCTTCGGAGGACTTCCTCGGAGAGCGACGACGCGGGCGGGCTCGGCCTCGCCTTGGCGTATCGCGCTCCGATTCGGAACCTTCGGCCATAACCACATCCGAGTCAGAGGCCTCAGTTTTCACTGAGCTCGTCTTCGGACGGGCACCAGAAGAACCCTTAGCGGCCGGGGCCGCCTCGGACTTGACCGGTGTGACTTTTTCTCTTTCCGGGTCGTTCATCTCGGGTTTCCCCAAGAAGAACAGAGTCCTCAGACTCGTTCCCTTCCAGGTCAAAATCACCATCATCTGACCTTGATGAGTGGTGAACGCCGTTTTAGACTGATCGCCACTGTTCATCTTTACCTGCCAATATCCAGACTGGAGATCCAGAGTACAAAACCACTGGTTCCCTCCCAGAGAGTCGAGACTCTCATCGATCCGGGGTATTGGGTAAGCATTCTTCCGGGTGATACCATTCAATTTTCTGTAATCAATACAGAATCGGCAAGTACCATCCTTTTTAGTAACCATTACCACCGGGCTAGCCCAAGGACTTGCACTGGGGATGATTACTTTCTGGTCCATCATTTTCCCTACTTCTTCTTCTAAAGCTTCCCGTTTTACCAGAGGTAGCCGTCGATAAGGAAGGCAGAAAGGTTGATGACCTTCAGTGTCAATCGTGTGTTCTACTCTATCCGTTCTCCCTAAGGGATCTCCAGGTCGAGTAAAGATTGACTCCATCTTCTTCAAAAGAATCCTTAGTTCATGTCGTTCCCCACTGTTTAGTGTGTCTGTCGTCTGAACTAAAGTTTCCAGAGTTTCGTGCAATGGACTCGGAACTGGAAGGGATCCTGTTCCTGTATCAATAGCACTAACCCGCACTTCTTCATAATCATTTCCTATTAAGTCCGACCTTTCCAGTTCAGATTGTTCATCTTTCCCAGTTATTTTGGAGATGGGAATAGGTGTGATTCCCTGTGGACTGGAGTCCACTAGGCCATCCACATGAGCTAGAGTTACCCAGCCCAATGTATCACCCTTCCTTAATTTAATCAACCCGGAGGTATGATTACTTATAGGAATTGATCCTTCTCTGGCACTTCCGATCAGGGTATCCCAGGCCTGTATTCCTTTTTTAGAAAACAGTTCTGGGTCTGGCTCGAAAAGTGCATCTCCACGTGGTAAGTCGCCTTCTCCAGCTATCAGGACATTAAGCATCTGCTGGGGGGGATGCCCACATCTTGTCGAACAGAAATCAAAGAAGAAATCCGTCGACAACTATATTCCACTTCCATTAACTCAGGAAATTTGAGTCGGAGAGTGCCATCGGGTAGATCTATAGAGCCTCCATAGAGGGTGAGAAAATCTACGCCTAATATTCCACTTTCATCGATATCACTGAGTATGGGACCCCATACAAATTCAGTGTTACCTATTGAGACTGGAATAATCACACTACCATAGCACCTCATAGAGTACCATTAGCAGCTTTTGCCGAGGCTCCAGGAACATGACATTCCTGCGCAAATCCAAGAGACTGATAGAGTCCGTTGTTTAACACAGAGCGACTAGCACCAGTATCCAACAATAGATCCACCTTTCTTCCTTGAATTCTAGCCGGCACATACCAACGTCGTCCTCCTAAGGGGGACGGTTGTCTTATAAACCGTGAGATTCCATGCAAGGTTCCAAGATCCCATCCGCGTTGACAAAGCCATTGCAGACAAGGATGCCCGGGTGAAAGATACTTACTACAGATCGTTGCGACCGTATTTTGTATCTTCCCCTTTTCTGGTAAGTTGGAAATATTTTCCTCCTTATACCTCTCACAGCTTTGAGTCTCCTGGCACTTTCCTTCCCGGACCGCAGTGTTGCCACTCGCTACAGTCCTCCTTTGTTTTCCGGTTCACTCTGAGAGGCAACCATCAACGCAGGCAGACTATGAGATGTTTCCACCGTAGTAACGTTCCAGGCTTCTGGACAATCTGGAGAGATATGTCCCATTTTGTTGCACCGCCAACAACGTCGGACATCCAGCTGGTTTTTCTCCACCTGATTCAGTCTTTCGTTGATTTTGGTCAACAACTTCATAACCTCTGAGGAATTTCCTTCAGGATCAGTGGTTATTGGTTTTGCCTCTGCCACAGAAGGTACATCGCTGTTCCTTCCAAAGCTAGGGGTTCGACCTCTTCCACGTCCCCGTCTATTGAAACCTCCTCTTCCGAGTACCATGGAGCGGACATTAGAGAGTATATCCTCTATTTCTGCTTCCTGACACTCGTAGGTATCTTCCTCTACTTGTGACCAAGTAGAACCCACTATGTTAACCCGAGAAGTTTTCCCTGGATTAGCATATTTCCCGAATAGTATACAGGGTTGTTCATAGGCATCTACTATTCGCAACACCTGCATGAAGTTCATACCGGGCTCCCATTTAGAGATGACTTCCGCTCTCATGTCATCATCTCGAAGTCCTTTTACAAACTGAGTTTGTAGATCTTCATGCAGCGCAGGAGAATCTAATCCCGTCCCTGGGTAAACCTCTTACAACATTTGTTGCAAAGCTAGCCCATAGGCGCGAGTTGTCTCCTCTTTACCCTGGATCCTCTTTAGAAAAGTGGATCGGGGGTTCAGCGTTACCAACTGACCACAGTAGTATGAGGCTACCTCCACTAGCTCATCCCATTCCGTACCACCGGAACGGCGAAAAGCGCGAAGTGCAGCTTCTCCGGGTCCATCTCGCAACGCTCTTTTGAGGTATGGCAATGCATCGACTTTATTCCAGCCATTACATTGTATATCCTCACAAAATCCCGCGAACCAGTGTTCCCACTCCATTCCTTTCCCGTAAGGTTTTGGAATGACAGCGTTTTTTCTGGCTGCGTTCTCTGGGCGCATCATTACCCCTACCCTGGATAAAAGGAGAGAAGCATGGGCTTGGGAACATAAAATTTTATTGAATTTTATATGTGTAAAATTTTATGCCGACCTTATTGGACGACATATGAATATGATATTAATATGAGTAATAAGGTAAATGTAATTGACAAATGGAGTAATAGTCAATTATGATAAGAAAATATGGTTAATTGACAAATGGAGTAATAGTCAATTATGATAAGAAAATGGTATACAATATAAATGTAAATTGTACGTGATACAATACATGACAAATTGTATATTGTAAATAAAAATGGCCTACGTGAGTAGGAAAAGGATGAAAGGGGGGGCCTACGTAAGTAGGAAAAAGTAGTGAGGTTGAGGGTGGGTGGGACGAGAAAGACTGGAGTAGGTGTGTACTGCAGTACAGCTGGAGAAGAAGTGAGACCGGGACCGGTGGCTTGGCCGCGCTCGTGACTGCGCAGTACGTGTGAGAGCCGCTAGGGGGCAGGAGGGGCGCTCGTGACGCGCGAGAGGGGGGAACACCAGGGGGAGCAATGACCACCCCTGACCAACGGCCATGGGTCACCCATTACCCCTACCCTGGATAAAAGGAGAGAAGCATGGGCTTGGGAACATAAAATTTTATTGAATTTTATATGTGTAAAATTTTATGCCGACCTTATTGGACGACATATGAATATGATATTAATATGAGTAATAAGGTAAATGTAATTGACAAATGGAGTAATAGTCAATTATGATAAGAAAATATGGTTAATTGACAAATGGAGTAATAGTCAATTATGATAAGAAAATGGTATACAATATAAATGTAAATTGTACGTGATACAATACATGACAAATTGTATATTGTAAATAAAAATGCCAAAGATCCATTAAACAAGGAGAGGGTGGGAGGGGGTAATTTAAGAGTTTTTGTTGAGTAGTGATAGTACCAACGCCCGGTTGACAGAGTCGGCGTCATTGTTCGTAATGTACGTCCTATGGGCGTTGGACCTCCAGCCGCCATACCTCTGGATGGAGAGTTCCGGCATACCGGCGTGGTATGCCTGTGTCGCTGCGGCCTTGCGAAGTCCATGCAGCGTAAAGGTAGGCGGCTGTTGGGCTACATGTAGGAGGGCTTTCCACTCTTTAGTGAGGATCCTGGTCGTAACGGTCGCCCCGTGTACGTGCTGGAGGAACGGGTCCTCGGGGCTGGCCGTAGGGGACGCCACCAGCATCTGGCGTGTAGCACGTACTGGGCAGAACCGTGGATCGGGTGACTCCTGCAGCGTGACCGTTTTCTCCTCCCCCACGTGCTGCATGTTTTTGGCGGCCTTCACCCGGACGGTCACGTGTCGACGGCCAACCACCACATCCCGGCGCGACAGGTGTCGTGCCGCGTCGTACCTCGAGGCCGTCGGGGGCGCTACTTCGCTCTGCCTCAGCGCCGCGTAGTAGATGATCAAGATAGCGGCCCGTAGAGCGAGGTGAATTGGTGAGTCCGTAAGGGCCGCGAGGACGGCTCGGATCACGGCCAACGGCACTGGAGGTTTCACGTTGGGCTGATACGTCTTGTTTCGCCGCATCGCCTCGAGGGCCCGCCTGATCCGGAAGTCCTCCATGGGTGCGACATCCCCTCCCGTCAGTCGCAGGTGCGACCGCACGTGTGAGAGGTGATTCGCGACCGTGGCCGGCGAGGGGGCGTGGTCCGCGACGTATTCGAGGTACGCCGTGGTAAAGCTCACCGTGGGCCTCTGCGGGTCGGCCCCCATCCGCCGGCAGAACGCGAGGTAGGTCGAGACGGCGCTCCGCTGGTTCGCGACCGTTCCGGGGGCACGTGCCTCTGATTGGCGAGCAGATGCCCTCGTCTGGAGACAGCGTAGCGCCGGATCTGCACACGAGACGTAATACAGGAATAAAAGTCGCGTGAGTACAGGGGGTAACTTTAGTGAGGGAATGAAATTTGGTGAAGGTGGCCGCTTTGTCAAATTCCCTCGAGGTCAGGTGAGCACGGCTGAGGGCATCCGCCACGGTGTTGAGTACCCCCGGCACGTGCGTGTATATGAAATCGATCTGCAATTTTGCCTGGACCATCCAGGCCTGACGGGCACACTCCGCAAGGACTGAGTTCCTTGCCCGTCCGGATGTGAGTGCCTGGACGGTGCCCAGGTTATCACAGAAGACTTCTACCCGCGTGCCTCGATCCCGGTCGGTGAGGAACGTATTCATCGCGAATATGGTGTTGAGTGCCTCGAGCTCGGCGATACAGTCGACGGGGTCGCTGACAGGGCACACCTGCCCGGAGTACGAGTACTTCCCGTCTGTACCTCCGATGCCCAAGAGGCACGCATCGACGATGATACACTTGGTAGGCGGGCCGCGAGGTATGAGGGCGTGGCCGTTCCAGCCCTCAGCGAAGCGGAGGAACCATTGCAAGTCCTGCCGCATGTCGGCGTTGATATTGACGTAGAAGCCGGACATCCTCCGTAGGGCCTCGAGCAATTTACTCACGAACGGCCGGGCCGGCCGTATGCACTTCGACACGTGAAGTATTTTGCCGAGGACCGACTGGAGTTGGCGTTTCGTCAGTGATCGTTTAGCGGCGACCGCCCTAACGTGCGCCCGTACGTCCAGCAGCTTGTCCTCGGGGATGGTGAGGGACATTTCCGGGGCATTGATGACGATGCCCAGCCACGTAACGACCGGCGCCGGGGTCTGTGCCTTCTCTCGTGCCTCCGGGAGCCCGAGTTCTTTGAAAAGCTCACGGGCAATGTTAAAGTCGTCGGTCGCCTTGGCCCGGCTCGGGGACAGGATGATCAGGTCGTCCAGGTACATACATGCCTCGACCCCCTTCCGGCCGAGGATACCCACGATGCAGTCTGCCACGCACTGCATGTGGTACGAGGAGGCACGGGCACCAAACGGCATGGCCGTGTCACAGAAGTACCCGTCCTCCCATGCAAAGCATAACAACGGCCAGTCGAGGGGGTCGCACCTGAAATTCTTATATGCCCTGGCGATGTCGATGGTGGACATATAGCTACCGGGCCCGGAGGCCACCAGGCGGCCGACGAAACTGTCGACGGTCTGGAGGCAGTGGTCGCGCTCCTGCCCGTAGACTGAGTTTTTTATGATGTACCCATTGACACTTTGCTCCTTAGGGTACGTCATATCCGTAATGACACGACGGTCGTTGGAGGCCCGTTTTTCGCGTGTCATTAACGGCGACACGTGGCACCAGGGTGAGAACGGGGGTTCCTGGAATGGTCCCAGTAGGTTACTGTGCCCGCCTTCTTTCTGGATGAACTTTCTGATCTGCTCTGGGTACCCCGTGGCACTGGGGTGGTTGGGTACCCCTCGGGTGTCGCTGGTCGGGCCGATGTACCCCAGAGGGAACCCGTAGCGCACGAAGTCCAGTAGCTCCCTCCCCTCCGGTGCGTCCCCGAGGTAACGTACCCAGGCCGGTACGTTGAGATCGGAAGGGAGCTCGATCCGTGCCCCCAGCGCGTTTGGCAGCCCGGTTCGCCGCACCTCCGAGTAGATGTATGCGTGTCCCGGCGGCCCGGGCCCGGCGAAGTCCGGCCAGTGGGCCCGCCTGTGGTCCGCGAACGCCCCGGGGTCCGTCCGGAGGCCGGGGGAGGGGACACCGGTCTCGCAGACCTCCCTAATGGCCGAGAAGTCTGGTGAAGCGGCTGTGTCCATTTCCTCCCGGGGCAATTGCCGAGGCAATTGCTCGCTGTACACGCTATCACCGATAATACTGGGAGTGGATTCAGTGTGCGTGTCGTAAGCGTCCTTTGTGTTGGCCACGTGCCCGGCGGGAGGTGTTGTTGACACGTGGGGTGTTGCGTCACCCCTGCTGCACCCTTTGATCGTTAAGCCCCCCTTCCGCTGTGGTGCGCACGTACTGGGCGGGGGGGGCGAGCGACGCGCCTCGCTCACTCGCGGGGCGCGTCCGGTCCGTTTTTTTAACTCTGTTGTGGGAGTGCTTTGGTGTCAGCGGCGCGAGCCGAGTGTCCGGCGTGGTGCATCCGGTGTGGTGTGGGTGTCGGTGTGGGCAGAGTACTGTCGTACCCCACGCCGTACGACAGCTTGCGGTTACAGGCGTGGATGGAGTGTGTGCACATCCTGCCGACCGAGTCGCAGAAGGAGCACACATGTAACCATTTAATTCCCCGCTCCTGGTGGCCGTTTCGCTGCCGACACCCTCTCTCCGAGTTGTATGCCCGGCATGGCAGCTCATGCCCTCCGGACTTTTCTCCTCCTTGACTCGCACCGTTCCCAGCCGTAGGCGTCATGGCCAGACGAACCCGTTCATCCTGGATTCGTACATGATCCGACCAATAAATACGTCCCGCCTCCACCTGGTCAAAAATGAAGTTGGACCAACGGCGCACGCCGGCCCACGGCCGTGCCTGCGCGTCCACGGAGACCTGGTGGAGGTGACGACACATGTCCTTACGGTCACACTCCTGGGTAGCACGGTCGTCCTCCATGAGTGCCAGGAAAGCACTGATGTACTCGAGGGGGCCCAGCGTACCCCTGACCTCGAGTTTCTGACTGAGGGTATATATGCCCTCACGGTCCACAAACATGAACGGCTTGGAAATCAAACGAGAGGTGGTCAAATCTGAGGCCAACTTACCAGCCGTTCTCTCATGTCGTAGGGCCTCACGGTCGAGCTCCCTTTGTAGCAAATCCTCCGGCATTTACTGCTCCCGCAGCTGCCTCGGGGGTGGTAGCCGTGCGGTCTGCTCGTGCGCCCATTCCCTGGTCCGGGCCTCCACGGCTGTCGGTTCCGTCGGCGGCCTCGACCTCGAAGCCCGGGACGAGGATCGTTGGCGAGACATTCTGTTGATTGCCTCCATCATGGTATCCATCTTGTTCTCCAGGGCGGTCATCCTCGAGGACTTAACGGTCGACCCGTTGTCGGAGACCGACGCCACATGGTCCGTGCCGGTTTGTCTCGAGTCTGAGACCGTCCCTTCGATGTCTGGTCCTTGGGATGGTCCAGCGACGGGATTACTGCGCGTATTCGGGGGACCCATGTTGAACTCTTCTCCTCACTCGTGATGCGTGTTCCTCGTGATAGAATGGACGTGCCGGCCCGTACTCGTGGAGTATGAGGCTGCGAGCACGTGGCCAAAAAGACGAGAAAGACTGGAGTAGGTGTGTACTGCAGTACAGCTGGAGAAGAAGTGAGACCGGGACCGGTGGCTTGGCCGCGCTCGTGACTGCGCAGTACGTGTGAGAGCCGCTAGGGGGCAGGAGGGGCGCTCGTGACGCGCGAGAGGGGGGAACACCAGGGGGAGCAATGACCACCCCTGACCAACGGCCATGGGTCACCCATCGGAACCTTGTCAGCTCTCGCCATTGACAAGTTGAAGATCCGATCTTGTTCCCGGACTTGGTTGAACGAGTTGAACCCTAGTTCAGCTATAGCTTTACTAGTACGTTCGGAACTCGGAGAACCCATTCTTGACTCAGAGGGTAGCCGGAAGCTAACCAAAGGAGTCTTTACACCCTTTGTTCCAGATATGAATCTGTTAGGGGTCTTCTCTGGATCTTCTACTCTCCCTGGTGGGGAATATAGATGATCTCTCACATTACTCCAGCCAGCTTGGGACATAGGCATCCGTTGGGATGATTCTGTCTCCGCTAGTCGAACTTGGTCCTTCATGTATTGTACATGTTGGTCCAATCACTCGATTTTCTCAATCTCGCGAACCGAGAGTTCTTCCAAGTTATGGTGCCTTTGGGCTACCTTCTCGGCGATCTCACGGTTTCGAGCTTCTAGTTCCCGACACATGTCTCTGGCTTCCCTCTCCCTATCAAACTCGGCTAAGAGTTCGGGTCCAAGGAAACCTACAGGAACTTCATCGGAAGGTACCCTTAAGGTATTTTCCGACCTATTCCGGGGAGTACTAGACTCTCCGGGACTATCTGTCTGAGACCCAATTTTACTGAGTCCCTCCAGATCCCTTGCGGGGCCATGTCGGCTGTCGGCCGCCGGACTGAAATTCTTCAGGACCGTCAAACTCAGATTCTGAGCGGCGGTTCTCTTCCGAGATTTCTCCTTGCCAGACTTCTGATTTTCACCCCCTCCCTCTGGTTTTGGAGACTTGTCATCATTCCGGGCCGGAAGAGTTTGTTGAGAAGTTACCTCCCCATCTTCACTCTCCTGTTCAGCCTGAGATCTGGTTTTTATTCCAGATCCGTGCATTTACCGAGAATCCCGGGTTGTGCAAGCAACCTGGGATCCTGGTCACGGCACCAGTGTGGTGGTCGCCGCCTGTCTAGCAGGTTGGATGACCCCCAATCCGGAACGCTAGTTCCAGGCAGGATCCCACCCTACGCAATTACGTAGGTTGGTTCGGTTTTCGGTTAGTTTGCACAGACCTAATCACACACAACACAACAACGTCATTTAATAAACAGGGATGTTTATTAATCACTTACTTCCTGGAAAGATCTGGAAGATCTTCCTCACAAGTACAGTACCCTAACACATGAGTGCTAGGTAACGCTGGATAGACTAATCCGGAGGATTCGCCTAACCACCAGGAAGGTTACAAGAACCCGCCTGCAAAGTGAGGGCCCAAGGATCCGTTCCGTAAAAGGGACGCGCGAGGACAGCCTGTCGACCTACTGTGAACGCTGAGTATATATACTAAGCGTTACATAATCCCGGTCTCCGCCGCGCCACTCTCGTGTGCGGCGTTGCCCGGAATCACTGCACAGTAAGGATCGGCATATCGCGCCACCTTCCGTGAAACAAACGAACACTGCTGGATTCCCATCCCACTACACGTACATTCTGTGAAAATTTCATCATTATTGATCAATTATTCATAAAGTTATTACACATCAACTATGACTTTGTAAGTCTTAGAAAATGATGCCTTAAGGCATCATCTGGCCACACACGACGATGCCTTAAGGCATCACCCGGCGCCAATGGGTTAAAAACATGGATATGAAGTTTTCTGTAAAAACAGTAATAGAGGGAAACTGATTCTGGGTAGTGAAATTCTGGAGTTTTGAGGTGAGGGTTTAGAATTTTTACTGAGTTTAATAATGTAAAATACCACCAAGAGATTCCAGAATTCTCCCACTCGTAGTCAGTTTCCCTATCATTATAAAACTACAAATATGATGTAAATCTCTGATATGCCTTGAGAAACTCCTGGCATAGGATGCCATGATGCTTTTAGGCATTCCTGGGCATAGCATGCTATGATGCCTTGAGTTATTCCCAGGCATAGTATACCATGATGCCTTGAGGAATTCCTGGGCATAGAATGGCTCGATGCCTTGCCTTGAGGCATCATTTGCGAAATTCAAGTAATTGCTATACTTTGTTAATGAAATGATACGAATATTTGGATAATATTTTTACAACCTATGAACAGCTATATCATAGTAAATATCATTACTATCATCATATAACATCCTAATTATTTTGTATTATAATGGAGGTATAATATAATGAAGTCACTGTGGATATTGTGAAAAGGGCAAGTGTCTTAAAGGGGTGAAAATGATACTGCAGCGGCGTATTTCAGGGTGTGAATTTGGTGCTATACAACGAATTGAAAGGGTTAAGAATACAGGACAAATATAAAATAAATTTACTTGAAAAAGACTTGAAAAAGGCTACTTTTGCCGAAACGTTGTACATAGTTGTTTACACCAATAAAGCCATCACCTAAAACCGAATTGGGCAGCTGTTGAGTTGTACTTGTTTAAAACATATAAAATACATTGTCATCAAACGAGGCTTTGACCGAATTGCCATCATAAGCAATTATTTACCATTTTCCATTGACATCGTAATGACAAGTTTCTCAGAAGCACAAATCAGTTTAGAGTGCAAGCTGCCAGAGGGAGACCCAGTATTCAATATGAAATATGATATTTTATAAATGTGACGACCAACAATCTCCCAGCACAAGTGCAGTTACTGCAACCTCATCTGATTACTCATTTTAACTGACGGTATCAGTTTCCACTTGTTTTATAACATCAAATTATAAAAATCTTGTGCCGACTGGTTAAAATCGACATTTGTGTAATGAGGCTTGTTGTCAATATGTGTAAGGGTTTCTGTCCTAGTAATCTTCTTTAATATGTGGTACACCCTGTTTACACAAAAAAACTAATGCAACAAAATTACCGATAGAATATCGGCACCAAAGAAAGAGATGAATGGCAAGAGTTTGTGTGTGTGTCCTTTGATGATAGGATATGTGTAGCGAAACCCCTGGTTGCTGAAAGTGTTGAACCACTCTCCACATTCGGCAGTCTACCAAGGGCCTGAGACTATAGTCGCTACCCCGTACTTACCGCACCAGTACGGGTGGGTTCGGATTGACCCACTGGAAAGGGCAGGGAAATGCGGGATCTACAACCTATCGCTACCTGTGGACACAAAACCAGACTCCGGACTATTTCAATATACCAGCTTTTATTCGGTATATATATAGGATACAGTAAGTTAGTACTGCGGGGCACCAACTAACGCAGGAAGAGATTCTGGTCTCTTTGTCATTGCAAGGTTCCAAACCAACCTTACCAACTGGTGAGGCTCCAGGCGTTCACTCTACAGGGAGGCACCGTAAGGAGTCCTGTCAACCCGTTGCGGACTCAGTCTTTTATACTAACTGAGTTACGTAATGCGGGCGACCCCGTAGTATTTGCATTCCGCCGGCCTTACCGCACAGCAGTACTCGCGCCATCTAGCATAAAGTGAAACAACGCTGCTCGACTACCCTGACCCGTACATATGCAACCAACTAAGGTTAATACCTATAAAAATGAAGAAAAATAAATCTTGTTCAGTACAATTTTCTTCAAGGGAAATATTATCCCTGAGTAAGGCCGGGGACCCTCTGAGCTCCCGATACAATGCCACATGTATTTTCAACAAACCGGCACAGCGACCATGCGGTAATTTAGTTTTCTACTCTGACATTCTATGAAACCAAATTCTTCCACATTCATACAAGGTCATGATGCAGGAATTCTGGGCCCTGTTTTTCAGTCACGACTCGGAACCTCTCGCCCACCCCACGAACTCAATTTTTCTCTTTCTTTGCCTCTCTCCACTCGGCAAGGGCTTTGACAATATTCTCCTCCTCAATACATGGTCACATCACAGTGAATATCATGCAGGTAGTGAAGGAATAGTTTTCTGAAGGCCCACTAGACGTTCAATGTGACCACTCTAACCTCTAGGCGATGTATATACGGCGTACAAGCACGCTCTAATAAAATATGGGTTATGATATATCCGCAGAAATGGGAAATGAAGAATAATTCAGGCCCAATCCTCGCCTGTGATATTAGATCTCCAAACTGAGCTTTTGTATCCCACACCCCATCAACATCATTTAAACTTCTCAATCACCAAGCGGATATTCCAATATCTTCCCATATACGTAACTAAAAGTCCACTGCTTCAGTCGAGCCTCTGGTTTCATGATGTTCTTTTATTGAGTCTTCAAAGTAATCTATACTCTAAGTATTCTTTACAAACCTGTGATAGGCCACGAGAGAGGGAGACGTGTTGACTTCATCTGGAGAATTGACATAGGAATTTACGGTAACGAAACATGGATGTCCGACCGTGAATGGAATTACGTCGTCCATTTCCCAGACGCCGCCGTGAATTCTGTCACCGAAATTAAATTCTGAATTCAAAGAAGCCCATCGACATATACCAAGAAAATCAATCGTTACTTGGGTGATTGAATTAAGGTTATTTTAGGGAGCAATAGATAGCATGATTCCCCGAAATTGTTGTTTGAGGTCAGTTGAAGTAAAAATGTCTTTCTGAAACAAATTTGTTTCACAAAAACCTTTTTTGAATATTTCTAAAACACATTTCTTTTAAAGTGTGAGATCTTTCATTATATAACAGCTTTATACACCTAAAAGGACCTATCCGATAAAAAAAATAACAACAACAGAAAACAAGCGTGGCATATATAAGTCGACTTAGTTTCAAATAAAACCATGATCGATCAGATTATGAGAGAATCTCTATAGTAAAGTTTTCTTATGTCTGCACCTTACAACAGCACTTAGGATATCTCGATGTATTATTTTCTGTAAACGCTGATACATGATAAAAGCCAGGAGAAAATGGTATATTCATTATTGATGATTGAGGATGGAACTATAAAGAGATAACAATTCAATTGTTTGGGTTGTATTCAGTTCATTTCTGTAACCCACTTGCACACAGTCAACTTGCCATTTCGACAACTGCCTCCACTGCACGAAAACCACCATTTTACATATATATATATATACGCCATCGCGATAACGCACATATCGGCTGTATAGTGGCTTGTTTTCATTTGTATACGCCTGTAATCCGCACCTACGTATGAGGCGTCTAAGAGACAGTTTCCTTATGTAGACGCGCGCGACTTGGCTGTATTTCACACCTGGCGTATTCAAGATAAAACATACTCTGCGCAATATATATACGCCAGGCGTAGACAGGATACCGGGCTTGTGTAAGATGATTTCAGGATTCAACCTCAAGTGAAGAGGGTCATTATATAGTAAGCCTGACTGTCCACACATTGAAATGGTGTTTGAAAGTAAGATCTATTAGAAAAACAATTTTAAAAAGACCATAGCGCAGGGTTTCACTATGTGTAATTAATCAATTTATAATCAATCAGGTTTTTATAAAATAAATTGGTAATATAAGATTGCCATTTTCATATAATACAGACTTGGATGGTTAATGGCAAATGAAATATGCTACCAGTAGTGTCCCTAAGTGGCAGAGAATGGAACTTTTGGGGAGTGGTGTATATACAACGGAATCAGGCGTATATATGACGTATATAAGACCGCACCATGGACATGTATATACGCCACTAGATAAGGCGTCTATGAGACGGATAACAGGTCAAACTTCTAGACGCAAAATCCTACTGTTAGACGCGTTTCGCATACATATGTAAAGCGGTAGGTTTCGTGCAGTGCTCTCTAGGATCCAAACATATCAAGCAAAAGTGGGTCTTGAGGTATTTTTGTCTTGAGTGATTGGTCATGATCAGTTGGGCACACCTCTGAGACACTGAGATACTGGCACTCTGCTTATATTCCAATGTCACAGTGTTAGCAAGCAGATAGTAAAGGAATATGTGACCAGTCTGACCTTTAGGCAGAGTATATGAGCGTGTGGCCCACACTCAACAAGCTCAAAGCCTATGTGACCACTCTGGCCTTTATGCACAGTATATGAGCATGTGGCCAACCCTCAACAAGCTCCAAGCCTATGTGACCACTCTGGCCTTTATGCACAGTATATGAGCGTGTGGCCCACACTCAATAAGCTCAAAGTCTAAGTGACCACTCTAACCTTTAGGCAGAGTATATGAGCGTGTGGCCCACACCCAACAAGCTCAAAGTCTATGTGACCACTCTAACCTTTAGGCAGAGTATATGGGCGTGTGACCCACACTCAGCAAGCTCAAAGTCTAAGTGACCACTCTAACCTTTAGGCAGAGTATATGAGCGTGTGGCCCACACTCAACAAGCTCAAAGTCTATGTGACCACTCTAACCTTTAGGCAGAGTATATGAGCGTGTGGCCCACACTCAACAAGCTCAAAGTCTAAGTGACCACTCTAACCTTTAGGCAGAGTATATGAGCATGTGGCCCACACTCAACAAGCTCAAAGCCTATGTGACCACTCAAACCTTTATGCACAGTATATGAGCATGTGGCCCATGCCCCAAAAGAAATAATATACATGAAGGAAATTGAGGTGGCACGTTGTGACATTTCTCTGTTTACTTCGAGGACAATCTGTCAAGAGCTCATTACAAATGTAACATCAGATGTGCTTCAGAATATGTCAGAAGGAGAAAAGAAACATATACATCCAGCAGGTCTTTTGTTGGGACTGGGTCTCTAAGAATAGAAAGAGGCGAAGTCACGACTACGGCAGGAGACAAGTTTGTCACACCTGATTCTCAAGCCACCTGAGACCTTTTCACCTGAAGCGCACAGGTGTAGAGGACCAGAACTAAAACTAAATATAGCAGAACAACAGTTGGCAGCATATGTTCCCTGGTGCTTTTCTCCAGAGGGCTATGAATACAGACAATGACAGCAGGAAATGCTGAATAAGCATTTAAGGTAAACTCTACTGAATGGTGTTTTATAGATTGCTTTATTCATTCAAGGATTATTTGTACCTATCAAACTTTATGGTTGTCCATTAAAGTATAACCTGGTTTCTCATGAATATATTTTTTGAATGCAAAGATTTTCATTCCCCAGCAATGGTGTTTAAAAGTAAATATGGATGTGTACATGGAAAATGTAAAGTTGTACAGTCAAATGATGAATAAAAGAGAGCTAAGCTCATTTTGAAAAAAAAGAAGAAAATACCAACATCATTAACTTTGTGGGGGTCTCATATATTGACTTTCTTCATAAGAAACGTAAGGGTAAGACGTGGCGGTTTAGGTGCTACCCCTATCGCATTTACGACCACAATGTAGAGAGTGTACGGGTTGGTGAACTGGAATTTGCGCTTGTTGTTTTCAACCCCAAATCCTCGATTCCCATTGGTTGGCGTCATTGGCTCTTCCGTTTATCGTGCAGCTGTTCTTTTTGCACCCCCCGCGGGCCGGAGAGTGCGCTTGTCGTCGTGTTATGGCGAGTCTGGCGTGTCGAAAGAATGTCTGGTTTATTTGTCTTCTTGTGGTCTGTTGTTTCTGGAGTTTATTTGGTTATGTTTCTTGTATTTCCCAGCTTGGGGGGTAGTTCCAGTGTGTGATATGGAGTGGTTAAGGGTTAATAGGTGGGTTTTAAACATTATGGGGTTAGGTGTTAGTTATTGCAATATCAACTGGCATTTGGTGGCGGATCGTCGTCCGTCATCCTCGTTGTTTCTTTTTGGAACTATGGGGTAGAGTAGCGGCGCTCTCTATCCTATTTCGCAATGATTTGATTTTGTGTTATTGTTGATTTTGTCGTGGTCTTAGTGTTATGTAGCAGTGACCAGATCTAGACTACCTTGGTTAGAAACGGTCAGCGATTTTAAATCTGTTATTCAGGGGATGTATGGATGTAGCAGTGACCGGATCTAGACTCCCTTGGTTAGAAACGGTCACCGATTAAAAATCTGTTATTAACGGGATGTATGGATGTAGCAATGACCGGATCTAGACTCCCTTGGTTAGAAGCGGCCACAGATTTAAAATCTGTTATTAACGGGATGTATGGATGTAGAAGTGATTGGATCTAGACTCCCTTGGTTAGAAACGGTCACCGATTTAAAATCTGTTATTCATGGGATGTATGGATGTAGCAGTGACCGGATCTAGACTCCCTTGGTTAGAAACGGTCACAGATTTAAAATCTGTTACTAACGGGATGTATGGATGTAGCAGTGACCGGATCTATACTCCCTCGGTTAGAACAGTCACAGATTTAAAATCTGTTATTCACGGGATGCATGGATGTAGCAGTGACGGGATCTAGACTCCCTTGGTTAGAAACGGTCACAGATTAAAAATCTGTTATTCACGGGATGTATGGATGTAGCAGTGACGGGATCTAGACTCCCTCGGTTAGGAACGGTCACAGATTTAAAATCTGTTATTCACGGGATGTATGGATGTAGCAGTGACCGGATCTAGACTCCCTTGGTTAGAAACGGTCACAGATTTAAAATCTGTTATTCACGGGATGTATGGATGTAGCAATGACCGGATCTAGACTCCCTTGGTTAGAGACGGTCAGAGATTTAAAATCTGTTACTAACGGGATGTATGGATGTAGGAGTGACCGGATCTAGACTCCCTTGGTTAGAAACGGTCACAGATTTAAAATCTGTTATTCACGGGATGTATGGATGTAGCAGTGACCGGATCTAGACTCCCTTGTTTAGATACGGTCACAGATTTAAAATCTGTTATTAACGGGATGTATGGATGTAGCAGTGACGGGATCTAGACTCCCTTGGTTAAAAACGGTCACAGATTTAAAATCTGTTATTTGCGGGATGTATGGATGTAGGAGTGACCGGATCTAGACTCCCTTGGTTAGAAACGGTCACAGATTTAAAATCTGTTATTCACGGGATATCTAGATGTAGGAGTGACCGGATCTAGACTCCCTTGGTTAGAAACGGTCACAGATTTAAAATCTGTTATTCACGGGATATCTAGATGTAGCAGTGACCGGATCTAGACTCCCTTGGTTAGAAACGGTCACAGATTTAAAATCTGTTATTCAAGGGATATCCAGATGTAGCAGTGACCGGATCTAGACTCCCTTGGTTAGAAACGGTCAGAGATTTAAAATCTGTTATTCACGGGATGCATGGATGTAGCAATGACCGGATCTAGACTCCCTTGGTTAGAAACGGTCACAGATTTAAAATCTGTTATTCACGGGATATCTAGATGTAGCAGCGATCTGTACTTTCACTCCACATCACGTGACATATTCAGAAGGTGACAGGTAACAGGTACAACTCCAGTCAGTCACAGTAACTTCAGCTGCAGAGCTCAGTCACTAGAATTTACAGGTAGCTGAGACTGTGGAAGGGAAGAGAAATAGAAACAAGATCTACAGTCGTGTACTCTTACCCCAAAATCACAGTAAAGGCCCGTTTCCATTGGCCGACGAAGACTGCTTAGACGTTTTGAGTTACACAGAAAGTCTGTCAGTGGTGCCACTGACTGTGCGTCGGTATAGAAAAATCACTGAGGGTAGTAGATTTCACTAAGTGACCAAGCTTTCACTCAGTGGTGGGTGGTGACACATTGCATAATCTACGCAGAAAAGGTTGTGGAGCATTTCACGACGTTGTTTGTTTCCGTTGATCGATTTTGGGTCAGCAGTGCCAAAAGTCCGTCAGTGGTTCCTGACTGTAGATCGGTGACGGGAAATCGGCCAATGGAAACGGGCCTTATTTGTACCTTGTGCCCCAGTGCCAAATATCATTGAGGGAGTTTGATTACTAAACAGCCTGGAAAGACATACACAATCCAAATCCAAATCATGGTAATGATGTATTTTATACTCACCTTTCGACTATTTATTTAGAAAAAAGTCTTGCAAATAATTAGAAATTCGATACAAGCGATGTGCATATTTTAAATAAAATAGTTCCTACAATGCCCGTCAGGTGGCGGTAAAAGCTGCATTCTCCGTATTCTACTCAGTAGCGATCTGGAGGCTCCATAGGCTTAGTATGGAGACTCTGTATTAGGTGGGTAATAAATTTCAAATCCCCTGTCCTTAAATCAATCCATGTTTATTAAAGGCATAGCATCATAGAACCCTCCAAGGACTGTCATATCGTTAAATTATGGGCCCGTTGACTAATCTAGGCTCGTACATTAGGACCCTTTTCTGTACAAGGGTTATTGTTTGATGACATTTTTGTTGTTTATTTTTTTTGTTAATTGTATTGTCCTTTCTTCTTACAAGAAGTTCTTCTGGGCAATAATTTGTTCCCACATAACCGTATCATGAGCAAATACAACATGTCGCTAAAACAGGTTAGTGATGGTGATTTGGTGATGATGAGGATGCGTACAATGATGGTTGAAATAGGCAGTGGGTTGATAAAGCAGTGGTTGATCAAAATCTATAACTGTATTTGAGTCGTCATATATTATATTTTTAAAATGCTCTCTATGTTGCAGTCTCTACACAATTGGCGGTAGCTTCTCCCATTCTTTGATTCCTCTCCACAGTGGACTTCTTTGGTAAAGCGAGGTTCTAGGCCTTCTCAGCTTCAATTTGATTCCTTCACTCCCTCTTGTTAGGTATCGACCCCCTTTCACATTTTCAGGGTCAGCTGCCAACTTATGTATCTGCACAAGCAGTTGTTTTCTCCATTGCAGATCAAATGGTTTTATTCGGCAGGCTGAATGCAGCGCCAGAATTGATTGCCCCACATCGTCCCTGGGTCTCCTTGAGGTACAGAAAAGGGTCTTCATGTATGAGCCTAGATTATTCGATAGGACTGTCCGCATGAGGGCGGGGCGCTCTAACAATAGCACTTTATCAGACAAGAACTAGCAGAAAACAAGTGTACTAGAATCGGTGTACTTCGGATACCTATCCCGGCGTTTACATTAGACGACTAAATACGTGGTGACTGTAGATCATCAGCCAATAGTCGCCAGGTGGTGGCAATGTCCACCGCAAAAGTCGTCAGCCTCAGAATGGACTCAAGCGTTCACACTGACGACTTTCAGTAGAAACAAATATCGGGAATTAATCGGCCCGAGGGGGGGGGGGGTATAGGGGTACCTGCCTCCCCCCTCGAAATTGTCTCCTGTAGTTTTTTTTGTGTGTATACATGGGCGTACACTGTAAAATCGGTGTCTACCCCCACCGTAATAATACTAAATATCATCCCCTTCTTTACACAGAAGCAACTGAAAAGAATTTTCGTAATCCTCCCCCCCCCCCCCAAAATAAAACTTTTCTTCAAAAAGTCCCCTATCTAAAAATAGAAATGAAATAAGCCCCCCCCCCCCCCCCCACCCATCACAGGAGCAACTGAAATATATTTCCTACCCCTCCCCCCCCCCCAATTAACTTTCTTCAAAAATCCCCCTATCAAATATTAGGCATTTCTGTATAAATCCCCCCATGTAAAAATTAAAAATTTAGGTAAAATTATCCCCTGTCTCCCCCCCCCCCCGAGTTACAAAAATAGGTCCCTTGCCAATATTTATTATACAATAATCCCCCCCCCCCCGAGGCACCTGAATATAATTGTACCCTGCCCCCTTTTTTACTCCCCCCCCCCCCGAAAATATATCCAAAAAGATTAGCACTATCTCATGATTTTAATACAAAAGAAGCCCCCCCCCCCTGCAGAAATGAAGATAACATAAGCATCCCCCCTCCCTAGTTCCCAATATAAATCCCTGCCCAAATGATACAAAAAACCACTCCCTACCCGACTGCCTTGTAGGATAGTCGGTCAATTTATGTATGTGCTGTCTCAGAAATGCCTTTGAATATAACGTTTATTTTGGTAGAATTGATCTCTCTATCCACACCTAAGAGCCAAATGGTCAATATCTTAAATACTATTGAACGATTTATTACGATCCACTTCACTCCATCACATCTCATCTTATCTGCAAATATGTTATTGTGGCTGTCGACGGCAATAAGGTTGTATAATGTTTCTTTGTAAACAAACCGAAGATTTAGTCTACCTACTCCTACTCTGTATAGTTTCTAACTATAACACTACTATGTCATACAACCTAGAGGGACCAGGTGGAAGATCGGCCATTGCCGAACCTGGATATGCTTGTAGCTTGACCAATAAAAACCAATACAAAAAAATATAAAAAAAATAAAAAAAACACCTAGAAAAATTAACTTATCCCTCACCCCCCCCCCCAGCACACACACCTATCCGCCCCCCCCCTCACCCCCCCCCCCCCCATCCCCTGATGTCTTGAAGCAAAACACACGTTTTGCAGGGGGTCGACGACTCTGTTTTCACAGAATCGCCGCCCCTGTAGACGACTAATTCAAGCCTGCTTAAAATAGTCGCCGAAGTCAAAGCGTGTCTAATAGTCGTGAGGTGGTGCCGTATTGCGTAACCAGACGTAATCAGACGATCTGCAGTCGCCACGCACTTGGCGTTTACATTAGACGATTTCTAGACTTTTACGGCTGAAAGTCGTCAGGTTCAAGAATCGCCGCCTATAATCCTCTAGTGTAAACGCCGGGTAAAGCATAACGGAATAGTGTGGCTAACGCCGGCCAACGGCTTAAAAACTGAGCGTATTTGTAGTAGTTTTTATTTAAGATCGCTCTACTATCGGGGTACAAAACTCTGGGACAAACTGAACCCATCGGTGCAAAACCTTAAAGATTTTAAAAAATTGAAAAAACATGTTAAATCGAAAAATTCCCGTTATGACTGGCGCACACTAAACTACTAGCCTCGCCTTGAGACCTGATTCGCTTCTTCATCATACTCATATGTTATTCTGTTTAAGCCTTTTTTTAAAATTATTTTACTTTATGCAGGAATGTAAGAATGAGTCTCATATGTTACCGCTGATCTCATACGCAGTTATTGTGGAAGATTTTACTCATGTAAGAACCGTTTCTCTATTGATAAAAAAAAGAGTTGTGACCTTGACCCCTGAAATGTTTACTCAGAGTGTCTAGTTGAAGGTAGTTGGTGTCTTTGAGGTGAATAAATGTTGTGTATAGTGATTATTTTGAGGAATAATGGAATTCTAACCATAATCAAGTCATATCACAGTCTACAGGGCCAGAACTCTGTAACTCGCTGGAGTTGCTGTCATGTGAAGTCAGAGATTGCTAAGATCTCCAGGCACTATTGGCGGGTGCTGGAATCAGAACAGATGATACCAGATACTGCCAGGATGACGTTTTTAACCCTTTAAGGGCGAACGATGCCTTGAGGCATCATCCAGCCCAGGGCTCAGGCATCATCCAGCCCAGGTCTCAAAAATCTACAAAATCGTTTTTAACAAAAAAATAATGGAGGAACATTTATGAAATTTTCACAGAATGTATGTATGATACCATTTTTAATATTTCTATTCAAAAGAAATAAAATATTTAAGATTATATATCATATCACATGATTAAACAATTGAATTATGGGTTTTAACAACTGTGTGCCCGTCCCCTAGCGGTATAAAGTGCCACCAGCACCCATCCTCCAGGCGGTTGGTTGGCCACAGGTACCCGTCCTTAAAGGGTTAAAACTGTTTTCACCTATGATCAGCAAAACATTCTGACAGGGCTAAGCCAACGATCACGAAAGTTCTGTTGGCTAGATGGATCAGGCCCTATAGGCTGGGCCATAGAGCATCCAGAGGTTACTAAACTCCCGATTATCGCCCCGGGTAAAGCAAAGTTCCGCTACCGATAGACTTGGCACACTACGACAAAATGAACCACAGTTTTCTGATTTATAATTGGAGAAACTGAATATAATTTCGGATTCCCATGTAGAAATAGCTGAAATTTCCATTTCTGACATCAAAATTTCAATTTGAGGATGTTTGAAAACCGTTAAACTGCATTAATTCTGGGTTACGAGCAAGGGGTCTATCACTATACTACGTCGGTAACCAGCGAAACCCGGAACTTGGTCAACAGACTGAATTACGGGATACCTCAATAGGGTCTATAGACTCTACGATATGACAGTCCCTTTAGTTATCAAACAGCCCCCTGGAGAACGTCAGTCACGTGATAGGCTTCCCACAAAGGTCAGGAGAGGTCAACATTCTCCCAATTACCATGTGACTCCAATCAAAGACATGCCAATCATAAGCCCATTTCACCGCTCGCAGCGACCTCTAGATCGCATCAGGGGAAGGTCCCTCGGCGGAGATTCGCCATGAGAACGCATGCGCTGCTGGGTCCGGGTCGCGGGCCAATAGGAACACAGATTAGAACACAAGTCCGTGGTAGGAACCTAATATTTATCGTATACAAAGTCTCAATTGATAATGTACGGGGACTCAGTAAACCACCTCCCATACTGTAAAAACTACCCATTCAGCAATTGTATACATGGATTATAAACGACGGTTTAAGGCCCGGCGTCCACCTACTACGATAGAAATTTAGACCTACCGATATGGCTCCGATACAAAAAGCAAATATCGGAGACATATCGGGAAGGTGCAAAATCGTAGACATATGTCTAGACATGCCAGTCCACCATGCATTGTATGGGGTTTTTATCTGTGTCTTATCGCAGAAACGTGGTCAACTGCCCCGATGTTAGGTGACCTTCTGATGCGATTTTAATTTTTTATCGGGAGGTGCATCGTAGACCAAATCGGACCCATATCGTAGTAGGTGGACGCCGGGCCTTATGGACAGGAGGCCCACGAGGGGTTGATGCGTAGTAATACATGAGCGCTATCGAGTGTATTACGACGTCGACATTGAGTGGTTTACAGAGCCGCCTGTTCACATGACCATCGTTTGTTGTGTTCATTATCCATCTTTTCGAATACGTTAAACCCATGAATTGCCATATTCATGAGTAGAGCAACAGGGACTATTTCTTTACTCAATAGCACAAAGGGACTATCTTTCCCGTACACCATGGCTTTGAGGCCGTATACCACAGGTTTGATTCCGTACACCACAGTAATGGTATCTGACAGGTTTTATACAAGGGGTCTTTGTTTACTGAGTACCCATACATTTGCAATTTTGTATACGATGGATTATAAAATTCCGTGGTAGGAACATATTATCTATCGTTTGCAAAGTCTCGATTGAAAATGTATGGGGACTCAGTAAACCACTACCCATTGTGTAAAAACTGTCACATACCATAGCCATTTTCTACCCATTCAAAGCCATTATATACGGGAAATAGTCCCTTTATGCTCTATAAAAAAAATAGTACCTACTCGAGGTTGACAAGATAAAACGTATATACCTTACTGGTACATACTCACATACCTTGTTCCTTTCGATAAAAATATCCCACGAGCTCACAGAGTGAGTGGAATATTTTTATCAAATGAAACAAGGTATGTGAGTATGTACCAGTAAGGTAATACATTTTTATTTTATTATATACCTTCAAATATAAGTATTTGATGAATTACATAAGGAAATATGACAATGTCCGAGCTGGATTCGATCAAAGTGTGCTGGTATATCTTTTGACATCTTAGTGAAAGTCAAGCACAGAATATATCCTCCAAGCACATTTTTTACTCTTTTTTTCCCTTCAACTCCTGTGATCCTTGTGCAAGTCACTGCCAGCAATTCCTAAGTAGGTCAGTGCAATTTTTTTTCAGCCAATCAGAATTTGTATTCAAAGTAGGGTGGTACATCATTTTATACCACCATACTGTGCCGGTGTATATTTAATACCAATACCCTATCAGAGATTGGTATTTGTGTAACATACTGGCACAGTTATATAATAAGAAAATAGACTGTTGTCATCGTTTGTATGACACCTAAACACTGATAGCCTGCCTCAAAGTGCAAATCATATACTACTGGGTACTCTTAAACCATGACAGCAGGGATTTCTTGGTCAACGGAGAAATCGCCCAGAAACCAAGTCGCTCTTGTTTCTGAGAATTCCCCATAAATCCTAAATATCAAAAGAATTAAATATCAAACATTATCAGTTTAAACTGGTTCACATGGACTAATTCTATTATTCCTAAATGATTGATTATTGAGAATGAACTGCGATTCACAGCCACTGGAAATATGCCATTAATTTTGATTGCAGAGTAATCTCACGAGGCAATGCTGGGTCAGATTACTTAGTATACCAAAATGAATGGCGTAATCTCAGGGGCTATGGACTGGGTGAGGTTTAGATTTTATCTCATTAACTAATTGGCTTACATTTTTTATATCATTCTTCATTGAGTTTGATTTGGTAACATTACTCCATGAGGGTTAACTCTATATGGGAAAAATACCAGGGACCTGTTTCATTAGTTTTGTAACATGTCTGTGACAACATACAGACAGATTGGGGTTGTCTAGTTTCGTGACAACACAAGTAGCTGCCCTTAGGAAAAGACAGACCTCAAACATAAGAATTAGACAAATCTACACATCATGGACCTGTTTCACTAGTTTTGTGACATGTCTGTGACACCATACAGACATTGGGGTTGTCTAGTTTCGTGACAACACAAGTAGCTGCCCTTAGGAAAAGACAGACCCAAACATAAGAATTAGACAAATCTACACATCTGTGTTAGACAGACATGAAAAGCAGCACCAACAGTACAAGCAAGAACAGACAAAACGAAATCCAATGTCTAATTCTTATGAAACCGGACACACTATCTAGACGCCATCTAGACATGTCACGCCATCTAGACATGTCATGAAACTAGTGTGAGTTGAAATATTTTGTCTTATTTGCCCTAGCCAATACGTAGAATAGTCAATGGTGATCAGAATTCACTCAACAATAAGACTTTGCATCCGAGCCAAGTGTGCATGTCTCCATACAACTACTTCATAGTGACATTTCCCTAAAGGCCCGTTTTCATTGGCTGACGAAAACAGTGAAGAGTTATCTTAAAAGGCCATTTTCATTTTGCGTCACCAGTGCTAATGGTCCGTGCGTAGTTCCTGACTGTAAATCGGTGATGGCCAACGAAAATAGGCTTTTATGGGCACTAAAAAATCTCAATTCTTTTTTGTTGTTCTCTTCTTTATTGAAACATCATAAGTTATCTTACATTTTCTTTGTCCTTGTCCCCTCACTGTATACACATTATGTGGCATATAGATGATGAATCAATAAATAGGCTGGGGCTTCAACTGTTATGTCAGTTAATTTACTTAGCCCCACCTATCCCTGAGGTACAATATACAATGTATAAAGAAAAACTGAGGGCAAAGTAATATAATACAAGATACAAGTCTAGATATGTACTTATGTACACAAGGTGTTCAGTTATTATAATATATGTTAAAGGTTACAACCAGCAAGTAACAACGAGTAAAGATATAGAAACGACCACATAGTAAGAAAAGCTAAATTGTGAGCAAAGCAAGAGAAAACCCAATGTAAATGGGCCTTTACAGCTACTTGTGACTGTCAGGTAGTTCACCCCACACATTAGTGGTGATAAATCTGCCCTGAACCAATCAGTACATACCCCTATTAGTCTCACCCCTGGTGTATTTGTCCTGTAAACTTAACATTGGGAAGTTGTTCTACGAGTATTGCAGTCCGTTCTCCATGGTCTATTTCCTGTGAATTGTAAATTCTTTGAGTGTGTATACAGAAAGCAACTCGTTTTGGTCAAAGTCGTTGTTCTCCAACTCATTTGGATGCTACATGATATTCACTCGGGTGTCGCTTTGTTCATATCACTCTGCACCAAACTCGGAGTGTCTTTTTTATCATCTCACCCCTTGTATTTTTTTCCCATAGACTTAACATTGGAACTTGTATCCAACGCCAATGAAATACTTAGGGAAAATATCTAATGGGGGATTATGTCACAAATATTAGCCCATTAGTCAATGTGAAGGGTGAGATAAATTCAGAAACTCATTTGAGTTTAGGGTCAGAGCTCGATCTAATCTCGTTTGAAGCGCTACGTAATTCACGTGGCTTCGCCTTGTGAATTCCAACGCGATTCATACTCGATGGGATACAAGCTCAGACCCTAAACTTTCATAGGTTCCCTCTATAATTTCCTGCTTCACCAAAAAATGAGAAAAAAGCAGTATAGATTTCACGATCGAATTTACAAGGATTACAAATTGTCACTTCACTGAGGGAATGCGCGTGTTGATGGTGTAATATACGAGCGGGGGCTCTCTGAGAGAACTTCCATGTTGATGGTGTAATGTACGAGCGGGGGGTTTCCCTTAGGGAATGTTCGTGTCCATGTTTACGGTATAATATGAGTGGGGACAGGGTGATTACAAGGTTCGTTTACAGCCCTATCGGGCAGAGTCAGTGTTGATGGTGTAATATACAGGCCGGGGCTCGTTGAGAGAATGTTCATGTTGATGGTGTAATATACGAGCGGGGGGCACTCTGAGGGAATGTGCTAACCCATGTTGATGGTGTAATACGAGCAGGGACAGAGTGATTACAAGTTTTGTTTACAGCCTTATCGGGCAGACCCATTGTTAATGGTGTAATATACGAGCAGTGGGATCTCTGAGGGAATGTGAGTGTTGATGGTGTAATATACGAGCGGAGGGCTCAATGAGGGAATGTTTGTGTTGATGGTGTAATATACGAGCGGGGGGCTCTCTAAGGGAATGTGCTAACCCGTGTTGACGGTGTAATACGAGTAGGGACAGGGTGATTACAAGGTTTGCTTACAGCCTTGTCAGGCAGAGTCAGTGTTAATGGTGTAATATACGAGCAGTGGGATCTCTGAGGGAATGTGAGTGTTGATGGTGTAATATACGAGCGGGGAGTTCTCTAAGGGAATGTGCTAACCCATGTTGATGGTGTAATACGAGCGGGGACAGGGTGATTACAAGGTTTGTTTACAGCCTTATCGGGCAGAGTCAGTGTTGATGTTGTATCATACAAGCAGAGGGCTCAATGAGGGAATGTTTGTGTTGATGGTGTAATATACAAGCGGGGGGCTCTCTAAGGGAATGTGCTAACCCATGTTGACGGTGTAATACGAGAGGGGACAGGGTGATTACAAGGTTTGTTTACGGCCTCATCGGGCAGAGTCAGTGTTGATGGTGTAATATACGAGCGGGGGGCTCAATGAGGGAATGTGAGTGTTAATGGTGTAATATACAACCGGGGCTCTCTAAGGGAATGTGTGTTGATGGTGTAATACGAGCGGGGACAGGGTGATTACAAGGTTTGTTTACAGCCTTATCGGGCAGAGTCAGTGGTAATGGTGTAATATAGGAGCGGTTGGCTCAATGAGGGAATGTGTATGTTGATGGTGTAATATACGAGCGGGGGGCTCTCTAAGGGAATGTGCTAACCCATGTTGACGGTGTAATACGAGTAGGGACAGGGTGATTACAAGGTTTGTTTACAGCCTTATCGGGCAGACTCAGCCAGGCCTGTACAGCCCCTAGTCACGTGACCGGGTGCCGCGCCTAGCGCCCACCAGGGGGCGATAACGGCTGCGGGCAGGTCTGAGATAAAACACTGACCGAGAAGTGACCCTTGGTGGACCCTGACAGTAAATCAGTGTAATGAAGTAGGGAGGGGATTTGTTTTCTGACCACTCCGACTGGTGGTATAGTGACTGCTGAAGTGCGGAAATGACCACAGACTCTGGCTGCTGAAATGACCAGTGACTTGGACTGCCAAAGTGACTGATGACCAGGACTGCCAAAGTGACCAACAACTCAAACTGCCAAAATGACTGCCAACTACAACTGCCAAAATGACCACCAAGTAAGACTGTCAACATGACCACTGACTTGGACTGCCAAAATAATGACTGATGACCTTGACTGTCAAAGTGAATGACTTTAACTCGGAGTGTTAAAATGACCACTGACTGGGACTGTCAAATTGAATTATGATCAGGGATCTGTTTCAGCAGTCTCGTGACATTAGGCCTAGACAGACACCAACAGCAGCACCAACAGTGCAAGCAACAGCGAAAAAAGACTAGCAAATATCAGAAAATCGAAGGAGCCAATCTTCTTCATATTTGGAACGATTATAGATTATATGTATCCCCTACTCATGTTAAAGTGGCATTGCTTAATTCCTACGAGAAGTGAGTGAAACTCCGTGTGTCATCGACTGCAATCTTGTGATCGGTCCGTATGGTGTCACAGAAGCCATCTAGACATGTCACGAAACTACTGAAACAGGTCCCTGGACTACCAATTGAACAGCAACTCAGCGTGTCAAAATAAGTGATGACTGGGACTGCCAAAATGAACGATGTCCCGGACTGTCAAAATGACTGATAACCTAGACTGTCAAAATAACCTGTGACTTAGTCTGCCAAAATGAACGATGTTCAGAACTGTCAAAATGACTGATAACTTAGACTGTCAAAATGACCTGTGACTTAGACTGCCAAAATGAATGATGTCCCGGACTGTCAAAATGACTGATATCTTGACCTTGCCAAAATGACCTGTGACTTAGACTGCCAAAATTAATGATGACTTGGGCTGCCAAAATGACCACCGATTCAGACTGCCAAAATCAATTATGACCCAGACTACCAAGAAGACTAACAACTCGGACTGCCAAAATGAATGATGACCCTGAGGACTGCCAAAATGACCACTGACTCGGATTGTTAAAATGACTGCCAACTACAATTGCCAAAATGACTGATAACCCGGATGACTGCCAAAATGTCCTGCGACTCAGCCTGCCAATGAGATCAGTTACTTGACTGTCAAAATGACAGCCAATAATGACTGCCAAAATGAACAGCAACTTGACTGTCAAAGTGACAGCCAACAATAACTGTCGAAATGACCACCGCCTCAGACTGTCAAAATGAATGATAAATAAAGCGGACTTTAAAAATGACCACTGATTTGGACTGCCAAAATGACTGATACACAGACTGTCAGAATGACAAAATGAATTATGACCACAGACTTATGCCTCAAGGCATCAATCGGGGCTGGCCGGGGGATGCCTTAAAGCATCATTTACAAAAAGTTCGTTTTTGTTAATAAAATTGGAAATATTTACTCAGTAAACATGAAGCTTTCACAGAATGTAGGTATATCATCATATTTAATATATTTAAGCAAAATAAAGAATATCTTTAAAGATCACATGTCATGTCACGTGATGCAAAGATAGAATTATCAAGATTAGGCCTCTATACTCCGCCTCTAGCGGTATTCATTGGCACTAGTACCCGGCCCCATACCTCTGGTAAGCAGAACCTGATTACACTGAAATAATCCTGATGGTAAGATGTACTTTAGTGCATTCATACCATTAAGTAGCCTTCAAAGTTTTAATCATAAAAAAGTCACAAATAAGATGAAAAATCTGACTTCGTAAAACACCCCCTTTTCATAGATTTTGTAGCCCCAATTATCCCAATAAAAGGGGGAAAAAATCTGGATTCATGATTATTTTTCAAGACACCATCGGGTGAAATTTGACCAAACCAAAAAGAAAATCCCATTGTTCACCATCTCATGCATTCTTTCTTATAGAATTAGAAGCAAATGTTATCTTCATCATTGATGAATGAGTGTGGAAAAGATAACAATTATAGGCCTGGGTTCATTGAGTGTTCGGGTATTTTTCGGTAACCCACTTACACCCACTTTACTTGCTTCTTCATCTGCCTGTCTAAGAGTCAAGCCATATCAAGCACTAGTAAGCTAATGAGGTATTTCTGTCTGTAGTTATTAGTCATTAGTCACGCATTCAGTCATACATATATTTGGTCCTATGCACACACCATTTTGGTGTATGTCCTGTGTTGTGGTGTGAATAAATGTCCTTGTGATAACTCTTGTATATAGTCAAAACTTTGTACGGAAGAACGCTCAATATGGGGTGAGTACTGCATGTCTCTTAAGGCCAACGTCCATCTACCGATTTCGGAACATTTATGTACCTTTGTTGGCGACAAACGAACGGTAATTTGTCTGAGTCAAGGCATCCTAACGGAGTCGACCGAAATTGGTAGATGTAGCACAGCTAGGCAAGGGTGAGCCAACGATTATTGAACCACCTCCTTCAAATATCCTTTTGTTGCCCACAAGTTGTGGTTTCTATGTTCCAAAATTGGTGGTGAAAAGTTTATCAACATGTTGATAAATCTAGTCGCAGACAATGGAACGTTGGTTTGTAAATGGGGCTTGATTGGGTTACGTAATTTGCCTGCGACAAGTTCGCCGACTCCTATATGATTTGAGAACTAATCGTACAACCCTGAATCGAAAGATGGGCATTAGGCTTAAAGTTCAATAAAAAAATTAGAAAATACATGAGTTAGCGATTAGCGCGCAGTTAAGGCCATGGGCTTGTCAGACATTCAAGGCATATCGGACAATTTGCCTTGAAAATTAAAACTTATGTCATTTTCCTGAATCTTGCACTGCACGAAAAGCACTATTTTACATATATATACGCCATTGCGATAACGCACGTATCGGCTGTATCGTGGCTTGTTTATACTTGTATACACCTCTTATACGCGTCTACGTTTCGGGCGTCTACAAGACAGTTTCCATATGTAGACGCGCGCGACTTGGCTGTCTTTCACGCCTGGCGTATTTAAGATAAAATATACTCTGCCGACATATATATACGCCAGGCGTATATATATATGATACCCAAACAAAAAAAAGTGCGACCCGCAGCCCACCCGGGCCTGTGGGTGTTGGTAGAGGATACACCAACACTGACCCGCCACCCGCGACCTCCCAACCCCACCCCCTACGGCCCCCCCACCACCCCACGGCACTCCCAGTCAGCCTCAGTGAGAAGCCCCCCGCTGCCCTCCGACCACCGCCCACCGCCCACCGCCAGCCGCGTTTGTACAGGTTGACTCAGTGGGAAATCCTCCCCCACCCCCCACCGCCCTCCGCTGCCCGCCGCTGCCCTTCTAACCATGACCACCGAGTAAGACTGTCAACATGACCACTGACTTGGACTACCATAATGACTGATGACCTTGACTGTCAAAGTGAATGACTTTAACTCGGAGTGTTAAAATGACCACTGACTGGGACTGTAAAATTGAATGATGACCTTGACTGCCAATTGAACAGCAACTCAGCGTGTCAAAATAACTGATGACTGGGACTACCAAAATGAACGATGTCCCGGACTGTCAAAATGACTGATAACTTAGACTGCCAAAATGACCTGTGACTTAGACTGCCAAAATTAATGATGACTTGGGCTGCCAAAATGACCACCGATTCAGACTGCCAAAATCAATTATGACCCAGACTACCAAGAAGACTAACAACTCGGACTGTCAAAATGAATGATGACCGGGACTGCCAAAATGACCACTGACTCGGACTACCAAAATGACTGCCAGCTACAACTGCCAACATGACTGATAACCCGGATGACTGCCAAAATGTCCTGCGACTCAGCCTGCCAATGAGATCAGTTACTTGACTGTCAAAATGACAGCCAATAATGACTGCCAAAATGAACAACAACTTGACTGTCAAAGTGACAGCCAACAATAACTGTCGAAATGACCACCGCCTCAGACTGTCAAAATGAATGATAAATAAAGCGGACTTTAAAAATGACCACTGATTTGGACTGCCAAAATGACTGATACACACACTGTCAGAATGACAAAATGAATTATGACCACGGACTTCAATCGGGGCTGGCCGGGGGATGCCTTGAGGCATAATTTACAAAAAGTTCGTTTTTATGAATAAAATTGGAAATGTTTGCTCAGTAAACATGAAGCTTTCACAGAATGTAGGTATATCATCATATTTAATATTCTTAAGCAAAATAAAGAATAACTATCAGGATCACATGTCATGTCACGTGATGCAAAGATAGAATTATCAAGATTAGGCCTCTATACCCGCCTCTAGTGGTATTTATTGGCACTAGTACCCGGCCCCATACCTCTGGTAAGCAGAACCTTGTTACACTGAAATAATCCTGATGGTAAGATGTACTTCAGTGCATTCATACCATTAAGTAGCTTTCAAAGTTTTAATCATAAAAAAGTCACAAATAAGATGAAAAATCTGACTTCATAAAACACCCCCTTTTCATAATTATTTTACCGCCAGTTATCCCAATAAAAGGGGGAAAAAATCTGGATTCATGATTATTTTTCAAGACACTATCGGGTGAAATTTGACCAAACCAAAAAGAAAATCCCATTGTTCACCATCTCATGCATTCTTTCTTATAAAATTAGGAGCAAATGTTATCTTCATCATTGTAGAATAATAACAATTATAGGTCTAGGTTCATTGAGTCTTCGGGTATTTTTCTGTAACCCACCTACACCCACTTAACTTGCTTCTTCATCTGCCTGTCTAAGAGTCAAGCCATATCAAGCACTAGCGAGCTAATGAGGTATTTCTGTCTCTAGTTATTAGTCATTAGTCACGCATTCAGTCATACATATATTTAGTCCTATGCACACATTTTGGTGTATGCCCTGTGTTGTGGTGTGAATGAATGTCCTTGTGATAACTCTTGTATATTGTTAAAACTTTGTACGGAAGAACGCTCAATATGGGATGAGTACTGTATGTCTCTAAAGGCCAATGTCCATCTACCGATTTCGGAACATTTATGTACCTTTGTCGGCGATAAACGGACGGTGATTTGTCTGAGTCAAGGCATCCTAACGGAGTCGGCCGAAATTAGTAGATGTAGCACAGCTAGGCAAGGGTGAGCCAACGATTATTGAACCACCTCCTTCAAACGTCCTTTTGTCGCCGACAAGTTATGGTTTCTATGTTCCAAAATCGGTGGCGAAAAGTTAATCAACATTTTGATAATCTAGTCGCAGACAACGGAACGTTTGTTTGTAAATGGGGCTTGATTGGGTTACGTAATTTGCCTGCGACAAGTTTGCCGACTCCTATATGATTTGCGAACTAATCGTTCAACCCTGAATCGAAAGATGGGCATTAGGCTTAAAGTTAAAAAAATATATATAAAAAAATACATGAGTTAGCGATTAGGGCGCCTAGCGGTGTATTGTTTAGTTAAGGCCATAGGTCGGTCAGACATTGAAGGCATGGCGGACAATTTGCCTTTATAATTAAAACCCATTTTCCTGAATCTTGGATATGCTGATCTTCAAGTGTTATGGAGCACATATTTAACTTAAAAATCGGGGTCACCATGCTCGTTTTTGATTTAGAGATCAATGTTATGATAATTTTATATTAGAATATATAGAAATTCTAAAAAGTTTTTTTTACATAGTAAAACCCATTTAATTTTTTTCAAACTTTCACAGAACTGAGTAAATGTATAGAAGTACAGATCCAAGCTTTAAAAATCATGGGTCACCGTCCTTGTTTTTGAGTGAATTGAGAACAACAATATTTTTCTGCACATTTCCTATATAAATGAGTCAAATATAAATTGGCCTTATTTACCTGTTAAGTTATGTCAAACTCTCGATAATATGCGATATTTCACTTA
Source organism: Alentia gelatinosa (assembly GCA_950022655.1). Taxonomy (NCBI): domain Eukaryota; kingdom Metazoa; phylum Annelida; class Polychaeta; order Phyllodocida; family Polynoidae; genus Alentia; species Alentia gelatinosa. The sequence continues at coordinate 126,146,046 of OX465581.1, forward strand.
CTTGGTACAAGTCAAATGAACCAGTTTAACTTGATGATTGTCAGTATCTGAAAATCACCAGATGACGCCACTGTGTATTGTAGGATATACCTTTAACCAGTCTATCCTCACGCCTATGTGATAAAAGGCTATCACACCTATAGTGTGAACGGTAAGTATGATCCAGGGCTGTTATTTTTATGTAAGATGTGGCTGCTGGAACAAAGTAGAGTCTTGATATATCGATTATAGGCTGTATAGTTGTTAATTGTCTCAGTTTAACATAAATAAAGGCAGGTATATGCTGGACAGACCTGGGAATGTGTTGTTGTGCATAAATTTACAGTGTCCATGTGTTATCTAAAAAATATTGTGGTAGTGTTTACCCTACGGTAAAAGCCTTGTCTCCCCCGCACTGTTATCTAAAAATATATCTGAAGTATTTCTGAGACGAGATGTACAATCGTCTGAATTGGAGCTTGAGTACTATCAATGTGTTATTCAAACAGGTATTACATCTATAATCTTTTTAATTCATTGCAATCCTGGTTAAATCTTAATAAGAATTTTTTTTCTTGAAGAAATAGAAATAGAGTTAAATTTGTGACATTTGAAGCGGCTTCCCCCATTTTCCATGATGGTTTTGCAGTTATCAGGTTAGGCGGTATGTGGTGTGGGGTAGTCACGTGACCGGAACCATGTGACTGGGACCATGTGAGAAAGCGTCCGTAGCAACTTTCTTCTGCTCATACATTACTCTTCTCGTTAGCCCTAATGTAACTAAGGGAGGAAACCCACTGACATTCTACAAAATTAAATTTTTTCAACATTCTGAAAAGCCTATGATGGGTGGTGATGAATCTATCAGATGAACACTGGCAGAAATCTCACCCCTACACATTTACCCAAGTGAGTCGTCTTTTACTTCCCACGCCACATACACATAGTATGAGAAGGACTGGCCTTTGATATAGCAGCAAGTCTACTGCTGCTTGAGATGAAGGAGAAGGGTGGCTGTACACCACACCACATAGACATGGTATGAGAAGGACTGGTCTTTGATAGAGCAATAAGTCTACCACTGCTTGAGATGAAGGAGAAAGTTGGCTATACACCACACCACATAGACATGGTATGAGACGGACTGGTCTTTGATATAGCAGTAAGTCTACCACTGCTTGAGATGAAGGAGAAAGTTGGCTATACACCACACCACATAGACATGGTATGAGACGGACTGGTCTTTGATATAGCAGTAAGCCTACCACTGCTGGGGGTGAAGGAGAAAGGTGGCTGTGCACCACACCACATAGACATGGTATGAGAAGGACTGGTCTTTGATAGAGCAATAAGTCTGCCACTGCTGGGGATAAAGGAGAAAGGGGGCTGTACACCACACCACATAGACATGGTATGAGAAGGACTGGTCTTTGATAGAGCAGTAAGTCTACCACTGCTGGGGATGAAGGAGAAATGTGGCTGTACACCACACCACATAGACATTTTTTAATTTTTTTTTTAAATTTTTATTTAGTGACAATCTCTTTCACCCGTTAAGGGTGCTTTACAAAGCGATAGTCGCACGACTATATTACAACAATATCATTGGATTACTCAGCAGTTTTCACAGTATTTACTCACCCGATATAGTCAACCAGCTACTTACTGATTACTATTATAGACCACAGTAGTTTGTTCTCAATCTATAGTGAGGTATTAAAGTATATCATACATTTACGTTCACAGTATTGGGCAAGTACTATACCCTAACAGATCAATTGAAATGATGATTGTCTAAGTTGGTATAGACATGGTATGAGCAGGACTGGTCTTTGATAAAGCAGTAAATCTACCACTGCTGGGGATGAAGGACAAAGAAAACCATTAGAAAAATAAATCTGCTGAAGTAGACACGAGAGGTGTCCATCTGACACTGTCAGAGTCTGGTGTCTCAGCTCCCCTGACACCTCGCAGAGAGACAAAGCCGACAGCAGTCATCAATAATAAAGTCTCCATCCCGCTCATCCACCACAAGCTGTCGTTGCCTGCACATCACAAGCGCTTTGCTTAACCCTTCAAGAGCCACACATCATTCACCATGTACCCACACTACAGCAGGCACCAGAACCAATTGTGGCCTTTGAATGGCCGACTTTTGTAGTCAATGTTATTAAAAGAATTACAAATCTAAAATTTCCAGTAAATCTGTATTTTGTTATTAGAACTTTCCGATATTTTAAAGTACTCTTGGCAGCATTTAGCATAATATCTCATTTAATTTCTATGATTCTGTGATAATTTTTCAAAAAGTTACAAAGGAAGAAATACAGAGTGGTTTATCCATTCCATACGGGTGCCATATGGCATTGTCCGGCCCTGGCCAAGGGAATGCCATATGGCATTGTTCGGCCCTGGCCAAGGGAATGCCATATGGCATTGTTCGGCCCTGGCCAAGGGAATGCCATATGGCATTGTCCAGCCCTGGCCAATGGAATGCCATATGGCATTGTCCGGCCCTGGCCAGGGGAATGCCATATGGCATTGCCCTGCCAGAAAGGGTTAAGGTCCAGTTTACACCAACCGATTCTGACCTATGGTTATAGAATTTGGAATCGCCGACCGATTATTAAACGTTTCCGACTGTTTTCGATATCTTAGATATTTTGATGAAGGATTAAGATACCATGACGTCAAGATCCTCTCACCATCTTGAATTCTAACCGGTCAGAAATATGTAATACCTAACCATTTCAAATCCTTTTGAAATTTGATGACCTTTGACCTTTTAACCTCTAATAAAAGGTCAATTAGCAATGACTTATTGTGATATAACTCAGCTCAAGGTAATTATTCATATTTCAAAAGAACACTTGGACTGCTAAGGAACCTGAGTTGCTTAGCAAATATTGACGAATCTTTCCTCAAGAAAAGATTCCTCTTCCTTTTTTCATATTTATCCTACCCCTAATATAAAATCCCATAGGCTTAACATTGAGTTTCCATATGCCACCCTGACTGGTATACAGGGTTTTATATGCCACTAGTGGCATACAGAGTTGTTATCACGTAATATTCCAAAATCGAGGAGACGGGGTAGGATAAAATCAAAACCAGATTCGTTTTAATCTTGGCCACCGCATGCCACTCCTGGAGTTTTGGCTCCAGACTTCACCCTGCTTCGCCTCATGAAGTCAGTATGCCAAACTCCAGTCGTGGAATACGGTGGCCAAGATTAACACTCATCCAGTTTTACGATAGTATCCGTGATAGATTGTACATGAACCGCTGGAAGATACCGGCTAACCGCCGATGCCAACTTCAGTTGAATTAACGAATTAAAAGAAAACAACACATTTATAGAAAAATCTACCGTTTCCCGAGCAATAGTCCGCTCAGTTTCATTATCTGAAGCTTGCCGATTCTAGTGCAGCTGTTTCCCACTAGTTTTCTTTACTCATGGTGTCTTCTTGTGATCGATTGCAACAACCCAAGAGGTGTGACCTTGACCTTTGGCATGTTTACCAAGAGTGTCTCTTTGAAGGTAGGTTGTGTTTTTTATGTGAATAAACGTTGTGTATCGTTATTATTTTAAGAAATAATGGAATTCTAAACACGTCACATTAAAGTATACAGGACTAGAACTGTGGAACTTGTCCTGGGACCTGTTTCACTAGTTTCGTGACATGTCTGTGACACCATACAGACATTGGAGTTGTCTAGTTTCGTGACAACACAAGCAGCTGCCCTTAGGAAAAGACAGACCCCAAACATAAGAATTAGACAAATCTACACATCATAGACCTGTTTCACTAGTTCTGTGACAAAAGTGTTAGACAGACATAAAAAGCGGCATCAACAGTGCAAGTGTAGGGGTCAGGGCGGTCGAGCAGCGTTGTTTCACTTTACGCTAGGTAGCGCGACAGGACTTCTCACAGTGCCTCTGTATAGAGTGAACGCCTGGAGCCTCATGTGTTGGTAAGGTTGTGTTGTAGCACCTTTCAACGTTGAAGAGACCAGTATCTCTTCCCGCGCTAGTTGGTGCCCCGAAGCACCAACACAATGTAACTTAATATACCGTGATAAGAGCTCGGTATATAGAAACAGTCCGGAGTCTGGTTTTGTCTTTGTAGTTAAGCGGTAGGTAGCAGATTATGCATCTACCTGCCCTTTCCAGCGGGTAAAGCCGAACCCACCTGTACTGGCACTGTAAGTACAGGGTAGCGACTGAAGTCTCGGAACCTCTGGTTGGCTGTCGATCGCGGAAAGTGGTTATACACTTCCAGCGACTAGAGGGAACGCTACACAAGCAAGAACGAACAAAACAAAGTCTGAGATTTCTAAGTTTTTCTGACACTATCATCTTGGTGTCAGAATGAGATGCTGCAAGGGTGGTTATTTTAGTATTGGCTTCACCAGAAGAAACCAGAATCTGGCAAAATATGATTGTCGACGAAGCCCAAGCAAGTCAGATATAATAAAATGTGGTGGAAAAAAATTGTCTAGACAAGATGAGAGCAGATCTATCTAGAAATTTAGAAACAATGTTTTGATGAAAAGCCCATAGATGAAAAAATCAAACTAAAGGTGCCCCGTGTTAGAAAAGAAAAATTTCGCCACTCCCCCCTGAATATAGGGAGAACATATTGGGATAAGCTGCCTCGTGATCTGCAAAATATACCATCAGGAGAACATTTCAAAATGAAGCTGAAGGAAATATTACCACAAGTTAGATCAAAAGATCTGTCATAAAGTGATCAAAAGATCGCTGTGTAATACCATTTTGCTGACTGTTGAATGAATGAGTTGTCTTGTCTGTTTTTTGTCTGTAATGTCTTATATGTGACACCGTTATGGAAGATCGCCAACTTGTGTGGGCGATTAACGTCGTCGTTAATTTTGTTTTCTGAATACAAAAAAAAGAAGCAAGTCAGATATAATAAAATGTGTCATGTCTTGATGAAAAGCCCCGTTTAGAGCAGTTACAACATTTACGTAAACTTCAAATCCCATCGACGTTTCCAAGTATGATATAGCTTAAATTTTCAAAAATGTCTGAATGAATGAGCTTATGGTGCAAACCTAGGGTTTAAGACGGGCACCCACCGCTTGCGACATAGCTCCGACGTGGTTATGAATCGAAATTCTTGTATGATAGCCTTGTCTGAATGTTGAAAATTTCAGTTTCATAGAATGATGATTAAGCAGTATAAAACTAAATTATCAACTAATTGTCTAGTTGGAAGCCAGCTTATATCTACCTATTTCCTACGTACAAATACGTAATATGTTTACTGGGTGAGATCCTGGCCTTACGCAAGTAAATAGCATGTGTAAAAGAAATCTCCGATGAAAATACACGTAAACGTACGAGGCAAATGTTTATACAGAATTATTTTCTTCACGAATGCCTGGAGCTATCCTTCTTCCCCTCCTTGAGACTTCCTTCCAGCATCACTCGATCTCATATACCAGGGTTAAACTAGAACCTATAGTTTCCTTGCATGTCTTGACCTCACCTATATCTTAGATATACGTCTAGACTGGTTTCGCAGTGGTGTATCCGGATGATTGGGAATGCCACAGAGGGGTCTTATATACTAGGGCCATGTTTTTTAGTCAAGATAATCTTAGGTTAAGACCGTCCTAAGACCAAAGTGTGCTATAGACAAGATATCTTAGATGATCTTTGAAATATCTTAGGCTGAGACGACTTAGGGGTGTCATAGGTGTCTTTTAGTCAAGATTATCTTGAGATATCTTAGGCTATTTTAGCTCAAACTGGCTCCAAAACAGTCTCAGCCAAAGACAAGGTTGGAGGTGTCCTAGAGGTGTCTTAGAGGTATCTTAGGGCCATGCGACCACATGAGAACAAGAAAACAACATGGCGAACTTGTTCCGACCACCATGCCAGACCCAAACACAGACCCACAACCACAAACAAAACCACAACCACAGCCACAGCCTGAGCCACAACCACACACACAGCCACAGCCACAGCCACAGCCACAGCCACAGCCACAGCCACAGCCACAGCCACAGCCACAGCCACAGCCACAGCCACAGCCGTAACCACAGCCACAGCCACAGCCACAGCCACAGCCACAGCCACAGCCACAACCAGTCACAAGCACAAGCACAGCCACAGCCACAACCACAGCCACACCCTGAGCCACAACCACACACACAACCACAGCCACAGCCACAGCCACAACCACAGCCACAGCCACAGCCACAGCCACAACAACCACAACTACAACCACAAGCACAGCCACAGCCACAGCCACAGCCACAGCCACAGCCACAGCCACAACCAGTCACAGTCACAGTCACAGTCACATCCACACCCACAACCACAGCCACAGCCACAACCACACCCATAACCACTACCGTTGCGCACCAAGACAGTGTCTTGAAAAATGTCTTAGATTCTCTAAGAATTCACAGCAGATCTCAGCCCAAGACCGTCTTGACTGAAAAACAAGGCCGGGTTAAACTAGAACCTATAGTTTCCTTGCATGTCTTGACCTCACCTATATCTTAGATATACGAGTTACGTCTGGACTCGTTCCGCAGTGGTGTATCAGGAAGATTGGAAGTGCCACCATAAGATGTCCGATAAATGCCTTTAATTCTCTTTGGGTCTTCTTTCTAATCCTGTCTTGATGGAGCATGCAGTGTATTAATGTGGCTTAGAATCTCATTAAAGGCATACCCTACAATTTACGGTGGCGCTGTGATTCGAAAATGGGTTGCCCTGCGAAAAACTTGTTTTATCGCTCACTCTATACGCGCATGCGTCTGGACACGCTCTTCCGCTCAGAATTCACGGAATATTGGACGTACTACTATTTTGATGTGATTTTAATGTAAATAACTGAAAAGAATAGTATTTCACAATGAGAATTACATGTTGTGATATGTCGTACTATGCTTAATTTCAGCAAATTTTCACTCTCCAATCGTGAGATCATAATATTGATCTCTAAATCAAAATCTAGGACGGTGACCCCTGATTTTTAAGTCAGATATGTGCTCTACAATACTTAGAGATAATTTTTATTCAATTTTCAGAAAAATGACATGGGTTTTAATTTTCAAGCCAAATTGTCGATATGCCTTTAGTGATGGCGACTAACGAGAGCTGTAACAACAATGATTGAGTGAGTTTCTGATGTCTTATATGCACACCCTACACCTCCACAGTTCTCTGATACCCACACCCCACCCCTCATCCATGCTCGTCTCTATAATCTGTCTTCACACTGTCAGAATTCTGAATTATTTATGATCCTCACAAAGCAGTCTACATTTGGAGGAATGAAATGTCACTCTTTCTCTTCCGAGGCTTTGTAATTTGTCAATGGAGAATCCCATCTTACATTGCTTTGCTATATATCTGATTGTCAAGTCTTTCCGAAACTTGATTGGCGGTAATTCAATTAATAAACTTTTTTTTTCCGTAAAATTTTGATATTGTTAAAGAGTTTTTTTTTTCAAAGTTTGTCTTGTGACATGTCACCTATTGCTATACTGATAATATTTTGAATATCTGTTGTGTTTGATTCTTCATTTTATCTCATTAATTTCTTGGTTACCAACGTTGTTTTGGTTCAACTGACAGATTTCTATAGACTTTTGGTTGGTGGTCGACAAATCCATTGCTAGCGAAAGTGGAAAAAAATTTCCGAACCACAGATTGCCGTCAGGTGATCCAACGGAACGAAAAAGTTACGCAAGAAAGTGGAAACAGGCCTAGAATATCATGTACTATGGCTCTTTTTGTAAAAAGAAAAACTCAACGGGGGATCATGTCACAAAAGTTAAAATAATAAATGCAACAAACGATGGGAGAAGCATACAACCGCTTTTATCTGAAACCAGCCTAAATTGAATATATTATCCACCTTTTCTGGTCAAGTGGCATGTCAATATCAGTTCATTTTTGTTACACACTATGTTTCCGTACGCACTATTTTTCCGTATGCGCCACCCGGAGCATACAACATATCCGTATGCTCCAGGTATGGTGATACGCACTCCCTATGTGTTTTCTATGGACACTTTTTATTAGGTGGATATATCTGTATTCTCCGGGTATGGTGATACACACTCCCTATGTGTTTTCTATGGACACTTTGTATTAGTTGGATATATTTGTATACTCCGGGTATGATGATACACACTCCCTATGTGTTTTCTATGGACACTTTTTATTAGGTGGATATATCTGTATTCTCCGGGTATGGTGATACACACTCCCTATGTGTTTTCTATGGACACTTTTTATTAGGTGGATATATCTGTATACTCCGGGTATGATGATACACACTCCCTATGTGTTTTATGTGTACACTTCATATTAGGTGGATATATCTGTATACTCCGGGTATGGTGATACAAACTCCCTATGTGTTTTCTATGGACACTTTGTATTAGGTGGATATATCTATATGCTCCGGGTATGGTGATACACACTCCCTATGTGTTTTCTACGGACACTTTGTATTAGGTTGATATATCTGTATGCTCCAGGTATGGTGATACACACTCCCTATGTTTTTTCTATAGACTCTATGTATTTGGTGAATAATAAACATACACATATGCCACACATCTATGCCCTGCATCGCGTCTACCATACATTAATAACGCCCTGCAGACTTCCCCGGAGCACAGACCTTCCCTCCTCCATCATCCCGATAGCCAGCAGCCATTATCACTGTCCCCTCCCGCCAGCCTGAAGCAGGACAGTGTTTGTCTCATATCGTCCTATAAAGAGGGCCCGGCCCGGCGACGGAAATATGCGCAGTGTAAATAGACAGCGCAGAGATACGAGGTGGGCATCTGTGTACAGGGTAAATACAGACACCCTACGTCCGGTATAGTAGCCCTGTATGGGGTGTAGGGGTGTGTTGGGATGTAGATGTGTAGAGGTTTAGGGGAGTGTAGGGATGTAGGGGTGTAGAGGTTTAGGGGTGAGTAGGGGTATATGAGGGTAATGAAATATGCGCAGTGTAAATAGACAGAGGAGAGATACGAGGTGGGCATCTGTGTACAGGGTAAATACAGACACCCTACGTCCGGTATAGTAGTCATGTAGGGGTTGTAAGGGTGTTGGGATGCAGGGAATGGACTGACTGCTGGGGTAGGGGTAGACTTGCACAAGTCTTTGATAATGAACATTCATTAACTGATTGATCAGTCAGAATAAAGTTCATTATGGTATGTATCCTTCTCTGACTGGCCCATGAATCAAAGACTTGTCCACTAACCAAATCTCCTGTTTATGGCCCCCAAGCCGCTCCCTGTAACCCTACAACTCCTCCTGCTCCTCCCCACTCCCCTCCTCCAGTTCCCTGGCCGCCTGTGTTATCATAGCAATAATTTCGCCTGCTCCTGACTGCGACCCGATTGAGATCAAAGCGTGGTATCAATCTCCCAGCAGATGTCCTGAACACTGACCAGGATATCTGTATGTGAATGTGTTGGAAATAATGGAGCTAAACAGCGCCAGAAATCCAACACCATTACCGATTCTACCAGTCCCTGTATCCCAGCGAGGAGGGTAGCAATAAGATGCAGGGACTGGAGCCAGTATAGGGTAGGGGTAAATACAGACACCCTACGTCCGGTAGAGTAGCCGTGTAGGGGTGTTGGGGTGCTGGGGTGTTGGGGTATAGGGAATGGACTGACTGCTGGGGTAGGGGTAAGTAGAGTCACCCTATGTCCGGCAGTAGTCATGTAGGGGTGTTGGGGTGTAGTGAATGGACTGACTGTTTGGGGAGGGGTAAATAGAGCATCCCATGTCCGGCAGTATAGGGCTGGAGGGGTGTGGGTGTGTAGGTGTGTGGGGGTGTAGGGAATGGGCTCCAGACTAGTGATGTAAGAGTGTAGGGGTGTAGGGGTGTAGGGGAAGGGGAAACAGAATATATCCACCCTACACGAGCAGTGTAGAGGTGTAGAGGTTTAGTGGTATGGGGTGTAGGGGTGCAAGGAATGGACTTTAGGACTACTGCTATGTGAGGGGTAAGTGATGGGGAATTAAATCACCATGCACAGGTAAATATCATATAGAGTATAGATACATATCTGTGTATATATCTTCATGTCTATCTATATGTCCATATCTACTATATTCATATCATATATAGAATTTAGATATGTATCTACGTATACGTCCTTTTTATTGTTTTCCACCTAGTCCCTTTACCGCACATTTAGAGTCTGCAGATCACCAATGAGTAGGATACTGAAAGCCGTATATCACTCCGTACGGTATGAAAAAGTAGTCCTCTGTGTGCAAAGTAGTGCGCGAGAATATCGCCGGTAATCTTTTTCTTTAATAACATATATTCAGAATGATGACTAATGAATACAATATATTTATGATTTTGAGCTGCATGATGGTATTGTCCTCCATCACGCAATACTCCTCGCTATCCATAGGAAATTATACATGGTGTTTTTTTTTAGAAAGCAGCTTTTATTTCTAGAAAAATTATCAATGAGCTCAAGCGGGATACATCTAGATACCCTCATGGAAACTGTCGAGATCAATTCACATGTGTTTCAAAAAGTAACGTCTTTGAGAACTTGAATAGTCATTTTGACATCGTGGTTTATTGGGAAAAGGTCGGGCCTAAGTTAATTTAAGAAAGACTGTCAATAAGTAAATAAAAACTTGATTGATGTGTGAATTTCATTGAAATACAAATTCATCACAACAATTGTCATTTACTTTACACTTTCTTCAGGCAACTGCTATTTCATAAAGATTTATTAGTTAGAAATATGTATCTTTATGGTGACTTTACAGATTGCTTAGATAAGCTTCCAAAAACTTTTTTTTCTTTTTTTGTTAAATAGCAGCTTCTATTGACAATAAGAAGATCTATTCAATTACAATGAGGTATCATGGTAACATTTCAGCAAGATGTTAAAGAAAGAACAGTTAATAACAAATACCACATACCAGTTCAAACAGTTAAGAGTTATACAATGATGAAATTATTGCTGCTTATTTTTGATGGACACTTAGATCTGGAATACTATCGTAAAACTGGATGAGTTTTAATCTTGGCCGCCGTATGCCACGACTGGAGTTTGGCGTAGTGACTTCATGAGGCGAAGCCAAGTGAAGTCCGGAGCCAAAATTCAGGAGTGGAATGTGGTGGCCAAGATTAAAACGAATCAGGTTTTGATTTTATCCTACCCTATCTCCTCGATTTTGGAATATTATGCGATAACAATGTTGTATGCTACTAGTAGCACATACAACTCTGTATGTCAGTCAGCGTGGCATACGGTAATCCAATGTTGAGCCTATGGGATTTTATATTAGGGGTGGGATAAAGTATGAACATAGGTGCTACAGATCTACTCTATTTCAGGTATCTATGAGAGGTAGTGTGCATCTTCAGTGTGGTTATAAAAGATTCAGAGCTATTAATCTTGAGGATATCTAATAGGACAGACACAGAGGGGGGGGGGGGCGCAAGACATGGGGGACAATAGAGAAGAAGTCTATTGACAACCATTTAAAACAGACATGGGGGGGGGGGGGAGAAAAGGGGTAAGAAAGAAAGCGTAAACACTTGTGTAAAAAATGATTTAAAAAAAGGGAGGGCGACCCATTCAGATGACATCCAGTTTAGGCCCGGCGTCCACCTACTAAGATAGAATCGTAGACCTCCCGATATGGCACCGATACAAAATGTCAAAATCGGTGCCATATCGGGAAGGTGCAAAATCGTAGACATATGTCTAGACATGCCAATCCACCACGCATTGTATGGGGTTTTTATCGGTGTCTAATCGCAGAAACGTGGTCAACTGCCCCCATATAAGGTCACCTTCCGACGCGATTTTGATTTTGTATCGGGAGGTGCATGGTAGACCATATCGGAGCCATATCGTAGTAGGTGGACGCCGGGCCTAATTCCAATCTTTGAATTTCTCAGGTTTCTTTCTGTTTTACTCACATATGTGTTCTTCAACATGGACTGTACGATGAAATTCACTTGATCGTGAACACAGATCAAAGTGCATTATCCCTAACCGGCGGGTTGGGGTAAATGCGCCCTGGACCTCATCCTGGTCGCTAGGGACGCTTCACGTGACCACCCCTCTGGGCGTCCAGGGGTACCACGTGACCCCCGACCGCATCCAGCTGAATACCAGTGAATTCGGTACCGCGACAGGTTCGGTCCGCGAAATCGGTGAATTCGATACCGCCCACGGTGCCGGTCGCCACCCGCGGTCAGGGCCGGCCACACGGCTGGCCATACCCGGAATATACCCACTGCCCTGTCGGCCAGTCTGTACTTTCCCTACATTTTTATTTAATTGTTCATACTTGGTGGCTGTACCATCCCCGATGTTCTTATATTTATATGGTATTTATTCTGTAATATATATTTAACTTACAGTCAAATAAATAACATCTCCTGACACATCCTTAACCTAACCCTATCCCTAACCATATCCCTATCCCTATCCCTAACCCTAACCCTAATCTATCCCTATTCCTAACCCTAACCCTAACCCTATCCCTAACCCTATCCCTATCCCTAACCCTAACCCTAATCTATCCCTATTCCTAACCCTAACCCTAACCCTAACCCTAACCCTAACCCTATCCCTAACCCTATCCCTAACACTAATCTATCCCTATTCCTAACCCTATAACCCTATCCCTAACCCTATTCCTAACCCTAACCCTAACCCTAATCTATCACTATTCCTAACCCTATAACCCTATCCCTAGCCCTATTCCTAACCCTACCCTAATCCTAACCCTACCCTAACCCTATACCGGAAGGACGGGCCGGCCGACCTGACCACCACACTGGCAGGCAGGCCCGGGAACGTAGCGGTATCGAATTCACCGGTACCGAACTTGTAGCGGTATCGAATTAACGGTACCGAACTTGTAGTGGTATCGAATTCACGGTACCGAACTTGTAGTGGTATCGAATTCACGGTACCGAACTTGTAGTGGTATCGAATTCACGGTACCGAACTTGTAGTGGTATCGAATTCACGGTACCGAACTTGTAGCGGTATCGAATTCACGGTACCGAACTTGTAGTGGTATCGAATTCACGGTACCGAACTTGTAGTGGTATCGAATTCACGGTACCGAACTTGTAGCGGTATCGAATTCACGGTACCGAACTTGTAGCGGTATCGAATTCACTGGTACCGAATTTGTAGCAGTATCGAATTCACGGTACCGAACTTGTAGCGGTATCGAATTTACGGTACCGAACTTGTAGCGGTATCGAATTCACGGTACCGAACTTGTAGCGGTATCGAATTCACGGTACCGAACTTGTATTGGTATCGAATTCACGGTACCGAACTTGTAGCGGTATCGAATTCACGGTACCGAACTTGTAGCGGTATCGAATTCACTGGTACCGAACTTGTAGCGGTATCGAATTCACGGTACCGAACTTGTAGCGGTATCGAATCTACGGTACCGAACTTGTAGCGGTATCGAATTCACGGTACCGAACTTGTAGTGGTAGCGAATTCACTGGTATCGAGTTCGCATGTGACCGAATTCACCGTAGACCATCCAGCTCACCTGTCTCACCGAGTGTTGGGTCTCACTCTCCCTCACCTCGTCAGACGATCAAGAACCTCCACCCACCTTACAAACAATAACTTTCTCCTATTCGCTTCCCTACTCCGTGAATAGGGCCATGAACTTATTTCCGACCAATTGCCTCTGCAATTGCCGACATTTATTTTCTACTTTTCTATTCAGTGGATATTCAATAAATCTTCATATCCATACCCCTGGGTCCGTTGTTAGTCATTATTACATCCATCAATACAAACAGTCAGTAAGTTGAAAACTGACTATACATTCCACCTAGCTTAGCTCCCACAGTTCTGACGTGTCAGGAGTGGGGATACATCTGTGGTGATGATATGACACTATCAGCATGTCCACCCTCTCCCCCCGGCTGACCTCTGTGACCCCAGCCGCCACTCACTGCCCACGCACAGTTCATTTAGACACCAGGGGTCACTCTCCTAGCAGAGATTCTGCGGCCGCTTGTATCTCTGCCCCAACCTGCCTGTTTTGGCTCAAATTTACCCCATATGCCAGTTTTTTTAACCCTTTCCTTACCGCACCTAGCGTATTGCGTAGTGCGTTAACGACCGCGCCCTCTGTAGTGAACGTTCCCACCACTACCGCACGCCAACTCGCCATTATTTATAGCAGGGTATAAACATCACCATGGCAACCATTCTTCAGAAATTCTGTTTATTACTATATATAATATGGTTTTCTTTATTAAGTGAAAATCTTTTTTAAATCAACAAATTATTTTCGGAAATGTAATGTTTTACATGTTCTTGTATCAAAATGCTGCATTTATGCAGCAGCGGTATTCCCATGGTGCTGCATTTATGCAGCAGCGGTATTCCTATGGTGCTGAATAAATGCAGCAGCGGTACTGGCGTGGTGCTGCATATATGCAGCAGCGGTAGTGAAAGGGTTAAATATCCTTAAATCTGAGGGTTTTTGGGGGTATTTTGTGTTCTACTTGTAAATAGAGATGAATATATTTATATGGTAAATAAGATACTCTCATTTCTGTAATTATTTATGTCAAACCCAGACACAGTCTTTGGGATTACTTTCTACAGTGGAAAGCACCTCATGTGTTGCAGGGTTTTGTTTTGTCAACAATGCCCATGTGCTCCTCTGAAGGGGCAGTCTAATCAACTATGGATTCCCATTATGAAATAGTTTAAGTCTGAAAAAGAAACAACCGCATTGTCTGTGAAGCTCCTTAAACAAAATTCCCATATTTCCATACTCATTATATGTGAGTTGCTTGACTTGTATAACTTTTGACAGTTCTTTTCATGTAATTTTTTCCGTTCCGATGGATGGTTAATTCCGCGGTTGGGGAAAATTTTTTCGTTGGGCTCTCTGTGTAGAGAACCCATAAGGAACTGTATGGACCAACATACAGCGAGCCTCAGACGAATAGTTGAACGCCCGCTTGAAAAGCGAGCCTCAGACACATAGTCGAACTGTATGGACCAACATATAGCGAGCCTCAGACGAATAGTTGAACGCCCGCTTGAAAAGCGAGCTTCAGACACATAGTCGAACGTCCTGCGGACACAAGCCGGCCGTGCCATATACAACCAACCAATGAAACAAGTGCTGAGGGTCACGTGCACGCCTCAGCCAATCAACGACTCCGAAAGTAGGGTACGCAGAAGGACGTGGGAACCTCCGCGCGTCCTCTTCCCTGGTCTCTCTATTCCGTGGTCGCAAGTGGTGGGAGACGGTTTTGGAAATTGATAAGCCTCGTTACTTCACACATTTCTAACTTTTGACAGTTGCCTTGTTTTGAATCTGAAATGTTTGCTGGTCTCTCCTGTCTTTAGTGGATACCCGGGGAACCAGCTTTGGGTTGGGGCAGAGATTAAGCCAGCGCTCGCACCACGAAGGATCTGGGAGGAGAGTGACAGGGGTGGCGGGTAGCAGGATGCCATGACACAGACAATGAGAGCGGGTCAGGGGGCAGGGGCGCAGCCTCTGAATATATGTGTTAGACGAGGCTCGGCTGGTCATTGATACTGTGATGGGAATGTGGTAGGGAGGAGGCTGTCTGGACAACAACTGATTTGACATACCATTGTACAGTGGCGTCAGAATTTTTTTTCTTTTTTTTTATTTCAAAATAATAGACATTAAAATCAACAGCAGCTCAGAGATCAGCAGCTGAAAGTAGTTCCAAGCGCCTTCAGAGCAGCAAGGAGAGCTATATGGAGGACTTCAGAAAGTTTTTATCGTGTTTTTTGTTATTATACTCACATAAAAATATCGTTCACAGGGGGTAGGATAAAATCAAAACCTTATTCGTTTTAATCTGGGCTCCCGTATGTGACTCCTAGAGTTTTGGCTCCGGATATCACTCGGCTCTGCCTCGTGATATCACTATGCCAAACTCCAGTCGTCGCATACGGGAGCCCAGATTAAAACTCATCCGGTTTTACGATATTACACAATTGTTCATTAAAAGACCAAACCTAGCGAATGTTTGTATTGAGCTTTAGTTATTAATTCAAAATTCTATTGTAAAATACACCACTGCAATCAAAAATAGATTACCTCGAAGCACCCATCTGAATGCCAAGTAGTCAGAAATGAAAATGGGCCTAACTCAAGACCCACTGATGCTTGCTAGGTTTTGATCCTAGAGTCAAGCAGTCGCAGAAATGTCAATTTGCTGGGTGCAAGTGAATTAAAGAAAGCTATCCATAGACTACCCCAAACCTTTAGATTGTTATTTATTTATAATTGCACACTCATTCATGAATGATGAACATTCTATTTGCTCCTAGTAATCTTATATACCAGCTTCGTAGATCTATATTCCGTACGATTTCCAATTGTTCTAGATGCTTCAACTAAAAAGGGCACTGAAATGAATACTATCGTAAAACTGGATGAATTTTATTCTTGGCCACCGTATGCCACGACTGGAGTTTGGCATAGTGATTTCAAGAGGCGAAGCCGAGTGAAGTCCATTGCCAAAACTCCACGATTAAAACGAATCAGGTTTTGATTTTATCCTACCGTGTCTCCTCGATTTTGGAATATTACGTGATAACGATTCTGTATGCCAGTCAGTGTGGCATACGGAAACTCAATGTTAAGCCTATGGGATTTTATATCAGGGGTTGGATAAATCTCTATATCTACTCTACACCCCTACACCTACATTCACTGTAGGTCTCGTTTCCATTCACCGATCTGGCGTTAGTGTACTATCGGTGGATCCTGACTACAGATCGGTGAAAAATAATCGGCCAATGGAAATGGGCTTTACATGGTTCAGACATTGAATGGTCTCCATTTCTGACTCGTCATCATTCCAGGGACCTGTTTCACTAGTTTCGTGACATGTCTGTGACACCATACAGACATTAAGGTTGTCTAGTTTCATGACAACACAAGTAGCTGCTCTTAGGAAAAGACAGACCCTAACCATAAGAATTAGACAAATCTACACATCATGGACTTGTTTTACTAGTTTCAGGACAAAAGTGTTAGACAGACATGAAAAGCGTCACCAAGAGCTCAAGCAAGAAATGACAAAACGAAGTATAATGTCTAGTTCTTATGAAACCGGACTCACCATCTAGACGCCATCTAGACATGTCACGAAACTAGTGAAACAGGTCCCAGATTTAGACCACAATAAGCACATGCAACACGATGCTACAAGTAAATATAGATCCACTTCCTCGAAATGCTAACAGCAAATTGAATGTACAATCAATATTTTATCGTATTCCTGGTACAGTCATGTCTGACCCCCTACAACGTCATGTCGATATAATAACACATAAATGAGCAGCCTTTCAGTGAATTAAGTGAAGTGACCTCAGAAATGAAAAGATCGTAAATCACTTTTCAGCATGAAACTATCTACTACTCCCACGCATTTGCCTGAATGATTTTTCTTCTTCTAAATTTCACTGAATTAAGTGGAGTGACCTGCGAAATATTAAAAAAAAATCGTAAAATCACTTTTCAGCATGAAACTATCTACTACTCCAAATCCGATCTTTTTCTAAATCTTTGATTAATACTGGAAAAGTTTAGTTTTTTTCCTTTTTACAAAACTGGTATTACACTGAAATACTTATGATCGAGAGAGAAGTAAGGAGTTTTCATCATTTCTTCATTTCTTCTATTTCTATTTTTATCAAGGGTCTGCCAACGTGTTGGACTTTTTTTTAATTTAGTTTGTCCCATCTTACTATGCACAATTTCCTTTTATTATCCATCGTATACAAATCCCCCATTGAAAATGTATGGGTACTCAGTAAACCACTTCCCATTGTATAAAACCTGTCAGATACCATAACTGTGGTATACGGATTCAGACCTGTGGTATACGGCCTCAAAACCATGGTATACGGGAAAAATAGTCCCTCTTGCTGTAGAGCAAAGAAATAGTTCCTATTGTTATGTTCATTAATATGGCAATTACTGGGTATAGTTTATTCGAAAAGATGGATAATAAATGCAACAAACGATGATTTTGTGGACAGGCAGCTCTGTAAACCACTCGCGGTTGACCTCGTAATAAACTCGCTAGGGCTCGTGTATTACTATGCGTCAATCTCTCGTGGTTTACGGCCGCCTGGTCACAAAACCATCGATTATTGTCTATATACTCTCACACCTAATTGACAGTCCCAGTGCTGGATCATTCCCTAACTGACAATGTCAGTGACGAGATGTTGACAATATACCTTGCATTCTTTATAAATGGCGACTATCGGTCGATATTGGTGAAAATAAAATACAAAAACTACAAAATCTATGAACAACAAATAGACTGGAGAAAAAATACAATCACTTTCACGAGTTGGCTTTATAGATCAATAAATCATGATGCTCTCACACTTGACGTCATCAGCCATGACGTCATTGCTGATGACGTCATAACTCTAGATATTACATTTGAATAAAGTGCCCTCTAATACTTTATGTATGATGCATGGTGTATGGTGGAATGGTTTAAAGGCATATCCTACAATTCACAGTGGCACCACCTGGTGAATTTTAGATAATGTCAATTTTTAGTAAAAACTGGTTTCTTGGGATGTATTCTAATTCTACATGAGTAGATTTAACATTTAAACCAGTTTATTCAATCTCATAGGTAATATAGGCCAATTTGCATTTACTTGATTTACATGAGAAATCTACTGAAAAATGTTGTTTTCTTCAATTCTTTCAAAAACAAGGACGGTGACCTATGTTTTTTTAAACATAAATAAGTAGTACCATATGTGTACTATATTCTGTGAAAATCTGAGGAATATGACATGGGTTTTACTTTGTGAAAAAATACATTTTAGAATTTCTATATTTTCTTATATAAAATTGTCATCATAGTGATCTATAAATCAAAAACTAGCACGGTGACCCTCGATTTCTAAGTTAGATATGTGTTCCTCAATATTTGGAGATCATCATATTAAATTTTCAGGATATTGACATGGGTTTTAATTTTCAAGCCAAATTGTCCGATATGCCTTTAAAAGCATATCCTACAATTGGCAGTGGCGTCACCTGGTAATTTTTTTAAAGTATTATCAAGTATCATGATCAGTGAAATATGGTTCTTTGTGATTAATTCTAATTTTAAATGAGTAAATTTAATGTTTTATGAGATGCATCTAATCTTAATAGGTAAAATATGCGAATTTACATTTGTTTGATTTACATAAGAATTATACTGAAATATGTAGTTTTCTTCAATTTAAAAAAAAAGGACTGTGCCCGATGAATTCTAAAACTTAACCTATATATATATCCTATATTTTGGAGAAAAAAAAAAGAGGAAAATAACATGGGTTTTATCATGCAAAAAACATTTTGGAATATTCTTATGTAAATTTTTATAATATTGACCTGTAAATCAAAAACTAGCACGGTGACCCTCAATTTTCCGTTAGATATGTGTTCTACAACACTTAGAGATCATCGTATTTAATTTTCCAGGAAAATGACATGGGTTTTGATTTTCAAGCCAATTTGTCCGATATGCCTTTAAGTAGACTGACCCCGAAATGGAAAGATCATGAATCACTTTTCAGCATGGAACTCTCTACACCTCCAACTCATATGTCTGAAGGATGCTATCACGCCTGACGTCATCAAGCATGACGTCACCACTGATGGCGTCATAACTCTTGATATAATATTTTGATAAACTGCCCTCTTCTTCCCGCTATAGGCCCGTTTCCATTGGCTGATTTCCCGTCACCGATCTACAGTCAGAAACAACGACAGACTTTTGGCGCACTGTGGACTCAATATCGGTCAAAGGAAACAACAAAGGTCGTGAAATACCCCACAACTTCTTCTGCTTGGATTATGCAATGTGGCACCACCCACCACTGAGTGAAAGCTTGGTCACTGAGTAAAATCTACTACCCTCAGCGATTCATTTATACCGACGCACAGTCAGTGGCACCACCGACAGACTTTCTGGGTAACTCAAAAAGTCTAAGCAATCTTCGTCGGCCAATGGAAACGGGCCTTATGATGTATGGTGGATGGTGGATGGTTTTAGTGGGTGGTGTCCACAGAGCTGTCTGCTGTCAGAATCTGCTGACTCTCCGGTCTCCAAGCCGAGTCTCTGTTAGGTGTGCGTGGTTGTGGTCGCTAGACTCTAGTACAGTCCGTTGTCACCAGGGCCAGGGCACACAGGCTAAAACTGGCAACCAGAGCTACACAAAGTTAGCTCTGGTCGGGTTAAATCCAGATGTCGCCTTGACCCTTTGCTGGTTCTCACCTGTGTAGTACTTACACCTTCAGATAGGAATATGCCATCTGGTGAATAGTGGCTGCATTACAGTGTAGGATATGTTTGTTATTCTCCTGCCTGACCTTTTGTACTGCTTGGAGAGTGTGTTATGTCATAACCTCGAAGCAATTATCCGTTTTTTTATTTCTTTCCTGAGTATTATTTCGAAATATAATGAACACAAATCTTGGTGCCTTTATCAATTTGTAGGCAATGGATAATTCATATTAAGTATATCTGCTTTTATAATATACATAGAACAAAAGAACTTGGTTTGAAACTATCACAAAAGGATACCGTGTCGGATTTAACCCGACCAACCCCTATATCGTAGCTCAGCGCAGACAGGGGGTGGTTGCCAATCTAGCTAAAACTGAGACTGTTATGCGCTGCCATTTTGAGGCAGAAATTCCTGTCTCTGCTAGTACTAAGCTGTCCTGATTGACTTGCCAGTAACCAGTAGATTACTCTTCAAGCAGAGGTCCTAGAGTAGCTTTTACTGGGCATGTACCAAATAAATCAGCTTGGAGAGTTATAATGATTCCCAGAATAGTGCCAGAATCGTGGTATTCTTAGGCTTGGGTTTGCACTAAAATTAGAAGAGCCAACCAAGAAATTCCTTTCTCCAATCAGTGCCTAGGGAACTGGCAAATCGGAGCTCTGCTCAGTTAGACCCTTACAAACTAAGCACCTGTCGGTATTCCCCCTTGTCAAACTGATACTATAAATAGAACAGCCAACCACAAAATTCCATTCACTAAAAGGTAGCTGGCCAGTCAGAGTCATACTCTGTTACACTCTCCCAGCAGATATCCTGCGCTCTATTTCCTGTGGTCGCTTTGTATCTCTGCCCCAACCTGCCTGTTTGGGCTCAAATCTGGCCCATACGCCAATTATACGCCCGAAAAAATATAATGAAAAAAATTGCTAAAATCAAGATATTTGATAATAAGTATAGAGATTTGCTACAAATAGCAAGAAGACTGAGATGGGAAATAACTAAGGAATTGAGAAAACTTAAAGCTCGTAAGATTCAAGAGAATCTTGCATTGTATAAAAACAGACCGAGAAATTTTTGGCGAGAGTTAAATAAAGTTTGGGGAGGGAATATAGCTACTAACAGATATCCGATTCAAGAGAACGGAAACATGGAGTTGACTTGTAATAACCTAAATGAACATTTTATTAAGATAGGAGTAATTGACAAAGTTGACGAAAACGACAAAGAGATGGAACAACAAGTTGAAAACAGACAAGAATTGGACCAACTGGACGAACTCAGAGGGGAAGATGTATACATGGATGACGTAGAAAGCGTAGATGCACAAGAAATAACGAGGATATTGAAGAAATTGGACAATGGGAAATCTACAGGACTGGAACTTGTGAGATCAGACTTTCTAAAACAATTATTACTTATTAAGCCCAGCATACTAGTAACTTTACTGAATTATGCAATTGATAACAGCTACTTTCCAGACATTTTAAAAAGAGGATTAATCACACCTTTACCTAAGGGAGGAGATTTAACACTCTTTAATAACTGGCGCCCTATTACTGTCTTATCAACGATATCAAAAATTTTTGAAAAGGTTCTTCATGCGAGAATATTAGTATATCTTAATGACAACGACTTATTAAATAAAATGCAATTCGGCTTTAGACCAAAAAAATCTACTTCACAAGCAATTTTCTATGCACTGAATGAAATACTTATGCAAATAGACGAAACCAATATAGTACTAGCTCTGTATATAGATTTTCAAAAAGCTTTTGATAGTGTAAACCATAATATAGTAATAAATAAAATAAAAGAAAAAGGAATAAATCACAAATTAGTAACCTTAATAGAAAATTATTTAAAAAACCGGATAGTACAAACAAAGTTAAATGGATTAATATCTGATGAGGCTGAAACAATATGCGGAGTACCCCAAGGTTCGGTGATTGGACCACTTATGTTCCTGATTTTTATAGATGATATATCAAGAGATATAGTGTACTCAAAAACTGTACTATATGCAGACGATATTGTATTATTAATAAGTGGCAAAAAACAAGAAGACATTATAATAAACGCTGAACATGATTTAAGTATAATTGATAAATGGACTAAGAGACATGCTATTAGAATCAATTGTAACAAAACGAAGATTATGTGGTTTGGTAATAAGAAAGAACTAAACAAGTATAAGACAGTTAAGATCGGTAATGATAACTTACAGGCAGTAGCAAGTTACAAATATCTAGGAATAACACTCGATAACAAACTAAATTTTGTAGAACATTTTCATAAGGTGACCCAAGAATTTAACAACAAATTATTTAAGCTAAGGAAAATAAGATTTACTTTAGATGTACCAACGAGCATAAAAATAGTAAAACATATGTTACTGCCTGTGGTGGAATATACTGATCTAGTGTATTACTGTATGAGCAAAGAGATGAGAAGAAAGATACAAATATGTGTAAATAATTCTTTGAGAGTAGCTATTGGCTGGAACAAAGCTAGAGAATTACATTTAGAGGAAATATATGAACAATGCAAAATTAGGACTCTGCTACAAAGAAGAGCAAGTCACTTAATGAGTTTAATAAAATGGTGGAGTGAAGACCCAGAAAATGTCTTGGTTAATGCAACAGCCAGAACCAGAGGGGAAAACAAGGTCCGACTAAAGATACATAGACCAAGAACAAAGAAGTATAGACTATCTCCAATATTTAGGGGAAACTTGATTTGGGAAACCATGCCATATGAAATACAAAAAATAGAGAGTAGGGAACTTTATAAATGTAGAGTGAAAGAATTCCTACAGAGCAACCTCCATTTATATGAAGACGAATTCAACTCATAACAAAATTATCTTGGATAATGCAAAAGCCTGTATTATAATTTGTACAAAAGTAAAAAGGAGAAATACATTCAAGAGAATGGACTGTATACTATATTTATCAAAGTAAATAAATATCACATCATGTGTTGTCCTGTAAATGTCATGTGATGTCCTTGTATGGTTCTGTATTGTCCCATTATATGTGACATAAATATGGAAGATCGTCACTGATGTAGACGAATATTTATTGTCGTTAAATTATGTTTACTGAATAAAAAAAAAAAAAAAAAAAATTCAATTATCCTAAATTCTGAGAGATTTGCAGGGTATTTTGTGTTCTACATGTAAATAGAGATGCACATATTTATATGGTAAACAAAATACTCTCATTTCTATTATTATTTATGTCAAACCAGATACAGCCTCTGGGATTACTTTCTACAGTGGAAAGCACCTCATGTGTTGCAGGGCTTTGTTTTGTCAACAATGCTCATGTGCTCCTCTGAAAGGGCAGTCTAATCAACTGTGGATTCCCATTATAAAATGGTTTAAGTATGAAAAAGAAACAGCTAGATTTTCTGTCAAGCTCCCTTAACAGTTCCCATATTTCCAAACTTATGATATGTGGGTTGTTTGACTTGTATAACTGTCGACAGCTGCCTTGTTTTGAATCTGAAATGTTGGCTGGTTCCCCCTGTACTTAGTGGATACCCTGAGAACCAGCATATGGCGTCACTGGGTTGGGGCAGAGATTAAGCCAGCGCTAGCGCCGCGAAAGATCTGGGGGGAGAGTGACTCTGTTAGACCTTCACGTACCGTAACCCGAAGGCGGCGCAGTGCGTAAACGGACTATGTGGTCACGTGATCAGAGTCTCACTCTCCCAGCGTAGGCGAGAAGTTCTGAAAGTATGGATTGTCCGTCAGCTATGGTACTCTGCCTCTTGTTGTTCTTCTTGTTTCTTCGCTAGTATAGAGGAAACGTTTAAAAGTTTAAGGTCAGAGCTCATATCCCTTCTAGTTTGAATCATGTAGTAATTCACAAGGTGAAGCCGAATTAATTACGTAGCGATTCAAACGAGATGGGATCGAGCTCTGACCCTAAACTCGAATAGGTTTCTGAATCTACCTCACCCTTCACATTGACTACTGGGCTAACCTTTGTGAGAAATATAATACCAGGGGTGAGATAAATCATTCTCTTAGGATCTTACTATTCACCATGTGTTCACTTGGTCGCTTGTATTTCCATCGTTGCATTGTCTCATCACATTCTCATGCGAATTAAGTCACCTTAGTGGATTTGGCGATAGATTCAATTTGAATGTTGAATAAGCAATACAATATTAACCTAATGCGCCAAATCCAATAGATGCGAATATAGCGGGCACACATGTTCGCCTAGAGTTCGCATGAAAGATTCGCTTCAGTGGATCAGGCGATAGCCTATAGACTTAACATTGGGAACTTGTAATCAATGCCCATGGAGTATTGTAAAAAAGTACTCAATGGGGGATGTTAGCTAATTAGATATTGAAACGGGTGAGCTCTATAAACCACTCGAGGTTAACGTCGCAATACACTCGCTAGCGGTCGCGTATTACTACGCCTCAACCCCTCGTGGTTTACGGCCGCCTGTCCACAAAACGATCGATTATTGTCTGTGTATATGATCGGGGCCAAATAGTCGGCCAATGGAAACTAACTTTGACAGAGTGAGTTCAGTAAATCGTCAATGAAGACTCGATGTCCTAGCCAAGCACCATGGCTGGACTTTGACCTTCCAGCTGCCACAATCTCGCCCGCAAGCAATGTAAATATAGAATATCACTTCCATTTTTCACACTCTTTCCGCTGGGGCACTTTCCATATCAAAGTAAGTCAATACGATTAGGAGCGACTGTCGGCTGGAGCCGTCAAACGGGACTCTCCTGGTGACACCGCTTTGAGGGCAATGTCTACCAGGTGGCAGGGCCGACCCTGCACGAGATTCTCGTATCACGTGACTTGCGTCCGAGATTTTTTTTATTTTTTTTAAGAAATATGGTTTTATTCACTATTTCTCCTTTATAGTTCTTCCAATGGAGTTTGTTCTTTTAAGTCCAATTTTTGTCCCTGGTCTTGGTCTTTTGTCCTGAAAATACATCCCTCTTCTTACGGCATCAGGACGTATTTCCTGGACAAAACACCACAAACAGACATCAATCCGCCAATAGTAAGTATGTTTCCTTATGGGTCATTCCACCAGAAAATGTACTTTTGGTGAAAATCATACTTTTTGGGGGTTAATTGGCTATAATTTCATTATAAATGAATTTTTTTAATTTATTTTTTTTTCTGTGCAAAGAAAACACCCTTCCCTTTCAGAAAATCATTACTTTTATTGGTCTATCTGCATTTTTTTTTAATCTGTGGACTTTCAAAGTGAGAAATTAGCAAAAAAGTGCATGTCTTTTTGATATTTCTAAAGTTTAGCACTATTTCTTTTGTGGAAACTATCAATATATATTCCCTAATTGATTTATTTCCTGAAGTTATGCAAATTGGCTGTCGTTTAGTAGTATTTTCCCTTATTTCTAAGGCTCCGCAAAATTTTTAAGTGTATTTCAATGAAAAGTGTGCTTTTTCAGCAAATGCTATAGGTTATATTTGGCATAGCCTGATGACAATATATTTTAATGGTATATTTCCCAAACATGCACTTAAAACTCTGGACATACATCAATTTTTCACATATGTATATGATTTTAGACCAACTGCAACAGGGTTTTTTTCCCAGCCGAATTACGAAAAAAAATCCATTTTACACAATTGATATCACGGATGTGATGAGTTGCATTTAGCACTCTCCACTTCTCCATATTGGTGCTAACTTGGTACAAAAATTACTGAATAATGTGGCCATAGGGTCTGTAGTGTAAGAGTAATAAAATGTTTCCAAAGTGCCTTCACTATGCGAGAACAGGGAAAGTAATTTTGAAGGAATCACGTCCGTGATATTTATCACGTCCGAGAGATCAATCGAAGGCGGGAAAGCTGATCACAAGAACCGGATGTTATCCCTTTTAACTGTGCATTCGCCTCCACTCCTGTGGTTCAGCGGCTTGAGGAGACATCCAGCTCATGTGAGTAGTCCAGATTTCTTCGATGCTAGCATTATTTTTCCATCCTTGACATGATTTTCTGTGTTAATAGTGATAACTTGGAGTTTGTGATTCTGTAGAATCCATTTTCTTGAAAAGTTCACAAGTATTTACTGAAAGTTTGTGGTTTGAATAAAAGAGTAGATTGATGAGTTCCCAACATGGCCACTACTGGAAAGGTTGGGGGTATTTTTAATGTCTTAGTGAATTTTTCAAAAAAATTTGTTTAGCCATATCACGTCCAACATGGAAATTCTTCTTTCGATCGATCTATGAGAAAATGTGCAAAGAGGTGCAGAATATATATATATTACGATCTATTCCCAATGACAAAATGTATGTTTAAAAGACTGTGTAGTATCTGGACTCAGGTTGTACACCTATCATGTGGTAATAGCCATCACGGACGTGATATGGGTGAAGTATTTTCATAGAAATGACTAGGAACTATGTTTGAATGAGATTGAATTACAAGAATACAGTAACGAAAGTTGTTCATTATGTGCACCAAGTGTCATTTCATAAGTCTAGGGAGAAAAAGTGAAGAAAGTCCACATGTAAATATATTTTTTTCATGCATTTTTGTAGCCGCCGTCACGTCCGATATATATATGTCGGACGTGACGCCCAGTTTGGTTTCATCTCATAACAAGTATGAAAATGAGGGTTAGGATCATCTGTTTTGATTTTTCTTAATGTTTGCCTATTGTACTCCATATCTAATCGAAAATTGAAATGATTATGAGATTGAGCTACTACCTATAGTGGTTTATTTTCATGTCGGACGTGATGCATGATTTTTCAAAACCATACCTGAACTATAAGACTTGGACAAACCTTGGATAAAATCACCTGGAATACTGAAGACGGTTATATTCTATGGTGTGATGAAAAAAATAAATCATTTTGAGGAAATCTTTTTTTGACATTTTTGGCAAAAATCTGATTTTGGTAATATTTTTATTCTTACAGCCATCATATTAAGTTTGTGGGCAAAATATCTATTCTAAATATAAGTCTGAACAAAAGTCATACAAAGAACACAATTTTTGAAAACAAATGTACCTTTTGAATGTTATTTAATAGGTAGTTTGCTAATTTGTTTGTTTTCTCTTTTTTCAGTTTTAGGGCTATCCATAAAGTATGTACACACAATATCTCAAATTTTCGACCCTACCAACCCCCCCCCCCCCCATACCTTATTTTTTTTCACAATAAAACACAGAAGTAGCCTATGCACAAAATTTTAACCACACTGTCCCCACTACCCCCCCCCCCCCCCTCAGTGCATACATACTTTATGGATGGCCCCCTACATATGAGCCATACCTTAAAAGCATGGGGTGTAAACCGTTACCTCCGGATGAGAGGAAACCTCCAAAGGACTCATCTAAGGACTGGAGGAACAAGGAGATGAGAAAAAGAAAAAATCAAAAAGATAGAGAAAAGGTTTGCAGATGGTTCTTAGCACAAAATGTAAATGAAAAATGTACTCTTGTGTATTCTGAGTGGTATCAGAAGCAAGAGTTTGATATTCTTTGCAGTTTTTCCCCAAAAACCAGGTCATTGGCATTTAAGGTACTCTTATATATGGTTGAATTGAAGCTGATGTATATATTTTAAAAACCAAAGAAGATTTTCTCAGCAATTCGTACATATTTCATGTTTGTGATCAAGAAAGTGGAAGTTACTGGTCTGTCACGTCCGTTATTAAAAATATCACGTCCAAGAGATTTATGATGTACACAAAAAATGTGGCATTTGGATGAATATTAAGGTTAAAGTTAGCGTTTTTGGCATTTAAAAGCATAGAGAAAAGATTTGCAGACATTTTTTTAGCACAAAATGTAAGTGAAAAATGTACTCTTCTGTATTGTAAGTGGCATCAGAAGTAAGAGTTTCATATTCTTTGCAGTTTTTCCAGAAAAAAAACAGGTCATTGGCATTTAAGGTACTCTTATAGGTCGTTGAATTGAAAATCATGTATATATTGGCAAAAACAAACAAAAGTTTTTGAGATTTTGGTCCATATTTCATGTTTGTGGAAGTGGAAGTTACTGGTCTGTCACGTCCGTTATCAAGAATATCACGTCCAAGAGATTTATAATGTCTACACAAAATGTGGTATTTCAATGAATATTAAGGTTAAAGTTAGCATTTTTTGCATTTAAAAGCAAAGAAAAAAGGTTTCTTGACAGTTTTTAGCACAAAATGTAAGAGAAAAATGTACTTTACTTTATTCTGAGTGTGATCAGAAAGAAAGAGTTGGACATTCTTTGTAGTTTTTCAAGAAAAATAACAGGTCATTGGCATTTAAGATACTCTCATATGTGGTTGAATTGAAGATAATGTATGTATTTTCAAAAGGAAACATCAACTTTTAATAATTTGGGACATATTTCGGATTTCTCATCAAGAAAGTGGAATTTACTGTTCCATCACGTCCGTTATTAAAAATATCACGTCCGAGATATTTTTAAACCTTTTTCCCAGAAGCTATTAGCTCAAGAAATAATGCATAGAACATCTTCTAATTTGACATAGATCATGTATATAACCTATAAAAGTAATTCTGTGATTTAAAAACGTGAAACTTTTGTATTTAGATAGTGACAGAAAAAACAAAATTCATTTTGTAATCCCTTGGAGAACACCTTCTGTATGTGCATCTTTGAGGCAGCACAGAAAAAGATTGTATAAGTAGTTCACTATTTCCACTTGTCTATAGTATCAGACTATGCTTGACATACTGGGTACAAACTTTATGTCTTACAAAAAATAAAATATATTTCTCTATCATCAACTTTTGTATGAGTGTTTTTTCATATGTCGGACGTGACGGCAATAAAATTTACAATTTTTGCAGCCTTACAAAAACTGACCCCCCACTAATATCCAAGTTGAATCATGTTTTCCTGAAACTTGAAAGTGTATATTTTGCACACAAGTAAAAGAAAATTTGGTTTGGGCAAATTCAATTTTTTTACCTCTTTTTTACCAAAAGTACATTTTCTGGTGGAATGACCCTTATAGTACATTGTGGTGTTTTCTTGCTCTCTTTGTGAGTGCGGGCCACACACTCAAATACGCTGCATATAAGAGGAGGTAGCAGAAAAAAGAAAAAAAAAAGAGGAAGAAGAGGAAGAAGAAGAAGAAGGAGGAGGAGGAGGTGGAGGAGAAGAAGAAGAAGAAGAAGAAGGAGAAGAAGAAGAAGAACGAATGTGAGAGGGAAGGATTGATAGGGAAGGAGATGCAGAGAGAGGCTCATGCACAGAACCAGTAATAATAGCTAAAAGCATTGTTACTCGGAATAATATTTTGAGGCAAATCTTAACCAACCTAGGACGTACGGTTGCATAATATTTTTTTCAAGCCTCCATCCATTTCCCTTTCCTTTGAAAGAACAGTCCATGTTTATCAAACTTTACCATCCTATGACAGTTGTGGGCCTACCATATGCCAGTTGTGGGACTACCATATGACAGTCGTGGGACTACCATATGACAGTCGTGGGACTACCATATGACAGTCGTGGGACTACCATATGACAGTTGTGGGACTTCCATATGACAGTCATGGGACTACCATATGGCAGTTGTGGGACTACCATATGGCAGTTGTGGGACTACCATATGGCAGTTGTGGGACTACCATACGACAGTTGTGGGACTACCATACGACAGTCATGGGACTACCATATGACAGTCGTGGGACTACCATATGACCATCGTTTGATTACCATATGATAGTCGTTGGACTACCATATGGCAGTCATGGGACTACCATATGGCAGTTAAGGGACTACCATACGCCAGTTGTGGGACTACCATATGGGAGTCGTGGGACTACCATATGCCCATCATTGGATTACCATATGGCTGTAATGGGACTACCACATGGCAGTTGTGGGACTACCATATGCCAGTCCTAGGACCACCATATGGCAGTCTGATGGGATTTTTCCAGATATGAAACAGCCCCCATGGGTCAAGTGACTGTTGACTGTGTAAACGTCTTTCACACCTCAATCAATATTCACCGGATTAAATGACGTTTATTTCACGCACCCGCCTCGGGGCATGGAAACCGATCCCAGCAAGAAAAGACCCGAGGGCCACGGAAGGTGGCGCTGCGGTCTCAACTGGTAACACTATCGAGGCGGATAGGCGTTTTCCCGTCGGCTTGGAAACACTATCGGGGCGGATGGCACTTTTACCCTGGCAGCAAATTGGAGGTTTTCTGTCAGTTGAAACTGTCATCAGAGACATAACTGCTCATGTCAATGAGGTGATGGTACAGAACTGGGACTGTCATTTAAGTGTAAGAGTATGGGGATATTGTGCATGGTAAGATTTTTAAATTTTGTATTTGTTTAATTTCTTTATTGAGTCATGAAGTGATACATACAACTTTACACTGTCGTTATTTGAATGCGTTAGCTCAACAAAGAGGCAGAAGGCCTCAGCTTAATCATAAGGCTGGTTTTCTTGGCCAAGCCATCAACTTACAGATTTTAATAAGTAGCTTATAACATGTTATAATAGTAAAAGGAATGTCGAACAAGAAGGTAAAGACAAAAAAAACCAAAATAAAATAAAAGTGATCAGTCAGGAGTACTGATAACGGTACAGTGAGATATAGAGTACAGTTTTTGTGCTTCCAAATAATAACTAGTCCTGCCAAATGTTTCCTTCATATTGGCTCTAGTTAAGGCCTTAAACATTGTAAAGGATTCAGTATTACGTATGAAGGGGGCAAGGTTATTCCATGCCACACCACCATGAAAAGTTACCGATCTCATATAAGCCGAACCATTTGGACGATGAGACGAACTAAATGAGATAAGTTTAAATGACGAAAACTACCTAGTTTTTTCTCGTTCATAGGTATCTCATGGTTATAAAGTGTAGCCGTCTTACGTGATGTCCTTTTGTATTGTCCCCTAATTATTTGACTGGTTTGAGACAAGTTGTAAGTTATTCATTCTTCCTACTTTATAAAAAAAACCAGCAAGAAATTCTTATAAATAAAACAGGAATTTGAGGACTAAGAGGATTCTAGATTTAACTAAAACACATATATGCACGATAGGAACCACTGACTGTCATGTATGTCTTATGAAATAAACCCTACCAGATAAACAACCAGAAAACCAAAAACGAAATAAATTACAGATCGTAATGAACGAATGTCTAAAAGTTGTGATTGGAAAACATTTAGCAGAATAAAGCGGTGTTAGATATCATCGGCAGGTGGGAATATCAAGAGACGTCACGAGTTTGAGTCTGAGCTTATTTATGCCACGCATTTTATTGGCTCCGTAATGTCACTCGTCTTCGATTCGTGAAATTACGGAGCCAACAAAATGCGTGGCATAAATAAACTCAATCTCAAACGAGTGGGTCTAGATTTTATTCTACCCCGTTTCCATATTTTTTCAGTATCAGAAAGTAGTGACATAAACAACACTTTATGTCACAATCTCTTCGTCCAATTGGTAGCGTTCCATTTCCCTGAGACATATTTCTCCTGTAGTTGTTGGCGACATTTACCTCTAACAAGTAACAGAATCTCATGACATTTTGAACTCTGTGAGGTACATGAATCCCACCGTGTGAATTCCACTTCACAAGTAACATAATCTCATGAGATGTTGAACCATGTGAGGTAAATGAATCTCACCGTGTGAATTCCACTTCACAAGTAACAGAATCTCATGAGATGTTGAACTCTGTGAGGTACATGAATCTCACCGTGTGAATTCCACTTAACAAGTAACAGAATCTAATGCCATTTTGAACCCTGTGAGGTACATGAATCTCACCGTGTGAATTCCACTTCACAAGTAACAGAATCTCATGAGACTTTGAACCCTGCGAGATACATGAATCCCACTGTGTGAATCCCACTTCAAAGTAACATAATCTCATGGCATTTTGACCCCTGTGAGGTACATGAATCCCACCGTGTGAATTCCACTTCACATATAACAGAATCTCATGAGACTTTGACGCCTGTGAGATACATGAATCCCACTGTGTGAATCCCACTTCAAAGTAACAGAATCTAATGAGACTTTGACCCCTGTGAGGTACATGAATCCCACATTTGAATTCCACTTCAAAGTAACAGAATCTCATGGAATTTTGACCCCTGTGAGGTACATGAATCCCTCCGTGTGAATCCCACTTCAAAGTAACATAATCTGATGAGACTTTGACCCCTGTGAGGTACATGAATCCCACCGTGTGAATCCCACTTTAAACTGATCCCTATTCCTCCCCTCGCAGTCCCACCTCGTTCCTCTAAAAACACCAAAACAACTCGGAACGGATTTAATTAAGCCACGATCATCCTGTCTCCATACAATACCGACTTGGCAGAGCGACAGGAAATTAGGAAAACGGACTTGGTACTTAATCTGATAACTGTGACAAACTCACCGATCCGTGACTACTTGCCGGGCGGTTAGGGCGGATTTTGTCTTCATGAGTGAATACCAATTACCAGATTAAGTACTAGATCGGTTTTTTCCTTTGTTCTACACCTCCAAATGTTATAAAGTCATAAGACATTACTCGTTATCGCCGCTTTGGGCATTTGAGCCTGGGTTGTATAACAGTGGATTGCACAGTGGGCCGTATACATGACTTTTATGGTATATGGAGCAGAGGTCAGTAAGTGTAAGAACAATGTGTAGGAGTATAATAGAATAAGCGTTGTATTTGTTAAAGGCATATCAGACAATTTGGCTTGAAAATTATAACCTGTCATTTTCCTGAAAATTGAATATGATGATCTCTAAGTGTTGTGGAACACATATCTAATTTAAAAATCGGGGGTCACCGTGCAGGATGTATCTTTGCTGGGACTATTCAGTGGACCCATCATTCAGCTTTTAAAAGAGACCAAAATCGACTTTGGTTCTTCCTTCTAACAGAGTTATGTTTATTGCCGTTTCTCTTTGGTACAAATGTAAAATGTCAAGAACAGTACAGAATGTCCCTCATCATACATACACTATCCGGGTTATATTGTCAGTATGGTCTTTCACAAGTTCACATGATCTTTTGGAATTGGTTTATATCAATTTTTCCAATATAAGAAAATTATACAGAACTGGATTGGGAATCGTATGAATAAACAATACTCCACACGTTTGGATGCACCACAATCGTCATCGAGGCGAAACTGAGCGACGATGACGGCCCATCCAAATGAGTGGAGTATTGTCTATTTTATAACTTGAGTGTGGTTTTGGATTTATCTCACGCCTTTCACAAACATTAGAATAGCATCACAATATCAGAATAACTCAGATTACTTCACAAATCCAGTTAGGAACATTTAAATCTCCATGTTGATGTCTTGTCTGCTCTCTGAACCAGGGCGTTGTATTGTCTCTTTACATGGGCAGGGCTATAATTTGTTAACCCTTCAAGAGCCACACATCATTCACCATGTATCCATACTATAGTAGGCACCAGAACCAATAGTGGCCTTTGTATGGCCAACTTTCGTAGTCAATGTTGTTAAACAAAATTACAAATTTGAAACTTCCAGTACATCTGTATCGTTATCAGAACTTCCCGATATATTAAAGAGTCACCGGCAACATGTAGCCAAATATGTCCTTTAATTTTCATAATTCTGTAATAAAGTTACAAAGGGCCAAATTCAGCATTGTTCTTCCATTCCCACGGGAATGCCATATGGCATTGTCCTGCCACAGCTAGGGGAATGCCATATGGCATTGACCTGCCATGGCCAGGGGAATGCCATATGACATTGTCCTGCCATGGCCAGGGGAATGCCAAATGACATTGTCCTGCCAGAAAGGGTTAATGATAATCCTATCGCTAAACCTGTACCAGGGCTGAGATAAGCAAAACTATCTGACTTCTCAGTGACTGAACCTTTCTGAAGGGGGTGTTCCACTAGACCGACGGTAGCCGATTCCGTAGCTAGACAATCGCCGATTATTATCGGATGCCCTAGAATTTCTCAAATCTTTGAAAATGGTCATTTATTAAACTATTTTCATCAGAATTAAATTAATTACAATACGTGAGCTTCTCTTAAGGGCCCAGGAACAATTGATCGGGTGAGAAAACGGCCTGGTGGATTCACCCCTTTAGAGAAAATAATGGTGGCCCCCCTCCATCGTTTCTTGACCTGCTTTTTGTTATGCAGTTTTCATCATTAAATCATCATAACTTTCTCGTTGATTTTCCAGACAACAATCTTAATGTATATGCCATGAAATCCAACTAATAAAAAACCTAGAAAACTGATAATATCACTTCTCGGATGATATACTAATCATGAAGATCGGACGAGATAAAGACATCATGGACAATCTTGACGTGATTATGAAACATGGAGTGACTCGAGAGAATAGTGCAGATATTATCGCACAGTGCTACTTCACAGATAACATCAATACATAGCGGCGTATAAGTACATGGGGTTTGTTATTCTATAGATTTATACGTATTTCATCAAATAAATAGCGGTTTTAACGATTATGACCGTGGATATTGGAGTACCCTGGGGAGTACCAACTGTAGCTCAAAGCGAGATGTGGCTCTCGGCAGTCCTTGTCTTATACAGAGCGGTTAAAACAATAAAACTTAGCTACTGGTAATGATGATAGTCAGAGGAGGTGTGAAGCGCAGCGCCCCCTATCGTTTTGGCATGGTCTCAAATGACAGCTGAATGGAGATTCCTATATAAAAATAGGCTATTTAGTAACGGCTACTACATACAAACTGTTAGGGCTCTATCAAAGATCGTTTCAGATATTGATAGAGTGACATCTAATGTACTCCAAACCACAATAGAGCTCAAGAGAGCTCCACGTTTTATGGCTGTTTGGTATTGTTGAATACAGCCTTATTTCACATAGGCTATGGCTTACAAGCCTCACATAGTCCATTGTCAAGAGCTCCTTTCCCTCTGCTTGCAGGTTTGAAAGTGGCACCTTGAACCCTGCCGCGATGGCATATATGAGTTGGGTCCCTATAGGGGGTGCTGCGCTTCACGCCTCCTCTGGATGATAGTAAGAACAGTGGGAAAATGGCAGACCACAAAAATAACTGTACCGAACATGACCGAAATAGAAAAAACTAGATTTAGGCCCGGCGTCCACCTACTACGATAGAAATTTAGACCTACCGATATGGCTCCGATACAAAAACCAAATATCGGAGAAATATCGGGAAGGTGCAAAATCGTAGACATATGCCTAGACATGCCAATCCACCATGCATTGTATGGGGTTTTTATCGGTGTCTAATCGTAGAAATGTGGTCAACTGCCCCGAT
The DNA here is from genome assembly GCA_950022655.1 of Alentia gelatinosa. Classification (NCBI taxonomy): domain Eukaryota; kingdom Metazoa; phylum Annelida; class Polychaeta; order Phyllodocida; family Polynoidae; genus Alentia; species Alentia gelatinosa. Next base: position 126,181,697 of record OX465581.1, read on the forward strand.
ATTAGGGGATGTACCGACTAGATTTTGATTTTTTTCACGGTAGGTCCATCGTAGACCATATCGGAGTCATATCGTAGTACATGGACGCCGGGCCTTAAGATGATATTGCTGAATTAATGCAATATAGACTCAGAAATAAGAGGCCGTATGCTCTGAGGAGTTGATGCGTAGTAATATCTGAGCGCATGCGAGGATGTTGCGGAGAGTCAAATCCAATCGCTTTTATCTGAAACAAGTTAATTTTGTATATATTATCCACATTTTCCTGACAAGTGGGATATTGATATTATATGTTTTATTTAGGTACGCACTATTTTTCCATACGCACTATTCGGATGCACTCATTTTTTAAGCTTAAGGCGTACAATATATATGTGTACTTCGTGTTTCGTGAGGCACACTCCCTTTGTGTTTTCTATGGACACTTTGTATTAGGTGGATATATCTGTATGCTCTGGGTATGGTGATACATACTCCCTATGTGTTTTCTATGGACACTTTGTATTATGTGGATATATCTGTATGCTTTGGGTATGGTGATGCACACTCCCTATGTGTTTTCTATGGACACTTTGTATTAGGTGGATATATCTGTATGCTCCGGGTATGGTGATGCACACTACCTATGTGTTTTCTATGGACACTTTGTATTAGGTGGATATATCTGTATGCTCCGGGTATGGTGATACACACTCCCTATGTGTTCTGTATGGACACTTTGTATTAGGTGGATATATCTGCATACTCCGGGTATGGTGATACACACCCCCTATGTGTTTTCTATGGACACTCTGTATTGGGTGGATACATCTGTATGCTCCGGGTATGGTGATACACACTCCCTATGTGTTTTCTATGGACACTTTGTATTAGGTGGATATATCTGTATGCTCCGGGTATGGTGATACACACTCCCTATGTATTTTCTATGGACACTTTGTATTAGGTGGATATATCTGTATGCTCTGGGTATGGTGATGCACACCCCCTATGTGTTTTCTATGGACACTTTGTATTAGGTGGATATATCTGTATGCTCTGGGTATGGTGATACACACTCCCTATGTGTTTTCTATGGACACTTTGTATTAGGTGGATATATCTGTATGCTCTGGGTATGGTGATGCACACCCCCTATGTGTTTTCTATGGACACTTTGTATTAGGTGGATATATCTGTATGCTCCGGGTATGGTGATGCACACCCCCTATGTGTTTTCTATGGACACTTTGTATTAGGTGGATATATCTGTATGCTCCTGGTATGGTGATACACACTCCCTATGTGTTTTCTATGGACACTTTGTATTAGGTGGATATATCTGTATGCTCTGGGTATGGTGATGCACACCCCCTATGTGTTTTCTATGGACACTTTGTATTAGGTGGATATATCTGTATGCTCCGGGTATGGTGATACACACTCCCTATGTGTTTTCTATGGACACTTTGTATTAGGTGGATATATCTGTATGCTCTGGGTATGGTGATGCACACCCCCTATGTGTTTTCTATGGACACTTTGTATTAGGTGGATATATCTGTATGCTCCGGGTATGGTGATACACACCCCCTATGTGTTTTCTATGGACACTTTGTATTAGGTGGATATATCTGTATGCTCTGGGTATGGTGATGCACACCCCCTAGGTGTTTTCTATGGACACTTTGTATTAGGTGGATATATCTGTATGCTCCGGGTATGGTGATACACACTCCCTATGTGTTTTCTATGGACACTTTGTATTAGGTGGATATATCTGTATGCTCCGGGTATGATGATACACACTCCCCATGTGTTGTCTATGGACACTTTGTATTAGGTGGATATATCTGTATGCTCTGGGTAGGGTGATACATACTCCCTATGTGTTTTCTATGGACACTTTGTATTAGGTGGATATATCTGTATGCTTTGGGTATGGTGATACACACTCCCTATGTGTTTTCTATGGACACTTTGTATTAGGTGGATATATCTGTATGCTCCGGGTATGGTGACACACGCTCCCTATGTGTTTTCTAAGGACACTTTGTATTAGGTGGATATATCTGTATGCTCCGGGAATGGTGATACACACTCCCTATGTGTTTTCTACAGACACTTTGTATCAGGTGGATATATCTGTATGCTCTGGGTATGGTGATACACACTCCCTATATGTGTTTTCTATGGACACTTTGTATCAGGTGGATATATCTGTATGCTCCGGGTATGGTGATACACACTCCCTATGTGTTTTCTATGGACACTTTGTATCAGGTGGATATATCTGTATGCTCCGGGTATGGCGATACACACTCTCTATATGTTTTCTATGGACACTTTGTATTAGGTGGATATATCTGTATGCTCCGGGTATGGTGATACACACTCCCTATGTGTTTACTATGGACACTTTGTATTAGGTGGATATATCTGTATGCTCCGGGTATGGTGATACACACTCCCTATGTGTTTTCTATGGACACTTTGTATTAGGTGGATATATCTGTATGCTCCGGGTATGGTGATACACACTCCCCATGTGTTGTCTATGGACACTTTGTATAAGGTGGATATATCTGTATGCTCTGGGTATGGTGATACATACTCCCTATGTGTTTTCTATGGACACTTTGTATTAGGTGGATATATCTGTATGCTTTGGGTATGGTGATACACACTCCCTATTCGTTTTCTATGGACACTTTGTATTAGGTGGATATATCTGTATGCTCCGGATATGGTGATACACACTCCCTATGTATTTTGTATGGACGCTTTGTATTAGGTGGATATAGCTGTATGCTCCGGATATGGTGATACACACTCCCTATGTATTTTGTATGGACACTTTGTATTAGGTGGATATATCTGTATGCTCCGGATATGGTGATACACACTCCCTATGTATTTTGTATGGACACTTTGTATTAGGTGGATATATCTGTATGCTCCGTGTATGGTGATACACACTCCCTATGTATTTTGTATGGACGCTTTGTATCAGGTGGATATATCTGTATGCTCCGTGTATGGTGATACACGCTTCCTATGTATTTTCTATGGACACTTTGTATCAGGTGGATATATCTGTATGCTCCGTGTATGGTGATACACACTCCCTATGTATTTTGTATGGACACTTTGTATTAGGTGGATATATCTGTATGCTCCGGGTATGGTGATACACACTCCCTATGTATTTTGTATGGACGCTTTGTATCAGGTGGATATATCTGTATGCTCCGTGTATGGTGATACACGCTTCCTATGTATTTTCTATGGACACTTTGTATCAGGTGGATATATCTGTATGCTCCTTGTATGGTGATACACACTCCCTATGTATTTTGTATGGACACTTTGTATTAGGTGGATATATCTGTATGCTCCGGGTATGGTGATACACTCTCCCTATGTGTTTTCTATGGACATTTTGTATTAGGTGGATATATCTGTATGCTCCGGGTATGGTGATACACGCTCCCTATGTGTTTTCTATGGACACTTTGTATAAGGTGGATATATCTGTATGCTCCGGGTATGGTGATACACACTCCCTATGTGTTTTCTATGGACTCTTTCTATCAGGTGGATAATGTTCGTATTCTTTGTGATATATTTGTTTTCACAGAGAGCTGTGTGTACAATACCGAGCAACGGTAGGGACCTATGCAGGTTTCGGCTTTAGGTGTATACACAAAATTAACTGTTTTTATATAGGTACAATGAGCCGTAAACTTCGACGACGAGACACGTAGTAATATCCGAACAAATGCGAGGATATATACACAAAAATTGCTGTTTTCAGATACAAGCAGCTTTAATTTCCAAGCACCAGATGCATAGTAATATCCGAGCAAATGTGAGGATATATACACAAAATTAGCTGATTTCAGATACAAGCAGCTTTAATCTCCAAGCACCAGATGCATAGTAATGTCCGAGCAAAAGCAAGGATATACACAAAATTAACTGGTTTCAGATACAAGCAGCCATAAACCCTGAGGACTAGACGCATAGTAACATCCGAGCAAATGCGAGGATATACACAAAATAAGTTGGTTTTAGATACAAGCACCCAAAACTCCGAGGACTAGACTTGCAGTAATATGAGAGCAAATGCGAGGATATATACACAAAAGTTACTGTTTTCAGATACCAGAAGCTGTAAACCACCCGAGGATCAGAGGTGCAGTGATACCCCAGATATATATATATATTTTTTTTTTTATTAAGCACATAATTCGTCCCGAAGGACGGTCTTACATTATGGCGTGATTCCGTACAAGTTTCGCTACAGAAAGTGACCATTAATATGTCAAAAATGTGATTTCACACAGGATACAATAGTAAGTAGAAAAGTAGATTATGTGATGAGATGTAATGGGATGAAAGAATTCGAACATATAGACAGTAACGATTACGAATTGTAATAAGGGGTATTTGTATAAGTGTAGGTATAAGTGTACTTGTACTCTACTTTCGCACTACCTTATCCATTAAGGTTTGGGGTTAACCTGAGGGCTTTTTTGAATGAATGTTTACTGCCCATATTTTTTAGTGTCTCGTCTTGCCTATTCCAGAGGGTCTCCCCTCGATGCACTGGCGACTTTTTGTAGAACTCGCTCATTGGTTTACGTTTCTTGAACAGTCTTTTGTTTTCGGAGCGCAATGTTCTTCTAGTGTTCTGATCTTCAGGTCTTTCTTGTACAACATGTTGTCATTGAGATATTAAGACCTTTTTTTCTGAAACCAGTCTATATTGTATGTATTATTCACCATTGCAAATGCAAGTTGTCAAAGTAATCTGATGCATTATCCTACCCCGCATATAAATCTCCATAGACTTAACACGGTGTGACTGTATGTCACGGTTATGCCATAAAATATTTATATGCCACTGGTAACATATGAAGTTAAAAACATGTGACAGGGTAGGATAAAATCTAAACATCACTCAATTTCATATAATTGTTTATATGGCATTCATTGTCTTCTGCTACAGATATCACTCAGCTCCGCTTCGTGATATCATTCCGCAAAGACAACTCAGGCCATATAAACAATCATATGAAATTTCGTGATGTTTCATGATACTACCCATTGGTTTAATATGGAGACTTCTTATTAGGTGTATGATAGAATAATGTAGCCAGATGTATGTATAATAAAACTTTATTATACCTCACTCTTGGTCCTGATAAGGTTATTTGCCAATCCTTTTTTCTATGCATTTCTTGAGTACAGGAGCTCTGCCATAACAAAGGATTTCTGTGCAAAACATGGATACATAAAACTATTCTTTACTGTGTGAAATGGCATCTTTGTTCGGTAAAGCGAGAAGTGATATAAAGACTTGGATAAAGAATTGTATGTACAGGTGTTTGGTGAAAGAACTGCACAGATTAATATGGCCGCCTTTCATCTGATGTTTGAATTGAAAGAAGAAATACTCAGTGTATATCATAGCCTGGGGACGTTTAATATCTGGGAACAGTGAGAGGGATAATTATCGTATTTATCCTACCCCATCTCACCGATATACAGAGAATATTTGTAATTATCCATGTTAGTAGTTATCAATGCTGCCGGATCTACTTTCGTTATCTCGTCCCTGATTGGTCCGTTTTTTTATTCACCTCGGTGCATTAATAACACTTTATCCAACGCTATGTCAAATACACTGAGTCAATGTTAACCCTATGGCGCTTTTTATTAGGGGTAGGATAAGGGCAATGATAGGGAGGGAAATCCTGAATTATTAGTCTCCTACGAGTAAATTCGGTCTTAGGCTCCCTGTGGAGGGGAGTTCTTAACTCTTTCAGTCGGAGCAATGCCTGGAGGCATTCCCACCCAAGGGACGAACAATGCCTCCAGGCCTGTTATAGATTTGTTTTACATCTGGTGTGCCTCCAGGCATTGTTTAAAAATATATTTATGTTTATGTGTCATCATCACATATGTTATGTTTTATGAGAAATAATGAATAGATTTACACCATTTTTTCACAATTGATAAAAAAAATACCATGTTCATCATTATACTCTGTGGGCATTTGATAAGTAACTATAGTAACTTGTATCTAGAGGTTGCTGAGTGACGCCCATACGACAAACAGACACCATACGGCGATGGTCTCGTCCCCTTGGGGTTTATAGCGGTATTATGCCTCGTCCTATAGTGCCTGTGCTCTCCAATCAGGCTCGGACAGAAAGAGTTAAGAACTCGAAGAAATGCCACTTAATGGGGGTTTTAGTAACAAATTTCCTCATTTTTGGTTATTAACGAATCTAACTATATATTTAAGATATTTCCTCTCTAACACTGCTTCCTTGTATTACATACCATAATATACATATTTCCTCTAGTTATATTAATAGAAAAGGCTGTTCTTCGTGAATTTGAATCATCTCGGACACCTCTGGGGGTGTCCCCGGCTAGGACCCTTTTCTGTAAGTAAAAGGAAAGTATGTAAGATAAAGGTCACCTTTGATAAACATTGGGTTTCCTTGGCGTACAGAAAAGGGCCTACATGTATGATCCTAGATTATTAAACGGGCCCCTGGTCATTGTCCTCCCACGAACTCTCCTATCGCAGTCTTTATCCTACCCCTAATAAAAAACGCCATGGGCTTAACATGGGATTTGTTTATGTCACGGGTAGTGACATAAAGTGTTGTTTATGCCACTACTTTCTGATACTGAAAAAATATGGAAACGGGGTAGGATAAAATCTAGACTCGTTTGAGTTTGAGTTTACGCGTTTGAGTTTGAGTTTATTTATGCCACGCATTTTGTTGGCTCCGTAATGTCACTCGTCTTCGACTCGTGAAATTATGGAGCCAACAAAATGCGTGGCATAAATAAACTCAGACTCAAACTCGTGACGTTTCTTGTTATTATCCTTCTCACTGCCCTCAGATATAAAACAGACCCAAGGACACCATTACATCAGGGACCTGTTTCAGTAGTCTCGTGACATTAGGCCTAGACAGACATCAACAGCAGCACCAACAGTGCAAGCAACACCGGAAAATCTTTTGTCGGGTTTCAAAACGCATGTCACAGTTGATGTCAAATATCAGTGAATCGGAGCAGCCAATTTTCCTCATATTTGGAACGAGTATAGGTTATATGTATCCCTTACCCATGTTAAAATTTCATTGCTTAATTCATACGGAAAATTGTCTAATACTTTTTAAGCCGGACACACCGTGTTTGGGGTCTGTCTTGTCCTAAGTGCCGCAACTTGTGTTGATCTGTCCGTACGGCGTCACAGACGTCATCTAAACATGTCACAAAACTACTGAAACAGGTCCCTGGTGTATTGTGGGACTCCGCTGGGCCTGCACCTTGATTTATAACTTTAATCGGTTTCTATGAAATTTGTTATTCCCAAATTTAAACAAACTTGCCCTATCTTTCTTCGCGATCAGTATACATGTGGTGGTTTCTGATGTCAAACACAAGAGTCTCACAATTAACAGGTGAGGGTGCAGTGGTTGTCTCCATTGTATTTACATGTTCATATCAATGGAATTTGCAGGATATAAGCTTGAGCTTCAGTGATGAAATCAAAGCAATTTGATTCCGTCGATCTATGACCAAGTGTGTCAGTGGTTGCTTTAAGGCCCGTTTCCATTGGCCGACAAAAATGGTGTAATTCAGCACGGATTTGCATGAAAATTCCGTCGCCTCAGTGGATATGTACAGAAAACTATCGTAAAACTGGATGAGTTTTAATCTTGGCCACCGTATGCCACGACTGGAGTTTGGCAAAGTGACTTCATGAGGCGAAGCCGAGGTAAGTCCGGAGCCAAAACTCCAGAAGTGGAATGTGGTGGCCAAGATTAAAACGAATCAGGTTTTGATTTTATCCTACCCTATCTCCTCTATTTTGGAATATTACGTGATAACAATGCTGTATGCCACTAGTGGCATATACAACTCCGTATGCCAGTCAGCGTGGCATACGGAAACCCAATGATAAGCCTATGGGATTTTATATTAGGGGTATGATAATGACTGGTTTGAGATACAAGTGGCCGTATGCTCCGAGGAGTTGACGCGTAGTAATATATGAGCGTATGCGAGGATATTGCGTAGTGTCAACTCTGAGGAGCATACAACCGCTTTTATCTGAAACCAGTCTATATTGTATTTATCATCTAACGTTTCTGAACAAGTGGCATGTCGATATCAGTTCGTTTTAGTTATGCACTATTTTTCCGGACGCACTATTTTTCTGTATGCGCCACCTGGAGCATACAACATACCCATATGCACCGGGTATGTGCTTACAAACTCCCTGTGTGTTTTCTATGGACACTTTTACGATAGTACTGAACTTATAGAATTGGTTATATATAAATACAGGAATTATGGCCAAAAGAATTATGAACAACAAAAGAGCAGAATATATACATTTTGATAACATTTTGAGAATCTTGAAAGTATGTGTAAATGTTTTAGTAGATTAACCATGGTCACAGTATCTGACAGTTTTTAAACAATGGGTATTGGTTTAGTTCCAAATGAATTTTCAATGGGCAATTTGTATACGATATATAATATAATGGAACACAATATTTCTATGAGAAACCTTGTATTATTTATTACTATACACCTATGGCCGAACATGTATGAAATACTGCCCGCTGCTAGGGGTGTAGTATAAATAATGTTCGCGCCCGCTGTGACAGCGGGCCGTAGTGAATTGCAGTAGTCTTTGTGGTCTTTGTAAAGTTAATAATAGGGCGTTTTAAATGATTGGGAGGTGTATAGTAATAAGAAAACGTAGTGACTGAGCCTGTACGGTGTCCGTTCTCGGTCATTTGATGAAAAAAATACGGCCCTCCCTCCTGCGGTGTCGGGCCGTATTTTCATCATCAAATGACATCGAACGGCCATCCGTACGGGCTCAGTAACCACGTTTTCTCATATTACATGTCATTCTTACCTATCATACACCATGATAAACGTTATACATGAGGAACAATACCTTACAACCATCAATAACGTGATCATTATGTGATTATCCAATGGCATCTAAAAACTCCCATCTACATTGTTCCCAGAGGAGAATTGTTTTTACTCCCTGCAGGGGACAGAATGGATGTTTTATTATATCGTGACATACTCACTTCGCCAATTACTGCCATCATAAGGGCTATAAATAATCCTTGAGACTGGTATGCTAAATTGGTGGACATCAGGGTTAAACCAGCCCCCATCGGGCAGTAAGAGGCTTTGGTGGAAGCCACAATCCTTTATAAACAATGACACTCTCCAAGCATAGACTCTGTGCACTGCTTGTATCTCTGCACTAAGCTAGCTGGGTTTGGCATGATCTTATGAAGAAACCAAACAAGAGTTAGTCGTGTTGTTGTTTAGGGCACGACGGCAAGATCGCGTGTTACTGCACGAGGCAAACCTAGCTCTGGTCGGGTTAAATACGCGGCCGCCTTGATCCAGTAACGGGACCTGTTTGTTACTCTCCTACCAGATCTTTCATACTGTTTGGAGAGTGTATTATTTCATAACCTCGAAGTCAATTTCCCATTTTATTATATCCTTAAATTTAAATATAATGAACAATATGGTTTCTCTATAAATTTGATAGCTATGAATGTTTCTCACCAAGTATGTCTGGTTTTAGAGCCTACATAGAATAAAACTACTTGGTTTGAGGTGCACACAGAGGGATACCGTGTTTGATTTGACCAGACCAGCCCCTAGATCGTAGCTCAGCGCAAACAGGGGTTGGTTGCCAATCTAGAGCAGCATAGACTGTAGTGCATCCCGTTGTCGCCAGGGCCAGGACACACAGGCTCTTGTGTGCGGTCTGTGAACGGTTGTTACCCATGATGCACCAGAAAAATGGTGGGCGTTACCCGACCTAATATGTGAGTGAACACATAGGCCAGGCTTTCAGGTTAGATCTGTTCCATATGCCTTCTTTTTATAAATCCTAAATTTTAAGCACTTTGAGGAGTATTTTGTGTACTATTTTTTGTGACGTCAAACCAGGAATAGTCTCTGGGACTATTTTCTTGAGTGGAAGACACATTATGTGTTGTAGGGGTTGTCAAAAAAATCAAAGTGCTCATTAGAAGTGGCAGCCTGGCAGTTCCACTGTTGTGTAGCCGTATGTAGTTTCAGTTCTTGTTCCAGTATATAGCCTGGAAGCCTGCCCCATGTGCTCACTGACATTATAGGCCAGGCAACGCCCTCAATTTAAGGTGCACTATGGGTAACGGCTCCATTTTCTGATGCATTTAGGTAACAGTAGATAACAGTGTTCAGCTAGTACTATGCTGGTTTTTAGAGAAACATTCTAATAAATCATCTTTAATCTTTTGAAAGGTTTCCAATACTTCAATTTTATCATCCTTTATTATAAACAAGTTGAAATAAGGTTTTTGGTTAACCTCATGAGGGAGAGAGGCACTCTCCTAGCAGAGATCCTGCTAGGGGAGAGGGAGAGAGATTTTGCTGGTTATCCCTGTCTCTACAAATAAGCAGGGAACCAGCAAAACTTCAAAGTCGCTTGTAGCTGGAGGTTACCAGTCCTATTTTTCACTGGGACAGGGAAGCAATCAACTCCAGTATATCACATAACTTGGGTTGGAGCAGAGATCAGCAAAGCTAAACACCACCTCATACTGCTAGGAGAGCGACACAGAAACCTTAAGCGTCCACCTCCCAATCCTGACCAATCACATTCCACCATCACAGAACGACGCATTCTGATTGGTTCCCGCACTCCAAGCCGCGGCGCTACGTTCGCTCCTACAGCGTTCCTCCTCTCCAAGCACAACCTCTACCACGTCGTGCGTGCGTGGGCTCTGCTTGGAGAGTGAGCTGCGAGGTAGGCGGGAAATCTGTTCGGAGTGGCGGCAGTAGCGCTGGCGGTGCTTAGAGCGTGCAGTGGTCTTCCTGACTCCCTCACTCGTGGGTTGGTTGGTTGGTTGGGTGGATCACACACACTTCCCTCTCAGCCACCGAGGGAAGCTCTGGTCTCTAAACCCACACCGCACCTTGACCCACAACTTCCCCATCCAGGGTGTTGTCTCCAGTGTTAAAGCCTGGATCACTCCCTCCTGGGTTTGTGTCGTAATCCTGGACTCAAACCGCTCTCTTGGCAGCTGTAATTTCCATCTTACGGACTTTAATGTAACCCTGGAACCCTGCCTCCTGTAACTATACGGATATGGACACTGGAGGAACGAACGGAGCTACCTATGCACGGAGATTTGGGATTTAAAGGTAAGTTCATCCGGGGGGGGGGGGGGGGCTGGGGGACACGGACCCCTGATCAAGAAATTGTGTCAAGGATACTGTTTTCGGCTTGAGCTAGAACATAATTTTTCTTTACGATTTATATCTCAAAGGTTATGGTGATATATTAGGATGAATATGGTATGTTCATCAATGATGAAAGAGCGTGCAATTATGATTGGGTAACAATGAAAGGTTTGGGTTATATTCAGTCTATGGATAGTTTTCTGCAACCCATCTTGCCATTTCTGCAACTGCCAGAGTCTAGGATCCAAACATATCAAGCACCAGGGCGTCAAAGAGGTATTTCGGTCTCTAGTGATTGGTCATGGTCGGCTGGGCATGCCTCTGAGACCCTGAGACACTGGCACCCTGCTCCTTTCCCACTATCACAGTGAATAGCACGCAGATAGTTTTTAGAGCGTGCTTGCACGCGCTAAATACATCATCTAGAGTTTAGAGGGGTCCATATAGACTTTCAGGGTACTGCATACAGATTATCCCTTCACTATCTGTGTGCTATTCACTGTGATATTGAGAACAGAGCAGGGAGCCAGTGTTACAGTCTCTTAGAGGCGTGCCCAGCTGACCATGACCAATCATTCAATACCAAAATACCTCAAGACCCACTGGTGCTTGATATGTTTGGATCCTAGATATGCAGTTGCAGAAATTGCAAGTTGACTGGGTGCAATTGGGTTACAGAAAACTATCCATAGGCTAAATCTAACTTATATACCTTTTTATTGTTATTCATCTATAATAGCACGCTCATTCATCTAGGATGAACATACTATTTGCTCCTAGTCTGGAAGCACGCTGGAAATTCAATGTGCGAACTCTAACCTTTAGGCAATCTAACAAGAACGAGTGGGTCAATTTGAGGAGGGAAAGGATACTGCCACACTAAGAGTGTTGTGGTGTTTTTTGTATTCTATGTATGTATATATAGATATTCCCCTTTATTTTGTATTTAATTTTTCTTTCTTTTCTTCAGGGGGGGGGGGGGAGGTTGTGCATACTTACGAGAGCCTGGGGGTGTGGGGGCCCCCGAACCCCCTCCCATCAGTCATTGGTGTCCCCCCCCCCCGCCTAATATAAAAAAAAATCATGTATACTCCTCTGTGCTTGTGGTATGTTTTATATATATTCTTCTGCCTCAATTCATTTTCGATGGCCACTATCATGTGATAATATTCTGAGATCGGCAACACCAATTGAGTAACATATGTTGCAGCTTTTGTAATTTGAACCTGAGTACCATATCTTGAAATACTGCTATACTTTATCCTACCCAATATAAGAAAACTCACCATAGACTTAACATTGAGTGACCCTATTCAATCGGGTATGGCAGAAAATGCAATTATGCTTTCGGTGTGACATCGTGGAGACAGGGTAGGATGAGCCCTAAATAGTCCTCCGTGAGAATCAATTTGGATTTAAGGCACTCGCCCGTATACTTCCTGTGTCTGCGCGCGACTACCACCTCACGAAGGCCCTAGTTGTATAAATCCAAATTGACAATAACATAGGGCCGTCTCTACTTAACTCCCCCATTTTGTAGCACCCCAGCAATCACCTCCCACTCCTCCTCCCCTCCTCCCCCTCCTCCTTCTCCCCCTCCTCCTCCCTCCTCTTCATCCTTCCCCTCCTCCCTCCTCCTCCTCACCTCCTCCCAATCCTCCTGCCCTCCTCCTCCTCACCTCCTCCTCCTCCCCTTCCTCCCTCCTCCTCTTCCTCCTTCCCCTCCTCCCTCCTTCTCCTCACCTCCTCCCAATCCTCCTGCCCTCCTCCTCCTCCTCACCTCCTCCTCCTCCCCTTCCTCCTTCCCCTCTTCCCCCTCCCCTTCCTCCCTCCTCCTCTTCCTCCTCCCACTCCTCCCTCCCCCTCCTCCTCCTCCTCCAATCCCTCCTCCTCCCCTCCTCCTCCCCATCCTCCTCCTCTTCCCCCTCCTCCTCTTCCTCCTCCCCTCCTCCATTTCCCCTTCCCCCTCCTCCCCCTCCCCCTCCCCTCCTCCCCCTCCTCCCCCTCCCCTCCTCTTCTCCCTCCTCCTCCCTCCTCCTCCCCCTCCTCCCCTTCCTCCTTCCCCTCCCCCTCCTCCTCCCCTCCTCCCCCTCCTCTTCCTCCTCCTCCCCGCCTCCCCTCCTCCATTTCCCCTTCCACCTCCCTCCCTTCCTCCTCCTCCTCCTCCTCCCCTCCTCCTCCTCCCCCTCCCCACATGGATCCTCCTATACACTGTACTCTTGTTTAGACATACCCGATAGACCATGGAGGCACCCCCTCCCCCCCCCCCCCCCCTCACGTGCTGAGCAAACTCCGGCGGACGATGTTTGTAGAGGGGCTGGTGTAGCAGGCAGGTCAGTAGGTAAGGCTGGGCATTTATTCAATTCGGTTTGCTTTTTAGAAGAACAGGTTTAATTCAATAAATACCAGAAACAACCATATCCGGTGTTTTTCAACATTGAGGGTATACGCTCATACATACATGCATACATATGTGTATTTATTATCCATCGTATACAAAGCCCCCATTGAAAATGCATGGGGACTCAGTTAACCACGACCCATTGTATAAAACCTGTCAGATACCATAACTGTGGTGTACGGATTCAAACCTGTGGTATACGGCCTCAAAACCATGGTATACGGGAAAAATAGTCCCTTTTGCTATAGAGCAAAGAAATAGTTCCTAATGTTATACCCGTTAATATGGCAATTACTGGGTTTAATTTATTCGAAAAGATGGATAATAAATGCAACAAACGATGATTTTGTGGACAGGCAGCTCTGTAAACCACTCGCGGTTGACCTCGTAATACACTCGCTAGCGCTCGTGTATTACTACGCCTCAACCTCTCGTGGTTTACGGCCGCCTGTCCACAAAACCATCGATTATTGTCTATGTATACAAGAAGGGATCTGAAGTAGAGGTGGAATATATGAATCTATGCTATACATGTGCCGTACAAACACTGTATTCAGATTGACGGATTACAAAGGTTGCAACACATGTTACATTATACCAAAGTATGATACATATCGCATTACGTCAAAATATGTCAAAATGTGATAGCAGCTATCGAATATCAATGGAGGCAGAACTATACAACAAACATGGATTCCATACAGATCGCGCGACAGCTGTTTGGGGATGGGCCGAGATTCCTTCGAGAATTAATAACATCTGGGCCCCGTTGCTCCAGAATTACGACAGAGCTGCAGATCGCAGAATAGCGATCCGAGGGCCAAAACGTTGCTCCTGAAATTTTGCGGATCGTGTCGAAATCGCAAAGGCGCATCGCCGCGTAAAATACGGCTTTTAGCGATACTTTTTATGCGGACCTTCACAGCACTGTGGATCGTATCGTTGTAGGTTTAATACAGCCTTGTCTGATATTTCAAATAACGATCCACGGTGGCACCACCAACCCCTGCCCCTTGTTCTTTTACCTATAGGAAATAGCGATCCACCCCACCAGATGTCAGTTCAGTTTTAACTATGGTGCCATCTGTATTTAATTAAAGAACTAATTAATCTTCCCCTGTCTCATTCAATTTGTGCCCCTGAATTGTTGTATCGTAATCACATGGTAAAAATTAGCGATACCACAGAAATATAGCGATACGATCTAATATTACTGGAGCAACGCCTTTTTAGTCGGATCGTTAAAATAATCGTAAAACTATAATTGCGATCCGATTATTGCTAGCGATACCACAAAAACAGGAGCAACAGGGCCCTGAGGCTTTTCCACAGTGGGACTTAATGGTTCACTTTCCTCTACACAAAATCATGTTATGTTAAACTTTTCCGGCAAGTGATGTTTTGCTTATACCATAATTCTGACACAATCCGCTCATTTTCGAGAGCAACGTTTAGACCCTCGGGTCACTATTCTGTCATCCGCAAAGGTATCGTAAACGGGGAGCAAGGGGGCCGTTGAATAAACTACGAACGACAAATTAGTATCTTAGGATTGTTCTTGGGGTCATGGTGTTGTATAAAATAATTTGTTGTAAGCATAGGATGTTTTGCGGAAAAAAACTGATCAAAAGTCTTTACAAGGTGTTTTATGCAAATGCGTAAATTTAGAAAATATCTTCTGTTTTGTCATATAACACTAAATGGAAAAGAATCGTCCAGGTGGCCGCTTACACTGGGTTGAAATAAACATTTAATAGAGGAATTCATTCCGAGCAAAGATGTCCGTAAAGCCCAATGCCCATCTACCAATTCTGGAACATTCATATACCTTTGTCGGCGACAAATGGACGGTAATTTGTCTCAACCAAGGCATCCTAACGGAGTCGACCGTAGTCGGTAGATGTAGGACCGCTAGGCAATGGTGACCCACCGATTAGTAGACCGATTTGCTTAGGACTAATATCCACCACCCCATCTCCTCAATGTCCGCCAGTAGAGCGAAGAGTTACGTAATTTGCCTGCGACAAGTTGACCGACTCCTATACGATTTGGGAACTAATCATTCAACCCTGAATCGGTAGATGGGCATCAGGCTTTAACGCGGGGTGTCCACCTAGGCGGGGTTCTACTGTACTAGGTGGGAGTGTGCTGTATGGCCTGTGCTATATGGTATAGTAGACCAGTGCTATATGAGTTACTGTAGGTGGGAGTGGGTATAGTAGACCAGTGCTATATGAGTTACTAGCTGGGAGTGGGTATAGTAGACCAGTGCTATATGAGTTACTAGGTGGGAGTGGGTATAGTAGACCAGTGCTATATGAGTTACTAGGTGGGAGTGGGTATAGTAGACCAGTGCTATATGAGTTACTAGGTGGGAGTGGGTATAGTAGACCAGTGCCATATGAGTTACTATAGGTGGGAGTGGGTATAGTAGACCAGTGCCATATGAGTTACTAGGTGGGTGTGGGTATAGTAGACCAGTGCTATTTGAGTTACTAGGTGGGAGTGGGTATAGTAGACCAGTGCTATATGAGTTACTAGGTGGGAGTGGGTATAGTAGACCAGTGCTATATGAGTTACTGTAGGTGGGAGTGGGTATAGTAGACCAGTGCTATATGAGTTACTAGGTGGGAGTGGGTATAGTAGACTAGTGCTATATGAGTTACAAGGTGGGAGTGGGTATAGTAGACCAGTGCTATATGAGTTACTAGGTGGGAGTGGGTATAGTAGACCAGTGCTATATGAGTTACTAGGTGGGAGTGGGTATAGTAGACCAGTGCTATATGAGTTACTAGGTGGGTGTGGGTATAGTAGACCAGTGCTATATGAGTTACTATAGGTGGGTGTGGGTATAGTAGACCAGTGCTATATGAGTTACTATAGGTGGGAGTGGGTATAGTAGACCAGTGCTATATGAGCTACTATAGGTGGGTGTGGGTATAGTAGACCAGTGCTATATGAGTTACTAGGTGGGTGTGGGTATAGTAGACCAGTGCTATATGAGTTACTAGGTGGGAGTGGGTATAGTAGACCAGTGCTATATGAGTTACTAGGTGGGTGTGGGTATAGTAGACCAGTGCTATATGAGTTACTAGGTGGGTGTGGGTATAGTAGACCAGTGCTATATGAGTTACTAGGTGGGTGTGGGTATAGTAGACCAGTGCCATATGAGTTACTAGGTGGGTGTGGGTATAGTAGACCAGTGCTATATGTGTTACTATAGGTGGGAGTGGGTATAGTAGACCAGTGCTATATGAGTTACTGTAGGTGGGAGTGGGTATAGTAGACCAGTGCTATATGAGTTACTATAGGTGGGTGTGGGTATAGTAGACCAGTGCTATATGAGTTACTATAGGTGGGAGTGGGTATAGTAGACCAGTGCTATATGTGTTACTATAGGTGGGTGTGGGTATAGTAGACCAGTGCTATATGAGTTACTGTAGGTGGGAGTGGGTATAGTAGACCAGTGCTATATGAGTTACTAGGTGGGAGTGGGTATAGTAGACCAGTGCTATATGTGTTACTTTAGGTGGGAGTGGGTATAGTAGACCAGTGCTATATGAGTTACTACAGGTGGGTGTGGGTATAGTAGACCAGTGCTATATGAGTTACTAGGTGGGAGTGGGTATAGTAGACCAGTGCTATATTAGTTACTAGGTGGGAGTGGGTATAGTAGACCAGTGCTATATGAGTTAATATAGGTGGGTGTGGGTATAGTAGACCAGTGCTATATGAGTTACTAGGTGGGTGTGGGTATAGTAGACCAGTGCTATATGAGTTTCTATAGGTGGGTATGGGTATAGTAGACCAGTGCTATATGAGTTACTAGGTGGGAGTGGGTATAGTAGACCAGTGCTATATGAGTTACTAGGTGGGTGTGGGTATAGTATACCAGTGCTATATGAGTTACTAGGTGGGTGTGGGTATAGTAGACCAGTGCTATATGAGTTACTGTAGGTGGGAGTCGGTATAGTAGACCAGTGCTATATGAGTTACTAGGTGGGAGTGGGTATAGTAGACCAGTGCTATATGAGTTACTGTAGGTGGGAGTGGGTATAGTAGACCAGTGCTATATGAGTTACTAGGTGGGAGTGGGTATAGTAGACCAGTGCCATATGAGTTACTAGGTGGGTGTGGGTATAGTAGACCAGTGCCATATGAGTTACTAGGTGGGAGTGGGTATAGTAGACCAGTGCTATATGAGTTACTAGGTGGGAGTGGGTATAATAGACCAGTGCTATATGAGTTACTGTAGGTGGGAGTGGGTATAGTAGACCAGTGCTATATGAGTTACTGTAGGTGGAGGTGGGTATAGTAGACCAGTGCTATATGAGTAACTAGGTGGGAGTGGGTATAATAGACCAGTGCTATATGAGTTACTGTAGGTGGGAGTGGGTATAGTAGACCAGTGCTATATGAGTTACTAGGTGGGAGTGGGTATAGTAGACCAGTGCTATATGAGTTACTAGGTGGGTGTGGGTATAGTAGACCCGTGCTTTATGAGTTATTCTAGGTGGGAGTGGGTATAGTAGAACAGTGCTTTATGAGTTACTATAGGTGGGAGTGGGTATAATAGACCAGTGCTACATGAGTTACCTGTGGAAACGGTTTAGGTACAAATGTAAAGCCCATAAGACAGCGAAATTATCCACAGATTCTCACCGATCCGATCACCGATTATAATCGGGAACAAGAATGTCGCTGTCTTATACCCTCATACAGCAACAGACCAGTGCTTGCCGATCACACCTCCCGGGTTTATGGCCTTGTACAGCGACCCGAGTGAGATCAAAGTGAGCCGCCGGGAGCCGAGCCGCGGCGAGCCACGGGCCGCTGGTGTGGATTCATAGAAAATAACTTTGGATCCAAATAAGATATCGGGAAATGGTTTTCAGAGTCACCATCGCCTCTGTCTCCCCTACACATTGATATAAGGCACTTGTATATCGGACTGGTGGATATATATCATCGCTATATAAGCGGCCTACTCAGAATCGGGAGCAGTCGGTGAAGTGCGTACAGCGACAAGATTAAGGTCAGGCACAGTCGGTCATTACCCCAAGCCAAGTAATGCCCGACCCGATTAAAATCGGGTCTGTGAAGTGCGTACAGCGACCCGATTCTTCCCGACCCGACGGATTCGTCAGGCAAAGGTGTGATCGGGCACAATGGTCGGGTCGCTGTCTTATAGGCTTAACCCGGGTTGATGTCAATAGAGATGAGCTAGAGGATATGTAGGGAGAGTGACAGCTGTCAATCATCCAGCTGAGGGACTAATCCAGAAGTTAATCCCTGTGGAATCCACGGGAGGATGTCAGGTGAACGTCTGTGGAATATACGGAGCATTTTCACTAGACGACGATCAGCGACGATTCTTGATTTAGCAACAACAGGGACCTGTTTCAGTAGTTTCGTGACATTAGGCCTAGACAGACATCAACAGCAGCACCAACAGTGCAAGGAACAACGGAAAAAGATTTGTCAGGTTTCAAAACATATGTCACAGTTGATGTCAAATATCAGCGGATCGGAGCAGCCAATTTTCTTCATATTTGGAGCGATCATAGGTCATATGTATTCCTTACTCGTGTTACAGTTTCATTGCTTGATTCCTACGGGAAGCTAGTGAAATTGTCTAATACTTTTGAAACCGGACACACCATGTTTGGGGTCTGTCTTGTCCTAAGTGCCGCAACTTATGTTGATCAGTCCATATGGTGTCACAGACGCCATATAGACATGTCACAAAACTTCTGAAACAGGTCCCTGATGACTTTGGCTTGAAATCGTTTAGTTGTAAACGCTAAATGAGTGACGATGACTTCAGATCGTCTTGTAAAGCCGAGAAGCCTAGACTAGCAACACTAAAGCCCAATGCCCATCTACCGATTTCAGAACATTCATGTACGTTGGTCGGCGACAAACGGACGGTGATTTGTCTCACCAAAGTCATCGGAGTCGGCCGTAGTCGGTACATATAGGAGAGCTAGGCAAGGGTGAGCCAACGATCAGTAGACCGATTTTCTTAGGACTAATATCCAGCACCCCATCTTCTCAATGTCCGCCGGTCGAGCGAAGAGTTACGTAATTTGCCTGCGACAAGTCGACCAACTCCTATACGATTAGGGAACTAATCGCTCAACCCTGAATCGGTAGATGGGCATCAGGCTTAACACATCAATTCAAACACAGATGTACTTACTACTACTAAGAACTAATGATTTTAATGACATCTTGTTCAGCTTATATACAGACAGCAGGTGGCATCTTGCTGCAGGTTGAGCTTGTGAGCTCTGTACTGTGATTGGCTGTTGAAGTCATGTCAGAGTGCCCTGTCTCCATGTGGCCAGACCGAGAACTAGAGCAAGCGATAATGAGGGTAAACATGCGATATCAACTATAACAGTGATTCCCGGATGCCTCGGCCCCTTTGGCATCTCGGACCCCCTACGGCACCTCGGACCCATCGGCACCTCGGCCCCCGCTTTCACAGCTTTCCCGCGCGAAAACGGGGAATGTCTTCCAATGTGATTACTTACCCAAAATATGGATTCCCAAAGACACAAGCATTGCTGTATTATAGTATTTGTCTATTATCCACAATAAAGAATCTTTTCCCAAACCTTAACCCTATCCCTAACCCTAACCCTAACCCTATCCCTATCCCTAACCCTAACCCTAACTCTATCCCTAACCCTAACCCTATCCCTATCCCTAACCCTAACCCTATCCATATCCCTAACCCTAACCCTATCCCTATCCCTATCCCTAACCCTAGCCCTATCCCTAACCCTATCCCTAACCCTAACCCTAACCCTATCCTTAACCCTAACCCTATCCATATCCCTAACCCTAACCCTATCCCTATCCCTATCCCTAACCCTAGCCCTATCCCTAACCCTATCCCTATCCCTATCCCTAACCCTATCCCTAACCCTAATCCTAACCTATCCCTAACCCTATCACAAACCTTAACCCTAACCCTAACCCTAACCCTATCCCTATCCCTATCCCCATCCCTATCCCTAACCCTAACCCTATCCCTATCCCTATCCCTAACCCTATCCCTATCCCTATCCCTATCCCTAACCCTAACCCTATACCTATCCCTATCCCCATCCCTATCCCTAACCCTATCCCTAACCCTATCCCTATCCCTAACCCTATCCCTATCCCTAACCCTAACCCTATCCCTAACCCTATCCCAATCCTTAACCCTAACCCTATCCCTAACCCTATCCCTATCCCTATCCCTATCCCTATCCCTATCCCTATCCCTATCCCTATCCCTATCCCTAACCCTAACCCTAACCCTATCCCTATCCCTATCCCCATCCCTATCCCTAACCCTATCCCTAACCCTATCCCTATCCCTAACCCTATCCCTATCCCTAACACTATCCTATCCCTAACCCTATCCCAATCCTTAACCCTAACCCTATCCCTAACCCTATCCCAATCCTTAACCCTAACCCTATCCCTAACCCTAACTTCAACCCTAACCCTTCCCCTATCATTAACCCTATCTTTCACCCTCGAAAGCGGGAGTGCGAAACGCGGCCGTGAGGGGGCCGAGATGACCGCACAAAAAGGGGTCCGAGATGCCGAAGGGGCCGAGACGTCCGTGTACTATAACAACTATGAACACTCACGACTTCTACCTATCTGTGTACTTATTTGTTCCTTTTGACTTATGCAAGGAAGAACGCCCATAGAGACTCTTGTGTATCCTATTTTTTCTCACTAAATAAAAAAATTTCACGGCTAGCACCGCCGACCTATTGTTCTGTACCGAATGTAATATCGGTGCATTTTCCGTCGGCGATTGATGTGTTCGTGCCTTTCCGCGATGCAACCTGCCAGGGTCATATGCCAGAGATATCAATCAGTGCAAAAAGGTCATCCCCTGAGACAGTGGCGCCACCGAGTGGAACGTTAGGGAATCTATCATTTATAGTGGTCATAAGCTAGCCACCACCTCCGTCTCCACTCTGTTCCAACTTAGAGGCTGGTATTGTTAAACCTAGATCCAGGCAACGAATTATCACTCTCGGACAGTCTATTTTGAGTTCTGAGAGCAGAAATACTTATCAAGAAATATTCACAGCTCAACAAATAAACACAGTCTACCTTTATGGTTATTTTATTCAACATACGCAAACAGGGAAATAAGAATATCAAAAATGGCTTCAAGCATGAGATATATCACACTCTCCAAGCACAGGTTCAGGTGTACTGCTACCTTTCTCCTTCATCCCCAGCAGTGGTAGATTTACTGCTATATCAAAGGCCAGTCCTCATACCATGTCTATGTGGTGTGGTGTACAACCACCTTTCTCCTTCATCCCCAGCAGTGGTAGATTTACTGCTATATCAAAGACCAGTCCTTCTCATACCATGTCTATGTGGTGTGGTGTACAGCCACCTTTCTTCTTCATCCCCAGCAGTGGTAGATTTACTGCTATATCAAAGGCCAGTCCTTCTCATACCATGTCTGTGTGGTGTGGTGTGCAGCCACCTTTCTCCTTCATCCCCAGCAGTGGTAGACGTACTGCTATATCAAAGACCAGTCCTTATCAAACCATGTCTATGTGATATGAGGGGTAAAATAACTCGCTAAATGTGTGAGAGTTCTACCTGAATTCATCTCATAGATTCTACGGCCACCCTTGCACTGTAAAACCATTGAGGAAAAAGCTGAACCTTGAGGAAGTCATGAAAGGATCTGTTATGTGTGACCGGAAGTGAAATCAACAAACATACCAGTAACACTTGCCCGTTAACGTGTGTTATGGTGGTTCCACGCGGACAGACGTCACACGCCACAATCTTACGTCGTAAATTAAAGTCTCATGTAGGTGTTGTGGTAGACTTGCTCGAGTCTTTGATTATGTGCGTTCATTAAATGATTAAACACAATCAGAAAAGAGGTCGCGCTGCCGTGAGAGGGCGCCCCGGTGCATTGTGCATATAGACGGGGAAGGTAGACCTGCTCAAGTCTTTGATAATGAACATTCATTAAATGATTAAACACAATAATGCTAATTTTCTGCTCTCCTTCAGGCTAGCTTATAAATCTTGAAAATGGTGGACATTCCCTAAAGTACATACAAGTTTTCATAGTTCTTTACCCAATTAAGCCATTTTCCACTGGTCGACTATTCGCTACCCATCTGCAGTCGGGAACCACCGATCGAATTTTAGGGTAGACCGAACCTAGATCAGTGAATGTAAACAGGCATGCAGAGAAGTATAAGTTCACTGATTAACTGTGCATAGATTATTAGACTTGATCAAGTCTTCGATTATGAACATTCATTAAATGATGAAACACAATCAGAATAAAGTTCATTTCAGTATGTATCCTTCTCTGACTGGCCCATGAATCAAAGACTTGTCCACTATGAACAGAATCTCCTGTTTATGGCCCCAAGTCACTCCCTGTAACACTACACCTCCTCATACCCCTCCCTCCTCCCTTCCTCCAGTTCTCTGGCTGCCTGCGTTGTCATAGCAATAGAATTTTGCCTGCTGCCCATTGAGACGAAAGTGGTAGGGTATCAATCTCCAAGCAGATATATTGACCAGTAGCCAGGATATCTGTATGGAGAGTGTTGGGAATACTGGTGCTAAACAGCGCCAGGAATCTAACATCATTACCGATTGTAGCAGTCCCAGTATCCCAGCGAGGAGGGTAGCCATAGGATGCAGGGACTGGAGCCAGTGTCCCAGCGAGGAGGGTAGCCATAGGATGCAGGGACTGGAGCCTGTATCCCAGCGAGGAGGGTAGCCATAGGATGCAGGGACTGGAGCCTGTATCCCAGTGAGGAGGGTAGCCATAGTATGCAGGGACTGGAGCCAGTATCCCAGCGAGGAGGGTAGCCATTGGATGCAGGGACTGGAGTCAGTATCCCAGCGAGGAGGGTAGCCATAGGATGCAGGGACTGGAGCCTGTATCCCAGCGAGGAGGGTAGCCATAGGATGCAGGGACTGGAGCCTGTATCACAGTGAGGAGGGTAGCCATAGTATGCAGGGACTGGAGCCAGTATCCCAGCGAGGAGGGTAGCCATTGGATGCAGGGACTGGAGTCAGTATCCCAGCGAGGAGGGTAGCCATAGGATGCAGGGACTGGAGCCAGTATCCCAGCGAGGAGGGTAGCCATAGTATGCAGGGACTGGAGCCAGTATCCCAGCGAGGAGGGTAGCCATAGTATGCAGGGACTGGAGCTAGTATCACAGTGAGGAGGGTAGCCATAGTATGCAGGGACTGGAGCCAGTATCCCAGTGAGGAGGGTAGCCATAGGATGCAGGGACTGGAGCCAGTATAACAGTGAGGAGGGTAGACATAGGATGCAAGGACTGGAGCCAGTATCCCAGCGAGGAGGGTAGCCACAGTATGCAGGGACTGGAGCCAGTATCCCAGTGAGGAGGGTAGTTATAGTATGCAGGGACTGGAGCCGGTCTAGTGTTGTGGCAGAGTCGGTCTTGCTGGACATTCTCATCTATGATGTAATGCGTACGGCCGTGCGAGGTCTAGCTTTATGAGCTGAGCCGGATATTGCAATTGCCGCGGTTGAGTTATGCTACTACTTTTAAGGAAAACCTAAAGCCCGTCTTCATTAGCCGATTTCCTGTCACCGATCTGCAGTCAGGAACCATAGACCTCATTGGGGTATCCCATAATTCGGTCTTTTTACAGGATCTGGTGTTCGCTGGTTGCCGTCGTTGTGTGGTGATAGATCCTTGACCTATATCCAAAATTATTGCAGTTTAACGATTTTTATAAATCTTAAAATTTGAAATCTGATGCCAGATATGAAAATTTCAGTTATTTCTATATATATACATTTCTTATCATATTCGGTTTCTCAGGTTATAAATCAGAAAATGATTGTTCATCGGAAGACAGGGGGCCGAGGTGCGGTTATATGATGGGTATATGATGGGTAGGATAATAACTGTGGTATACAGTCACACCATGTTAAGTCTATGGAGATTTATATGAGGGGTAGGATAATAACCATGGCATACAGTCACACCTGGCTAAGTCTATGAAGATTTATATGAGGGGTAGGATAATAACCATGGCAAACAGTCACATCATGTTAAGTCTATGGAGATTTATATGAGGGGTAGGATAATAACCGTGGCATACAGTCACACCATGTTAAGTCTATGCATATAAAAACGTGTAGGATAAAATCCTATACGAGTGATAAGGTAAGAAGAGAGATACAGATATACAGTACATGTTAAGAATAATTTGAATGCACAGAATGAACAATTACAATGATAATTTTCTTAAAAAGTGAACATTTTGCCAATATAGCGGCTTTGAAATGAGATATACTTCATTCATGCAGCTGGTTTAAATTCCCCCATTTGGAGTAAATAATGGTTTTAAATTGCAGGTTTCTGGTGATCTAGATCTAGATCTCGGTTTTGTGTTACTAATTACAGTTTATTTGCGGCATTGACTCCTGCTAGGGGGGTCTTGGTGATTAATCTGATATAGGGATACGGTGGAATATTCCTTTTCAGTGCTAATAGATTGGTTGTATTGCGAACTATGGTTTATCTCACCCCTGGTATTATTTTCTCCATAGTCTTAACATTAGGATCTCATATCCAACGCCTATGGAGTAATTATACAAAAAATACTCAATGGGGGATTATGTCACAATTGTTAGCCAATTACTCAAAATGAAGGGTGAGATAAATTCAGAAACCTATTCAAGTTTAGGGTCAGAGCTCGATCAATCTCGTTTAAATCACTACGTAATTCATGTGGCTTCGCCTTGTGAATTACTACGTGATTCAAACTCGATGTGATACGGATACTGACCCTTGACTTTCATAGGTTTCCTCTATTATATATCGGACCACCATCTTCATAATGATCTTTTATAATAAATGCACAATATTATATTCCCCGAAGACATAATGGCATCTTCCGACTAGGTATAATGCCATCTTTACACGAAATGATACACTCTCCAAGCATGGGTCCAGGCAGTGGGAAACATCTGCAGGGAGAGTGACAGACACAGGCAGCCACTGGTTTAATCCCACCAGAGCTAACTTAATGTAAATGGTTGTAAACCCTAGAGACATAGACTATAGCTTGGTGTAGACCTTAAAGACAAATGCTGGTAGTTGGGTGATTTCTAAATTCTATTGATTTTTGCAAATAACTCTGGATAATATGAGTTTCATATATCAGCAAATAGGAAATGCAATAAAAAAGGATGTCACCATGCTTACTTCTATGGGAAGGCCATCTGAAAATGTAAGTGCTTAACTATTGGTGTATATGGGAAACGGCAATATTTTGACTTTGTGGGTAGATGACACTGATGTTGCTATGTTCAAATGATTCTGGATTCTGATAGTTGGGAACATGTACAAATGAGAAATGCTAAAAACAATACTATGCCACCGTGCTAACTTTTATGGGAAGGCCATCTGGAGAAGTTAAGTGCTTGAGTATTAGTGTCTAAGGGAAACTGCAATATTTTCATGAAATCAGATGAAAGCACCTGTCTAAAATTCAGTTCTGAGTATAGATATAGAGGGCATTGCCATACCTACCTGCATTTGTCTTTAAGAAGAAGGGAGTCAGAACTCAAACAAAGATGCACTAGCTGCTACTCTGAGTCAAGAACTGATTAAAATTAATGTCAGATTCTTCAGCTTATATACAGACAGCAGGTGGCATCTTGCTACAGGCTGAGCTTACAAGCTCTGTGCTGTGATTGGCTGTTGAAGCAATGGCCAATGAGGATTGACCAGTTTAATTCTGGTCTGTCACACATGCCAGGAGGGCCACTCATGTCACTAACAACCCAGGTGTCATGTCAGCATGCCCTGCCCCCATGTGGGCAGACTGGGAACTAGAGTGAGCGATAATCGGGGTAAAAATGCCATTCACTACATGGCTGCCGTACGGTCAACATCAAGACAGGGAGGGAGGTACTACAAGATGGTGACTTTACTAATGCAGCCATTTTGGCACTACTAAACACAAACAATTCATATGACTAATCTCTTCCCTAACTCTTTACCCAGCCCTAACCCTATCCAAACCTAACCCTATCCCTAACCATATCCCTAACCCTATCCCTATCCCTAACCTTATCCCTAACCCTATCCCTAACCCTAACCCCAACCTTATCCCTATCTCCAACTCTATCCCCAACCCTATCCCTAACCTATCCCCAACCCTATTCCTAAACCTATCCCTAACCCTATCTTTATCCCTATCCATATCCTTATCTCTAACGGTAACCTTGACCTTGACCTAACCCTAACGCTACCCTACCCTAACCCCAACCCTATCCCTAACCTTATCCCTAACCTTATCCCTAACCCTATCCCTAACCCCAACCTTATCCCTATCCCCAACTCTATCCCCAAACCAATCCCTAACCCTAACCTATCCCCAACCCTAACCCTAACCCTATCCTTATCCCTTTCCTTATCCCTATCCCTATCCTTATCCCTAACGGTAACCTTAACCTTGACCTAACCCTAACGCTACCCTACCCTAACCCTATACCGACAGACTCGCCGAATTGACCGCCACATGGCAGGCAGTACCTGGTCCATAGTGGTATCGAATTCACAGATACCAAACCCAGAGTGGTATTGAATTCACTGGTACCGAACTCACAGTGGTAGCGAATTCACCGATACCAAAATCGCATCAGTATCAAATTCACCGATAAGGCCCGTTTCCATTGGCCGACAAACTTTGTGTAGATTTTTTGTGTTGCCCAGAAAGTCTGTCGGTGGTGCCACAGACTGCGTCGATATAGAAGGGAAGTAGATTTCACTAAGTGACCAAGCTTTCACTCAGTGGTGGGTGGTGCCACATTGCATAATCTAAGCAGAAAAAGTCTTGGGTCATTTCACCAGCTTGGTCGTTTCCATTGACCGATTTTGGGTCAGCAGTGCCAAAAGTCCGTCGGTGGTTCCTGACTGTAGATTGGTGACGGGAAATCGGCCAATGGAAACGGGCCTATACCGATCTAACAGCAGTAGGGGATTCACTGGTACAGAACTCGTAGGGGTATCCAATTCACCGGTAACGAACTGGCAGCAGTACAGAAATCACTCGTACCAAACTCACAGCGGTATTGAATTCACAAGTACTAAACAAGTACTGTTTTTTGTTGTTGTTTTTTTATCATTCTTGCCAGATGGAAGGCGATGGTCAGATTATGAATGTACAGGGAGTCTCATGTTGTCAAATGGAAGAACTGGGAAACCAGAATTTGGTAATAAAAAAACTTAACAAAAAAAAAAAAAAAAAAAAAATTCCCAGTCGTGTCGAATTCACAGGTACTGAAATTGCACGGTATCAAATTCACCAGTACCAAACTTGCAGTGGTATCAAATTCACTAATAGCAAACTCCCAGCGGTAACAAATTCACCGGTATACCGAAATTACACGGTATCAAATTACCGTTGCAGCTCCCCCTAGTGTCCACTGGCGACTTTTCACACTGCTCACTGCGCCCCCTATCGGCGCGGGTCGCGTCAGTCCCGAGTGGCTGTTTTGCGCATGCGCAGACCTCGTTATGAAACAGGCTCATTACCCAGCCTGCCCCGCGCATTATCCGCCATGTTTTGCTGCATGTTTTATTGAGCATTTCACTTTGTGTGGTGGCGAAACAGGCATTTCGTGGAAACTGAACAGGTGAGGGTCCCACTGCTGTAACAGATATCCCGCTACCGCAATCATCTGATAGATTACCCTTTAGGCATCCGCTGCCTAATCCTTTACTTTATTATCCATCGTATACAAAGCCCCCATTGAAAATGTATGGGGACTCAGTAAACCACGACCCATTGTATAAAACCTGTCAGATACCATAACTGTGGTATACGGAATCAAACCTGTGGTATACGGCCTCAAAACCATGGTATACGGGAAAAATAGTCCCTTTTGCTATAGAGCAAAGAAATAGTTCCTGTTGTTATACCTGTCAATATGGCAACTAATGGGTTTAATTTATTCGAAAAGATGGATACTAAATACAACAAACGATGGTTTTGTGGACAGGCAGCTCTGTAAACCACTCGCGGTTGACCTCGTAATACACTCGCTAGCGCTCGTGTATTACTACGCGTCAACCTCTCGTGGTTTACGGCCGCCTGTCCACAAAACCATCGATTATTGTCTATATATACCCATACCATACTGTAAATACGTACCGTTTCGCCACATAAGGTAAAAAATACAGTAAGGAACAGTGTACCGTACGGGAAAATACGGAACACCTTCCTATACACATTGACTAAAATATTAGTCATTAGGCCAAAATGAATTAATGATTTTTCTTAATTTCGGGTATATAGTAAATAGAGAACGACCTACCATGCTTGTACAAGCCAGAAAACTCGATAATGATTTACGATTTGTATGGAACTCGGCGTAAACGCCTCGTTCCGTAGGAATCGTAAATTATCATTTTGTTTTGCAGCTTGTACAGCTTAGTCCGGATTTTATCTATAGATACTTGTATGAAAACGGAATTTAACGATTGGTGACAGTATAAAGTATACATCGAATATAGGGGAAAATCGAATGGAATCACATTAATTTTGTTATTGATTATTTTGACAGTTTCCCACGAAACTTGCCAGTGTCAGCGTTAGCTTTTAGAAGGCCTGGTATAAAAACTTCAGACTCTTTCTTTGATATTGATCCAGTAATTGACTGGGAAATGATTAGCTTGCAAATGTATACTTCACAAAATTGTAATGTTGTTTAATCTATTCTGTGGGATTGAAGGCGAAATGGAATCATATATAAAGGTTTCCTTTTCTGTGGATAAAATATCATCTTTTCCTGATATTATGACATCATTTTTCCATGAAGACAGAACATTATCTTCCTATTAAGGCATAATAGTATCTTTCCCGGAATACTTATATAGAACTTCCTGACCATGCTGTACAATTCACAGAACGAGATGGTAATTTACGGTTTGTACGGACCCAGGCGTTTACGCCGAGTTCTGTACAAACTGTAAATTACCATCGTGTTGGTAGATGTATGACAGCTAGGCAAGGGGCAGGCGACGATTAGTGAAACCCCCTCCTTATGATGTTCTGGCATCTTTCCACTCAGGATATAACGGCATCTTTATCTGAAGACATCTTTACCATTGGAGTGTCACTAACGGGCTTTGTATTCCTGTCTGTTATATCACCCCAAATCATCACAATGATCTTTTATATTAACTGCATAATGATATATTCCCAAAGACCTAAAGCCATCTTCTGGTCTGGATTCAATGGCATCTTTATCTGAACACATAACACTGTTGGAGTGTCACTGATCGGCTCTATATTCCTGGCTGTTATATCACTGTACACCTCCATCTTCATAATAATCCTTTATACTAACTGCATAATGATATATTCCCTAAAGACATAAAGGTATCTTCCGACAAGAATATAATGCCATCTTTACCTGGAGACATAACGCCGTTAAAGCATGGATAATCGGCTCTATACTCCGTTCTTTTATATCACTGTACACCCCCATCTTCATATGATCTTTATACTAACTGCATAATGATATATTCCCTAAAGACATAACGGTATCTTCCGACTAGGATATAATGCCATCTTTACCTGAAGACATAACACCGTTGGAGTGTCACTAATCTGCTCTATATTCCGTCCTGTTATATCACTGTACACCCTGTTCTTCATTATGATCTTTTATACTAAATGCACAATAATATATTCCCTAAAGACATAACAGCATCTTCCAC
Source organism: Alentia gelatinosa (assembly GCA_950022655.1). Classification (NCBI taxonomy): domain Eukaryota; kingdom Metazoa; phylum Annelida; class Polychaeta; order Phyllodocida; family Polynoidae; genus Alentia; species Alentia gelatinosa. Next base: position 126,212,183 of record OX465581.1, read on the forward strand.
TGATAATATAATGCCATCTTTACCTGAAGACCTAACACCGTCGGAGCATGGCTAATCGGCTCTAGATACCCGCCTGTTATACCACTCTACTCCCCATCTACGCTATAGCCAGATTGTCATAATCACTTATCATTCTCCTTCCCTCGCCCACTCACTCTCCACCCGAATGCCAGCCTCCTGATGGGATAATGTGCTGACTACACAGTGCTCGGGGGGGAGATTGTTTTGGTTGGGTCGTAGCGGGTTGTTCGGCGCAGTGTGGTGGTAATTGAGGAGATGGGGGAGGTTTCTATGGCTGAGTGCTGACTAAATAGTTCTGATAGGGCAGCTGATCTCACTGACAAAACACGACTATGGCCAGTGAAGAGGAGAGATATATAGTCAGACAATGGAGCTCGGTTGTATGGATTTAAGCTCCGGTCACATTGCTGATATATACACAATATACCACGATTTCGATCTGAGTGGCCGTATTCTCTGCGTAGTTGACGCAAAGTAAAACTCCGAGCAATATCGAGGAGTATTATCCTACCCCTGATATAAAATTCCATAGACTTAACATTGAGGTTCCGTATGCCACGCTGACTGGCATACCGAGTTTTATATGCCACTAGTGGCATACACAATTGTTATCACGTAATATTCCAAAATCGGGAGACGGGGTAGGATAAAATCAAAACCTGATTCGTTTTAATCTTGGCCGCCGCATGCCACTCTTGGAGTTTTGGCTCCAGACTACACTCGGCTTCGCCTCATGAAGTCACTATGCCAAACTCCAGTCTTGACATACAGTGGCCAAGATCAAAACTCATTCAGTTTTACGGTATTATGTGTCAACTACAAGGATAAATTTGTACGGCCACACAGATTGAAATCATGGTAATGCTGTATTTATTACTGACCTTTCGAGTAATTATCAGGAAGGAAATCTAGTATGTTATTAGAAATTTGAGCCTAGCGCCATGCTTTGTTTATATGAAATAGTTCCTATAACGCCCGTCAGGTGGCCGAAAAAGCCGTATTCTCCTATGAGATTCCGGAGGTCCGTATATTGCATCCGTCTCATAAGATCTCACACTCTCTAAGTCGTAATCTATACAAGGTTCTCACTGCGCTCTATGGGAGAAGAATTCTTAGCAAACTATGCTTAGAGCCTTGAGAATCCACTGGCATACAGTATTCCCGCTAGGTGGCATCATTGCGATTATAGGAATCTTTGGTTGCATTGATGTACGTCTTTAGCACGGCAGGCAGGCCAGTGGATTCTCATGGCCCTAGGCCTAGTTTGTTAAGAATCATTCTCCATACGGAGAGTACAGAATATGACTTAGAGAGTGTGAGATCTTATGAGAGGGTGGCTTGCTGGCCTCCTAATGGCTAGGTTAGATACCTGTTCGGGGACTCAGCAGTGGGTCCATTTGTCTCACCAAAATGCCCCCGTAATTTGTCATGGGACCCCTTGTTAGGGGTAATTGTTGACGACAATTGCAGGTGAAAATACTTGTCTCAGGTAAATAGACTCCTTTTATTCGGTAGGAAATTTCAGCAGGATTTGTCTCAGACAAATGCCTTGTGAGATACATGAACCCTATCATATGAATTCCATAATTTCTATCAGGCCCATTATACGACAACTAGCCTTGAAAATTAAAACCCATGTCATTTCCTGAAAGTTGAATATGATAATGTCAAGGTATTGACGAACACATATCTAACTTAAAAATTAGGGGTTACCATGCTAGTTTCTGATTTAGAAATTAATATGATGATAATATCATAAAAGAATAAATAAAAATTCTTAAGAGTTGTTTTTCAACTAGTAAAATCCATACACTTTTCCTCATACTTTCACATAATCTAGCAAATTAGGAATTGTACAAATTTAAGTTTTAAAAACTATGGGGCAGGGGCCTTGAGTTTTAGAGAATTGAATAAAACTATATTGTTCAGCACATTTCCTATATATATAGATCAATCGAATGTAAATTGGTTTAATTTACGTATTGGGTTAGGTTAAACTCTATGATATCTTATATTTCACACATTTGTAAATAAGTTTTAAAAAAATGGTTTCAATTGATAATTGCTGGTAATTGAATATCACCAGATGTCGTCACTGTTATGTGTATTGTAGGATATACTCTGGCCACCAGAGCACACTGATATTAGCTCTAGTGGAATCCGAACTGAAGTACCTTGACTTGCACTCGCCCAGCTGATCTTCTCACTAGTATAGTGAGAACCTCTGCTGAAAGAGTGAATCATTCTTCCAGCAGATCTTTTGTGATGGTTGTAATCTCGCACTACAGGCTATTGTGGTCGGAGATTGCAGTACTCTCGGAACCCCTTATTCATGATATCATTTTCATTCTTGAGTATTCATATGAAGGGGTCAGAAAGTTAATTATCAATTATCTAAGCTAGTAATGGCTTGTAGTGAGCATTCATAGTTTATATTTCACAATCTCCAAAATTGTACTGTGCTTCAAGATATTAATATTGAGCTCTCTGGCCAGAAAGCGATAGGATCAGGGGTCCGTTGAATAATCTAGGATCTTATATAAAGACACTTGTCCGTTCCTTTGTACAAGGGTTATCGTTTGATAATATTTAAGTTTGTCCGCTAAGACATTATCAGACATCCATAAGGCCGCCCATAAGTGTTGAATAAAGTTGACCCACATCGTCCCTGGCTGTCTATGCAAACAGAAAAAGGGCCTTTATGTAGGACCTTATATTATTCAATGGGGCCCAGTCCAACCCTTAAGTGTAAGACTACAGAAGAAACCAACAAGTTTTGGTCAAAGTCGCCATTCTTCACGAGTTTGATGCGGAGTGATATGAACAAGGCACAGCCGAGTGAATATCACTAGCATTCAAACGAGTTGGAGAATGACTTCTTTGACCAAAACGAGTTGCTCTCTGTATTTATCTCACCCCTGTACACACTAAAAGAATGGACAACTAACGGGCTATATACCATGGACAACGGACTGCAATACTTGTAGGGGCATGGAGAACGAGTTCCCAATGTTAAGCTTATGGACATTTATTCCGGGGGTGAGATAAAGGGGTTGGTTGCCAATCTATGTAGGATATACCTTAGAACAGACCCCTCTATGGCATTGTGGCACGATGATATCCTGGAGAGTGGTTTAAAACGTGTGACAAGTTCATGACATAAGAGTGACGCTTCATTAGGGGGCCGGGATCTTAGTGGTTGTAACAGGGATCAATTCTATTCTATTTGGACTACAAAGTCCGTTATATAACACTGAAAATCGATATTGACTGCCAATAGATCTCTCTGTTATATCAATATGGAACTAATAATTGTACATATCTACCTATGTGAGATCATGGAGAAACTTAGATTTTCCTAATTTACCAAATCCCCTAATTAAGGGATTTATGCCAATCAAACGAGGAAAGGTATGGGCGGTAATATATTATAGAGTTCTAATTGACGATTTACCTTGAAAAGTTAAACCCATGTTGATGTCCTGAAAATTGAATATGATGACATTAAAGTGTTGTAGAACATATAATTAACTTGAAATCGGAGGTTATCACAATGATTTTCGATATAAAATATATATAGCAATTCTAAAAAGTGTCATTTTCTTCAGATACATCTTGAAACATCTCATTTTCCTTATATATTATATGCACAGCCCTTCATTATACATATACCAGAAATCTTGTTATTGAGGTTCATGAGAATTGTTATATGTAGAAGGCCAATTTCTGAAATTTCAAACCTCCAAACCCTCCTCCCAAACTTTTATGCAATTGCTCAAAGAAAGAGCATATGCAGAATTTCCTAAATCCTTGACCCTCCAATCCCCCCCCCCCTCAGTGCACATTGCATTTTATGAATGGCCCCTTGGGGATTATGAATATAAAAGTGAATATTTTGTAATGGCTACCATCATATATTCTTATAGGCTTATCAGTATCATTAATAATTATTATCAATGATATTTCAACATTTGAGTTTTTCAACTATAATGTTATTAGTGCAAACTATTTTACAGGAATACTCATCAGAATCTGACAGTACAAGGCTGAATTTGATATGTCCATATTTACATATTTATACTGTAAACTGACCGTAGATTGGGTGGATTACAGTCCTGAATATATTTACAGTTGAATACCGTTTTTTGGTATCAAATATACGGTATAGAACTGTGGATAAGATTATAGTGATATACCGTCCATGTTTACGGTAGTGTACTGTATATTTTACGGACATTTTTTACAGTGTACACTACAGTAAATATGACATTGGCCTGCCTCCCGTGCTAAAGACATACATCAATGCAACCAAAGATTCCTATAGTCTCAATGATGCCAACTGGCTGGCATACTGTGCCAGTGGATTCTCAAGGCTCTTAGACTAGTTCGTTGAGAATTCTTCTCATATAGAGCGCAGTGAGAACCTTGTACAAAATACCACTTAGAGAGCGTGAGATCTTATGAGAGGGGTGCGCAAGCAGGGTCACGTGTTTTTCACAACTTTCACTTCAAGAGTACTTGAGTGTCACAGTGACTATGTCTGAGACTATGTCCCAGGTGTGTCCTTCACATGTGAATCGAATTCCCTCTTTTTCCCTGAGAGGGTGTGGGGTGGTTAAAGGACTGACAGGTAGCCCCTGGCCTGGGGTTCGAGTCCCACTGCAGCCACTCTTCTCATTCATCCCAGCAGTGGTAGACTTGCTGCTGTATCAAAGGCCAGTCCTTCTCATCCCATGTCAATGTGGTGTGGTGTACAGCCACCTTTCTCCTTCATGCCCAGCAGTGGTAGATTTACTGCTATATCAAAGACCAGTCCTTCTCATACCATGTCTATGTGGTGTGGTGTACAGCAACCTTTCTCCTTTATCCCCAGCAGTGGTAGATTGACTGCTATATCAAAGACCAGTCCTTCTCATACCATGTCTATGTGGTGTAGTGTACAGCCACCTTTCTCCTTCATGCCCAGCAGTGGTAGATTTACTGCTATATCAAAGACCAGTCCTTCTCATACCATGTCTATGTGGTGTGGGAATTTAAAGAACTATCACCTCAGTTATTGTGTAGGGGTGAGATTTCTTCCTGAATTCATCTCATAGATTCGATCACTACCCTTGTGGTATAAAATAACCTTGAGAGAGTCTGGTGAGAACCTGCAATGGTTAATGGACGTTAAATTAAATCAACAAAACAAACTACTTCCTTAGACTGACAAATACACAATAATACATAGGGATGATCCCACCTTCAACCCACGACTGTCCATCGCTGGACAGATCTTATCGTGCAGCCTAATTATCGTTCTTAGATTATCAAACAGACCCTAAGAGGCATTACATCTAATCGGGTTCCAGTGAACTTAAAGGTTATTTGGCTTATGGATTTGACAGGCTGGTAACATGTGATTGTCTAATGATTCAATTGGTTTAACGTGGCTTTCATCACACTGCCGATATGCGACTCTAACCGTCTTAAGGGGGGTGTCCACCAACCACGACAAGGCTACGACAAGCGCCGACAAGAAAGTTCCAATCGCAGCCTTGTCGCAGCCTTGTCGTAAGAAGGGGGGCTCTGCGACAGCGTTGTCGGGGTGTATCGGGAAGTGCACGCTCCACCAAAAAGTGCCATGAAAAGGGTCGAACATGTTCGATTTTGTCGTAACCTTGTCGGAAGGCCCCCGACAGGCCCCTGACAAGCTTCTAGTCGCAGCCTGTCGTGGCCTTGTTGTAGACTCTTGTCGGAACTAGGGCCCACCAACCATTATTAGCCATAGGATAGTTTTAAGCCTTGGTGTATACTACACTTGTTATATTCTACTAAGTTCAAATTGTAAATTGTATATTGATTGGCGCCTTATGCCCTCTCTTCGTCATATTCACTGTTATATACTTATTTAAAACTGTGGTGAAAGCAAGCAATGTATGAAAGCTATATATATCAACAACCTGGAAGATCGCAGTTCTGTACTGTCGAATGATACCTGAATAAAAAAAAAAAAAAAAAACACGACAAGGCTACGACAACCCTTCCAATCGTAGGCCTGTCGTGGACCTTGTTGGAAAGCCATTGTCGTAGCCTTGTCGTGGTTGGTAGACGCCCCCTTCAAGCTAGGAATCCCCAGCTTCCGACACGATTCGTTATGGCTACAACAGAAATATCCATATCGTAGCTCTGTCGGAAGGACTATGTCGCAGTGTGTCGCAGTGTGTCGGAACGGGAAATAGAAAGGTGACCACGGTACCGACACACGCCACGACAAAAACGAGCAGACTAATGGCGGGCGTCCACAAACCACGACAAGACTACGACAACGGCTTTCCGACTAGGTCCACGACAGCTCTACGATTGGAAGGCGTGTCGTTGGTGGACCCTAGTTCCCGACAAGAGGCTACGACAAGGCCCCGACAGGCTGCGACACGAAACTTGTTGGGAGATTGTCGGGGGCCTTCTGACAAGGCTACGACAAAATCGAACATGTTCGATTTTAGAGCCTTGTCGTGGCGTGTCGCGACATGTCGGGAGGTTGTCGCAGAGGTCTACGATAGAAAATTTAGGTGGAGCTTGCTCTTCCCGACACGCCCCGACAACGCTGTCGTAGAGCTCCTCTCCTCACGACGAGGCTGCGACAAGGCACCGATTGGAAATTTCTTGTCGGCGTGTGTCGCAGCCCTGTCGTGGTTGGTGGACGCACCCTCTAACACTGGTTCAAACAAACAAACAAACATGCCCTGATGAGGTTTGGCTTCTACATAAATCAATCTTTATTTTTTTGTGTCAGAAGGCTTGCGACACGTTGCTTGTGTCGGAATGTGTGTCGGAATGCATTCTACTGCTGCGATAAAGTCCAATTCCCACTTAGCGATTTTAGAACATGGATGTTCCTATCATACCGGAAACACACTTATGTCGCAGACACACCAAGCGAGAAACGCAGCGATTTCCGGAATCGCAAACACAAAATGGCGAGGATGTGCGCTATTATTCCAAATTTCACATGATTTTTGCTTCCGAGGCACTGACTTATGGGTGGGAGACATTACGGCAAAATAATTTTTCATATACATGCTATTTCGTGCTATTACATGCATAATCGCCAACACAGAATCGCTAGAGAAATTCGAAAAAGCTATTGTTTACATATGGAGATAAATCGGAACAAAATGTTATATGTTCGTGATAATCTGACATTAGAGTAGAATGATCTACCTTGCAACGTACACATGCCTCTAAATCATGTATACATTTGTTCCTATTCTATCAGTAATATCTTTCATTGTCTCGTTGCATGTCAGTCTTGTAACAGTCCTGTTATTTGTGCTATTTCCGTGATGGTTCATGGGGGTAGAGATATAAATCTAGATGTCTGACTAGAAGATGAGGGTGGTAACATTACCGTCTGTGCAACTGGTTTGAAAACCTATGTTAAAAATAGTACCGGTAAAAGGTTTACGAAATCACATATTCACGAACGTATACCGGATATGATCATGAGTTATATACTTCATGGTGATTTTCGCAGTATGTGAGATATAAAATGGAGATGTAATTCAAAATTATATTCAAGTAAATTGCTCAGATTTGTGTCCCTAAATGCGGCCTTTTCATTTTGTGGCTGGAATCGATATTGACATGGAAATGTAAGCTCAATTATTTACGCCAATTTATTTCTACGGATAAAACTACTATAGACCTGGTTGAACACTGTATCGGGTGCATCCCTCTCAAAAAATCTCACATTCTAGAAGTGGTATTCTGTACTCTCACTATGCTCTATGGGAGACGAATTCTTAACGAACTAGGCTTAGAGCCATGAGAATCCACTGGCCTGCCTCCCGCCAAAGGTTCCTATAATCTCAATGATGCCACATGTGTGCCAGAAGATTCTCAGGGGTGATTGCTTATCCACCCACCAACAGTGCTAACTATGGCCAGATAAAGCCTCCAGAAAGTTCCATCCATACTACGATAATTTTAGTGCATTAAGATAAACATAGATGTTACATCTAGGCTAGCCCCGAGATAAATGTATTTCTAACAAAATATGCATTGAATGAGTTTTATATGTTTACCATCAAGACGTGAATAGATAAAAATTCTTGCTGGCTAAGTGGTAGGAGTGTTTGCCTCAAGCAAGGGCGGTCAGGGGCTCAAATCCCGGTTGGTTCAAATAGTATGCCAAAGACTTGGTTTTCATAGCTCATTCGGCTTAACACCCGCCATTAGAATGAGGAATAGGAGTGGGGGGCTGGGTTTCACTGAACAACATCCAGTGACGAGCTACTTACGTATAGGGCCCGAGTGGTTGTACACACAATATTCTTCTCCTATAGAGCGTAGTGAGAACCTTGTACAGAATACCACTTAGAGAGCGTGAGATCTTATGAGAGGGGGGCTAGGTTTCACTGAACAACATCCAGTGACAAGCTACTTACGTATAGGGCCCGAGTGGTTGTACACACAATATTCCCTCAATAGAAATGTCAGCAAAGAGAAAATGAAGGGGGACAGGAAATTAATCTTCTGAAGACAGTAAAGGATCCCTTCTCAAACAGAAAAGTAAAAACTGTTTGTCTGACAAACCTAATTGCTATCCAAGTAAAGTTTAGCCGACCTGGAATTTGAGCTCATGTCGGGAATATTCTCTTGTTTGTCATTAGGGACTGGTTTTTTTTCAATGTAGACAGCAGTCCTATACAGCATATAGCCTATGATCCATGGGCGCTGTCATGACGCCCCCCGAGTAGGTGTTCTTCACTAATGGAGGTACAAAAGTAGTGAGTGATAGTTGGGAAGTGCCACAACTCTAGCTATGGTGATAGGTATATAAAGTGTTCAATGTGAAAGAGTAACAAAGTATAAATATTGCATTTTCCCAAAGACACCAATAGTTAAGCACTTACATTTTCAGATGGCCCTCCCATAGAAGTTAATATGGTGACATGCCATTTTTGTTTGCATTTTCTATTTGCTGATATATAGAACTTATATTATCCTGAGTTATTTGCAAAACTCGATAGAATTTAGAAATCATCCAACTACCAGCCTTTGTCTGTACACGGGCCACATGTTGGTGAGCAGATAGAGCGCCTGAATACTCCAACTTTACTTCTTGTGCCGCATTTTGATATAAATAATGTTAATTAAGTGTTTGACTGCAGCTTTTTCTTCGTTGTATGTCAACTATTGGTAATTATGAAAAACAGGGTTAACCATTTACTAAGTTTCTGGATATTATCTCACCCCGGTATTTTTCTCCATAGGCTTAACATTAGGAACTCGTACTCCACGGCTGCGAGGTTCGTGTACCCAATACTCAATGGCTAATTTGGTGATTCATTTCATCAATAATTAATGTTATACGGGGTGAGATAAAATCAGAAACACACTTGATGAAAATAACTTGGTCTGCACTCCACCTCGTTTGACCACAGAGTAATTCACTCAGCTTCACTTCGTGAATTACTCTGCAGTCAAACTCGGTGGAGTACGGACCAAGCTATTTTCATCTCGTGGGTTTCCTTATAATTGTTTTTTTCATGCTGAAGTGATAAGATAACATTCATCGTGTTATCTATTTACCTCTTGAAATCTTCGTGTAATGGATTCTTGATTGAACGATGTTGCTAAGAGGCAGGTTCTTGCTACAAAGTTATCCCTCCTCGTGAAGCAATCTCACAATAAAATCTATCTTAAGAGGATTAAGGTTTATCTAAATAGCAAATCTCTCACCTCAACCAAATTGAACAGTGTAATCTAATCTGTAATCTTTTAATGCATGAGACATCGGGAACTTGGTGTGTCCTCATTTCATTATTATTCATTTATAGGCTGGTATGAAAGATTTCTTCATGATTGCACCGTTGGTATGGGTCTTAATTAGGGTTAATTAGACTTGGGAATAGCTAACTTCTTAATTCTGTTATCATGTTATCTGGGAATTCGTTTAAACTCTTATGTAGGATAAATTTTACTTGAATGGCTTGGCCACTGCGACATGGTGACCGCACATCCCGTTGGCCCAAGGTAGTATGGACAATGAAATATGATTTGGTAACTTTAAAGGCATATCCTACAATTCACAGTGGCGCCACCTGGTGATTTTTAAATAATGTCAATTTTTAGTAAAAACTGGTTTCTTGGGATGTATTCTAATTCTACATGAGTAGATTTAACATTTAATCCAGTTTATTCAATCTTAATAGGTAATATAGGCCAATTTGCATTTCCTTGATTTACATAAGAAATCTACTGAAAAATGTGGTTTTCTTCAATTCTTTCAAAAACAAGGACGGTGACCTATGATTTTTAAAACATAAATAAGTAGTACTATATATGTACTATATTCTGTGAAAATTTGAAATATATGACATGGGTTTTACTATGTGAAAAAATACATTTTAAAATTTCTATATTTTCTTATGTAAAATTTTTATCATAGTGATCTATAAATCAAAAACTAGCACGGTGACCCTCGATTTCTAAGTAAGATATGTGTTCCTCAATATTTGGAGATCATCATATTAAATTTTCAGGAAATTAACATGGGTTTTAATTTTCAAGCCAAATTGTCCGATATGCCTTTAATATCCTGAGAAGCAATCCGTTGATACGTTGTTACATTGGTGCACTACAATCGTGCTCAACTTGCTTTCACATTATGTTATAACGTAAGTTCAAAGCAATCATCACTCATAAGTTTAACAGCTTATTGTTCAGTAGCAATCTTCACATGTTAGATACAATAGTTCAAACCTGACAATTCAATATTGTAGAATCTTGTTCCATAATCACTCGAGTATATTTTCTAGTTATTGTCCATCTTTCAAGTCCTTAATAAATGTCCACATACAAATATAGATATTCACGACTCACTCATATTCGCTACACGTTTCCATGATGTTAGTCCATGTAGTGTTCCGTTTTCCTAAGTCCATTGTGTCCTCTCTGTGTTCTTTCCTATCGAGAGGTAGTTTCTTATGCATTGGTTTGTAAGTTAGAGGGTGCGTCCACCAACTACGACAGTGCTGCGACAGGCGCCGACAAGAAATTTCCAATCGGTGCCTTGTCGCAGCCCTGTCGTGAGGAGAGGAGCTCTACGACAGCGTTGTCGGGGCATGTCGGGAAGAGCAAGCTCCACCTAAATTTTCTATCGTAGACCTCTGCGACAACCTCCTGACATGCCAAGAGACGCCACGACAAGGCTCTAAAATCGAACATGTTCGATTTAGTTTTAGCCTTGTCGGAAGGCCCCCGACAACCTCCCGACAAGCTTCATGTCGCAGCCTGTCGTGGCCTTGTCGTAGCCTCTTGTCGGGAACTATGGTCCACCAACCACGACAAGACTACGACATGCCTTCCAATCGTAGAGCTGTCGTGGACCTTGTCGGAAAGCCGTTGTCGCAGCCCTGTCGTGGTTGGTGGACGCACCCCCTTACTCACATGTTTACTTCATCGTTCTCCAGAAGGCGACTCCACCCCGTGCTGAGTGAAGCCTCTGGCACCTAACGTTAAGCTCTTCCTCCAGTGAGGAGAAGCTTTCTCTCTCTAGTTCTCTACCAGATCTTATCCTTGTACTCAAGTGCTGCTCAACGCAGCGCCTGCAGAGGTATACTCCTCTGCTGCTTAAGTCAGCAACCCATGTGATCATTACCTTCCCTATACAGACGGTCAATTCTAAGTTTTATTTCCAGCTATCGCCATCTTGCTTCATGTTAGTGGTTCCCATGCACACGTCAAACCTTATTGTTATATCTAGTCAAAAACCTAATTACTGAAGTAGCAACTTAATCTCGGACGAGCATGTAGTGCATGATACATTGTTTTGTAGAGCGTGCTTCAGTGTTCTATATATGTTGCCTAAAGGTTAGAGGGCTCACATATATGGACTTCCAGTGTGCTGCAAAAAAGAATATCCCTTCACTATCTGTATGCTATTCATTGTGATTTTGGGAAAGGAACATGAGTCTCTCCATGTGAATCTCACTCAACCTTTGAACCGGGCACCCACCTACCAAGATGGTCTACGACATACTTCCCGATGGCTACGATTTGAAATGCCCAAATCGCGACCTATCGGGAGGTCCCCGATAGCTCCAAATCGTAGACATGGTTTGAAATCGTAGAGCTGTGAATCATACTTGCTGACCATGATATCTTTCCTATAGGCTAGAATAACCTACGACGGGCTACAAAATTTCCAACATGTTGGAAGTTATCGGGACCTGAACGATTGGCGTTTTCAATCGCAGCCTATTGTGAGCTGTCGTAGATGAAATCGCAGAAACCTGTTCCACCTACCACAATTTTGGCTGACCTCACGATAGAATGTGAATGGTGTCGGAAAGGCCGTCGTAAGGCTAATCGGGACCAGAATCGTGGTAGGTGTGGGCTAGGCTTTAGGCAGCGTATATGCGTGTGTGGCCCACACTCAACAGCAACCTGGATCGCCGCAGTGAAATGTGATGTTACCATCTTTTATGATGTTATTATAGAGCCATCCAAATTAAAAATCATCCAATAATATCGTGAACATAAAGGTCATTATATTGTATAAGGGAGGGCTTCACAGATTAAACCGAAAAAGGAACCGTTTACAATGATTCAGTCCAGATAATCATAGAAGTTTGTTGTGCTAATAAAAAAAGACAGCTCGGTATTGCTGAAGTCCCTCCGGCGGTGATGGCATATGTTTTGGATCAGTTTAATGAATTAAAATACGATGCGTATTCAAATGTCAGATGGGATCCATGAATTGAATTATTATTGCCGTGGGGATTTTCTGCTTATGTTTGTGAGTATTCATTGGGTTATTAATTCCCAAACTTATTTCTAAATAAAACTGCAAACCAGACGAGTGCATGAAAGAATATTTTTACGGCGTCGGGACGTATTTATGGCATCAAAAGACCTCAAACGGCCATCCCTTCGGGCTCAGTCACTATGTTTTCTTATAATTACATACCTAAATATCAATAAAAATCCCATTTTTACTCTTATCTTATGTACCTGTTGACCTGATACATTCGCTATGGCCACAGTGCGCCCGAATATTCACTACGGGCGCAGTGCGCCCGAACATTATTTATACTGCCACCCTAGCAGCGGGTAGTATTTCATAGAAGTTCGGTCATAGGCATGTAATACTATAAGAAAACTGTATTCCTGTGGGCGAATAATTACTTAAAGTGGGATTTACACGTAGAGACCCTCGTACCTGAGACTGGTGTACTTCACACCTTTCCTCCTGTCTCAGACAGTTCTCCCTGGTACAAAATTCTCATGGCAAAGTGCTTTTATCTGTCTCAAGGAAAAATGGCGAATTTAATTCACATGGAAGGACACACCTGGTACATAATCTCAGACATAGTCACAATGGACACTTAATTTGGACTTAAGTACCTTTCAGGTGAGGGGTGTTACAAACATGTAATCATGCTTGCTGGTCTCCTATTGGCTAGGGCAGGTACATAGTTTCAGCAGGTACATTTGCCTCACCAAAATGCCCCTGTAAATTTTTAAGTGGGATTCACAAGATGGAATAAATGGACCTGAGACTGGTGTACTTCACACCTTTGCACCAGTCGGCTACTATTTCCAGCTGGGGACAAAGTTTCACAAATTGGGGTGTTCTACAGTCTCAGGGTAACATGGCGGATTCAATTCACATGGGAAGACTTAACAGGTAAATAGTCTCACCCCTACACCCCTACAGAGGGTACACAGGGTGCACAGGGTACACAGTCGCCGACTCAGGGTACTTCCCTGTGTGAATAGGTGTTATTTGGGACCACTGAGACTCACAGATTGGGAGAGAACGTGTGAAATACATTCGTCTCACCAAAATGTCCCTCTAAATTTTAAACCTGTGTAAAGTCAAAATCTCATGAGATTCTGTTCCTTGTTAGAGGTGATTGTCGCTGACAATTGCTAGAGAAAAAAGGTCTCAGCAAAAAGGAACCCTGTCATTCACACGAGGAGATTGTGTTCCAGTACCAAATCTCAACAGGATTTGTCTCAGACAAACGGCCTGTGAGGTACGCGAATTGCACCGTGTGAATCCCACTTAAAATCAAAATCTCATGAGATTCTGTACCTGACAAGGGCTAATTGTCGCGGGGAAAATAAATCCATGAGTAATAGAAAGCAATAATCCCCAAACTTATTCGCTTTTAAAAAAAAATCACTTTATTGCATCTCTCGCCGAGACGAGTTATTCTGATACAATTTGAGGATACAGATGAACAGTGGTATACAGGTTCAACAGACAAAGTTAAGTTGAAATAGTTAGATAATATTTAACAGCACGATAGCTTCTACAATTGATACTGTGTAATGAAATGGAATGATGGTTTTGTCTCGCAACATACTAACATGATATTAGGGCCATTAGTTCAGAGGTGTACTTGTCAAAACTTCTTTTTAAACTCTTCCAGGTTTAAACAGTATTGACTACTAATTGGTAATGAGTTCCATTCTTTTGCACCCCTGATATAAGGACTTCTTTTGTTCGCTGTTTGTTTACATTTTAACGCGTTGTTTACATTTTGCAGGCTCGTTTGAGTTATGGCGACACTCAGCGAAGCGACTCGCTGCAAATATTCATAAGGTTGGTTTTGACGCTATTTACATTTGTTTCGTGTAGTACTCCGATGTAATTTCGTAATTCATGTGTGTATTCTGTATCTTGATATCCTAGATGCCTCCGTTCACGTTCACTCGCCGCTAAATATCCGTCCGACATTTTCTTTTTAACTGTGAATAGCACGTGACCAACGTCGAATTCATACGCTCACACTGTGAACGTATGGACGAATACGCTACATTGTTGCCGAATTTTATGATAACTTCGGGGAAGGGGAGCCCGACAAATTAAATGAGGAATTTTTTCACCATACAAATACACAATATTAATCTGTTTCTGATATCTGTGGGCGTATCCTTCGTGTTGGAAGGATTGCAATTGGACTTTTTCCATAGGCCGGGTTTGCACCTTATCCACTTGTTCACCGGAGTTTCCGGAGTTTCCGGAGAAATTACTGCCCGCGGCCAAGGCCTTGGTCAGTAGTTTTTCCGGGCCTGAAGCACAATACACATCTACCGATTTCGGAACATTGATGTACCTTTGTCGGCGACAGAGGAACGGTAATTTGTCTCAGGTGAGCCATCCTAACAGAGTCAGCCCTAGTTGGTAGATGTAGGACAGCTAGGCAAGGTTCAGCCAGCAATTAGTGAATGCCCCTCCCTTGAGATCTTCTTTTGTCACGGACGAGTTTCGTTCTAGGTTCCTAAATCGGTCACCAAAGGTTTATCAATATGTCGATAAATCTAGTCGCCGACAACAGAACGTTGGTAAATGGCCTTTGATTGGATGGCGGACACAGGCCAATGGGTTACGTAATTTGCAAGCGACAAGTTCACTGACTCCTATACGATTTGGGAACTGATCGTTCAACCCTGAATCAGTAGATGTGTATTGGGCTTTACCGAGTTACTTTGACTTTCACTCACCGGAACATAGTTCCCCTCTATTCTTATTATTTGATTATCTTTATTTCACGCTCATTCATCAATGATGAACATACCATTTGTTCCTAGTTCTGATATGATAACGATGCAATTTTTGTAGGCAGGTGTAAACTATCTTGGAGGAGAAAATAATTAGTGCTGATTTTTGTCCAGCCTCAGATTAATTCTCAAGGTGTGAACAACTGGAAAGTGTGTGAATATCAGATGTCACACCTCTTTATGTACATAATCTCACACTTCACCTGTGAATGTTATCTCTGATTCTCACCTATCACAATGAAGTAATTACCATAGGGCACAGAGTGATTGCTAGTTCCACAATTATCTGCCAGGGGATTTCTTTTTGTTTTTTCTATTAGCAATGTTCTTGAAGGGAATATAAATACATAAGGGGACATAAGGGGACATAAATAAATACATACATAAGGGGACATAAATACGTCCCTCCACCTGCGGCATCAGGACGTATTTATGGTATAAAAAGACCTCGAACAGCCATCCCTTCGGGCTCAGTAACCACGTTTTCTCTTAGTACTCCGATGTAATTTCGTAATTCATGTGTGTATTCTGTATCTTGATATTCTAGATGCCTCCGTTCACGTTAACTCGCCGATAGATATCCGTCCGCCATTTTCTTTTTAACTGTGAATAGCACGTGACCAACGGCGAATTCATACGGTCACACCGTGAACGTATGGACGAATACGCTACATTATTGCCGAATTTTATGATAACTACATAGTAAATATGTGCTAGTAGGTATATAGTAAAAAACACAAAGTCCCCACTCCCCTGAGCCTTGCCTCCCATTTAAACCGATATATAACTTTATATATCCGAAAAAAATATTTGTAATAAAGTCCATTGATAACTGGACCCGCCACCTGATGTTTTGTTTAGTGTCGGTGCAAGATTGCCGCCCCCATAGCACAATAGCTATGTGCTTTATACAGTGGCGTGGTCGCATGAGCAAAATGTCTGAGGGCCGGTAAGCTAATCCAAGTGCTGTGGATGAAGTTACTGCCTTTGGGAGTGTGGACAAGGGGAGTGGGGTGGGGGCGAGTGGGGTGGGGTTGGACGGCGTAAAGTTTACCATTCTACTACTAACCACGTGACCCCGTCTAGTCCAATCAGATCGAAGCTTAGATCCGTGAAGAAAACAAACAAATTGGAGTTACTCTATAAAGGTGGACATGGCTACCACACAATCGGAGGTCAATAATTGCCATTTTTAATCAATATTATGAAGGTACAGTAGAACCCCGCGGGACAAACGGTGTCCACCTACGCGGGGTCCTAATGTTTATATATAATGATAAAAAATGATTGGCTAGGATACAAATAATTATTTTTCTTAGCGGTGAAGGCCTCGTTAAGTAATTTTATCAGAATTTTGTAGTAGGAATTATTTATTTCATACAAATATGTATACATGTTTCAGATCCTTACCTCATAGCTTTGAAAGTCCTTCCCAAGGGACAGGTTTACCTACCTTACAATAACCATTGATGTATGATACCCTCATACAAAGACCCGACTGAGATCACGTGATCCTGCCTTTGGTTGCCGTCAGAGGGCAGAGTCAGTCTTGAAGCCAAATTGTCCGATATGCCTTTAAAAAGCCGATCTATGTTCCAATCATTTTTAGACTCACTGATCAGTACAACAGCATTTGGATTTATAAATTGTGAGCTGAGCAAAATGGATCAAAAGACAGTCGGCAGGTGGGAACAAATCATCGGTAAACAAAATCGCTGACCTTTAACTCGTATTTTTATCACTTGCACCACCCATATCTGCATATAAAACCTATAAAGGGGGTGTTCCACTGGACCGACGGGAGCCGATTCCTTAGCCAGACAATCGCCGATTATTATCGGATGCCTTTGAATTTCTCAAATCTTTGAAAATGGTCATTTATTAAACTATTATTATCAGCATTATCGACCTTAATGTTGTCGCTGTACGCACTTCACCGACTGTTCCCGATTTTTAGTAGGCTGTGTAAATGACAATGGTACGTATATCCCTCCGTTTGATATACAAGTATTATACAGCGATTTATAAGGAATATATCGGCAGTGATAGGTCTGAAAATAGTTTCCTCATATCTTAAATAGAACAGAACTTAAACTTTGCATCATTGTCTATTAAGGCCTATCACCTGGTCTGGGGCCCAGCTAGGCCCGCCTCCCAGTCGCCCTCTTTGATCCCAATAGGTTCGTTTTACCAGGTTATAAAGGGAGGAGGTTTGATCGGGAAGAATATATGATTAAATATGACAACGACATTATTGTTCCTGATTGTTATCGTTGATCGTATCGGTGAGAATCTGTAATAGATGTCGCTGTCTTATGAGCTTAAGAACGAGCGCTACCTGAAAATCGCCGACCATCTTGTCGGGAGTTCGAAATGAGCCTGCTGGCTTAATATCTCCTTTGCAGAGCAAGCGCCGAATACACAGCGACATTCAGGTCTACCACGGAATGTCCAGTATGCTAAACACCGACATTGATTTACATGATACAGCACTTTTTATGAGACACCCCCATGGCCCACTATTTGTCGGTGTCATGTGGGTGGAGATTTACCCCTTATTTTCCCGCCTCTCGCACGCGGGTAACTTACTGAGAGCAACTTCACAGATTATGCTAATCCTAGGCACCTTGTCAGTAATCTCAGACCAGGGGTGGATTAGGAGAAGGGGGTGGGTGTGGGGAATGTTTTGCAGATTTAGTAAGTCAAGGCACAGTCCGCATGTCCATAAAACACCCCCAATCACAATTCAGCATGGTTATAGGGGTGGATTGGTCGCATGGGGAATTCCCAGAACTGCAGGGCCCGTGCAATAATCTAGGCTCTTGCATAAAGCCAAGCGCTAGGGATAATTATCCGTCATCTAGGATCGTACATATATAGAGAGAGAACTAGTGGCATACAGAATTGTTATCTCGTAATATTCCAAAATCGAGGAGAGGGGGTAGGATAAAATCAAAACCTGATTTGTTTTAATCTTGGCCACCGCATGCCACTCCTGGAGTTTTGGTTCCGGACTTCACTCGGCTTCGCCTCATGAAGTCACTATGCCAAACTCCAGTCGTGGAATACAGTGGCCAAGATTAAAACTCATCCAGTTTTACGATAGTATGAGACGATAGATGTGGGTGATATAGGGCCAGGTGTGACACTCTGGGAGGTATAGGTGTGAAAGGGCCAGGGGTGAAAGGTGTGGGTGTGCCACTCTGTAAGGTGTGAGAGGTGTGTGAAGTGTGGGTGTGACACTCACTGCGTGAGGTGTGAGAGTTGTGAGTGTGATAGGGTTAGAAGTGTGAGGTGTGAGATGTGAGGGTGGCATTTATGGTGTTAGGTGTGATTTGTGGATGTGATTTTGTGTGAGGTGTGTAAGGTGTGATAGGTCTGAGGTGTGGGTGTGACACTTACTGTGCGAGGAGTGAGAATTGATTTTCAGGAAGACGAAAACATGTATTATTAGTAGAAACCGAACGAGAGTTAGACTTGACAATGTTTATGCCACGACGGGCAGTGAGGAGCAGACCTGACCAGAGTGGCATAGACACTGACAAGTCTAACTCGAGTTCGGTTTCGTTTTTATCCTACCCTGTCTATGCTTTTGTATTACTAAAAGATAAATATTGACTCAACGACCAACAGAACTTTTTTCATAGTAGCTGACATCCCGCTCTCTGATTGGTCATTATTGTTATTACTCTATCGGCATAAAAACACTTTATGTCACGGCCTGCCACATAAAATTTGCCTATGTTATGTCTATGGCGGTTTTTTATTAGGGGTAGGATAATCTAGGCTCTTGCATAAAGCCAAGCGCTAGGGATAAGGGGCAAGAGCTCGTTATCTAGGATCGTACATATATATAGAGAGACCTGCATCGAGAATCATATAAATAGATACTCCACAAGTTTGGATGTGCCCCAATCGTCATCAAGGCGAAGCCGAGTGACGATTATGGCACATCCAGACGAGTGGAATATTGTCTAGTTTACGATTCAAGTGCGGTTCTGGATGTATCTCACCCCGTTCTATGACGTTAAATAGCATCAGAATATCAGAATAATTCAAATATACTTAGCAAATCCATATGATGTCATCTCACATTCACTACGCCAAGGCTGTGGCGTAGTATTGTCACTTTACGGGGGTGATCGTTGAGTATTTTTTCCTAATGTTATTTCTATGGCTAAGCTTGTACCAGGGGTCACTCTTTTCTGTACCTTGTATAAGGGTAATCGTTTGGTATTATTTAAGATTGTTTGCTGAGATAGTCTTAGCCGTTCATATGGACGTCCATAAGTGTTGAATAACGTTAAACCACATCGTCCCTGGCTGTCCATGGCGTACAGAAAAAGGGCCACATGTGGGAATCTAGATTATTAAACAGACCCCAGTTTACGTTTGGCATTGATGGTTATGTAATTCTGGCTGGGGTGAAGATGTAGACCGATTTCTTGTAGTGCAGGAGTTATGCCTGCGACTAAGGCATTTTATAACATATATACGTATATGCCAAACTATCCATTCTTTTATTTATTTCTTTTTATTTAGTAGCAAGCGTGTCCATCAGACATTTACAATTTTGCACTTCTTCATAGAAAACAGAATAAACAAAATGAGAAAAAGGAAAAGAAATACTCTTTTAAAAAGGTTCTTTCTATATGTCCTGAGTATATTCCTATTCAACGTATTCAACCTGTATACTGTTCTGCAAATCTTCATTCATCCCTTAGTGACACTTAACTGGAAATATCCAACATTCTCATTCCTTGCTGGGAAGTATTCGGGACACAAATCACCGCCTAAAAACCACCTGAGTATATAAATCATACACGAAGCCGTATGCGCATGGGCAGAAGCGGAAATTACAAACCGGAAATGAAGATTAAAGCGGAAGTCAGGATAAAGACTGTCAGTCACTTCCGCCCGCTAGGAACACTTGGAAATGCATTTATACAGGAAGGGAAAATCAATTAAGAAGAGGAATATAAATCTAAAAAAAAAAAAAAAAAAAAAGGTAGGGGACTACATCTCTTTACACAGTTCGCACTTCGCTCTCGCAATCCTGACAAATTTTTTTTTTTTTTTTTTGGTCTTTTTGTCGCCGCATGACTTGATAGAGCCACCTGCCTTCATATAAGCCGCCATTTTACATCTCCTTTTCTTGTTTGACATTTGAGATATATGTTCTCAAATGGCGCGTGTTGTAGACAGCTGCCGATGGGGTTTCTCCAGGGACAAGGAACCTCTCCCTTCCCGTGCACCAGTTTTTGGACACGGACCGGAAGTGGAACCCTAGGCGACTTCTGCGCATGCTCAGTGTTAATGGCACGCACGGTGCGCGCATCTCTTTGAAGCGGGCACTTCCGGTCGTTAATTGGTGAACTCTGCGAGGTTCCTTTTTGTGGCGCTGTGTGGCGCTCTTTATCATTATCAGGCCTCTTCATACCTCCATACTGTGACCGTACGTGTTTTACTTTCTGAAAATTCTATGGGTCTGGAAGAAGCAGCAGGAGATGTAAATCAGGAGAGCTCTTTAGTATCTATCCAATGCAAAGTGTCCATAGAAAACACATAGGGAGTGTGTATCATCATACCCAGAGCATACAGATATATCCACCTTATACAAAGTGTCCATAGAAAACACATAGGGAGTTTGTATCACCATACCCAGAGCATACAGATATATCCACCTTATACAAAGTGTCCATAGAAAACACATAGGGAGTGTGTATCACCATACCCGGAGCATACAGATATATCCACCTAATGCAAAGTGTCCATAGAAAACACATAGGGAGTGTGTATCATCATACCCAGAGCATACAGATATATCCACCTAATACAAAGTGTCCATAGAAAACACATAGGGAGTGTGTATCACCATACAAGGAGCATACAGATATATTCACCTAATACAAAGTGTCCATAGATAACACATAGGGAGTGTGTATCATTATAACCGTAGCATACAGATATATGCACCAAATATGAAGTGTCCACATAAAACACATAGGTAGTGTGTATCATCATACCCGGAGCATACAGATATATGCACCTAATACAAAGTGTCCATAGAAAACACATAGGGAGTGTGTATCAACATACCCAGAGCATACAGATATATCCACCTAATACAAAGTATCCATAGAAAACACATGGGGAGTGTGTATCATCATACCCAGAGCATACAGATATATCCACCTAATACAAAGTGTCCATAGAAAACACATAGGGAGTGTGTATCATTATACCAGGAGCATACAGATATATGCACCTAATATGAAGTGTCCACATAAAACACATAGGGAGTTTGTATCACCATACCCGGAACATACAGATATATCCACCTTATACAAAGTGTCCATAGAAAACACATAGGGAGTGTGTATATTATGAAGTGTCCACATAAAACACATATATACAGCGTGCATCTCCATACCCAGAGCACACAGATATGCTTTGTATGTTCTGGGCTGCAAACAAAATAGTGCATAGGAAAAAATAGTGCGTGCCTAATAAAAATGAACTATATATGGTGCGAACATGAGGGCTTTGTTGGAGACACATATATACGCTTAAAGTAAATAAACGTATACCTTCCGATGTTGATCGATGATTGTGATTAGTTGGCACCACCACCGACATGATCATCAGATGCAAATGGCGATAAACATTTCAGGTTGATGATGTTTTGACCCAAATGCATACTACGCAATCTGGTACCAGAATACTAGCTTCATAAATAAATCAAAACGGGGTACATATAATCGGTGGTGGGTTGACGATTCAGTTACAAAATGCATTAGTGCTATGAAACACATACACGAATTAGAAACTCCAAGCAGATCCTGCAGAAATTGTGCCATTTTATCTAAAAGCTTGGTTTTCATAATTTGTGTAAATGCCCTTTATCTCTTCGTCACTGACATTTCATAAATGATCCATACTGTATTTCTTACACGGCCCACGTCACCCAATGTCACAATTTCTTTAAAGTTTGATAAAAGATCTCCAAATATTTGTCCTCGCAGCGTCCAAGTAGTCTGTGTTTTCTTTTCTAATTCGTGTAAACATTCCTGTCTCGAGAAAATGTCCAACTCTTTAAAAATGTCTTTAAACTGGATGATTTGTGTGTTAAAAAAACTATTATTCCGTTTTCCTCTCCAACACCGACTCATATTGACCAGACTTGTTACTATCGAGCGTGGGACACGCACAAATACGGTGCATAGTGCAGTGAAAGGTTATAATTTTTCCATCTCACCCTGGGCTTTTTATTCCTCATAGACTTAACATTGAGCACTCGTATCCAATACCCATTGAGTATTTAGGAAGAATACTCAATTGGGGATTATGTCAGAAATGTTATCCCATTAGTCAATGTGAAGGGTGAGAAAAAAATCAGAAACTTATTCGAGTCTACAGTAAGAGATCGATCTCATCTCGTTTGAAGCGATACACAATTCACGCAGCTTTGCCTTGTGAATTACTACGAGATTCAAACTCGATAGCGCACAAGCTCTAACCTAGACTTGCTCAAGTCTTTGATTATGGACAATCATGATTAAACAAAATTACGTATGTTGCAGTGTGACTGGTCCAAGAACCAGGAGAAGAGGGGTACGGTAGATGGAGGGATACAGGGACTGGGGCCAGTCTAGCTCTGACCCTAAACTTTCATAGGTTTCCAGTATACGAACCCTTTACTATCTGCAGGCCAGCTCTGTGGGAGTAGTAAAGGTGCAGAGAACCAGCATATTGATTTACAATATCCCCTCATCTACTGCTGACATGAGGATATAATCTTTATTCCACAAAGTTTATTTTGATGTAATGAAGTTATTTAAGGAGTTTCATCAGTAAATGGCTTCCCATCAGTAGAACTCTCATGGACAGTAAAACCCTACGTTAGGGACCACCCTCCATTTCGGGCCAAAGTGTCTGGTTGCATGGGGTGTCTGCTTATACAGGGTGTCTGCTTATGCAGGGTTTCCATCAGGCATGGTTCTACCGTAGTTTATTGAAGAGTTGCATCAGGAAGTGGCTTCACATCAGTACAATTCTCATGTAGTTATTTAATGAGTTCTGCCAGGAAACGGCTTTACAATGGTACAACTCTCTTGTAGTTGATTAGGGAGAAACGGCTTCACATTAGTACGATTCTCTTGTAGCGAATTAATGAGAAACGGCTTCACATTAGTACAACTCTCTTGTAGTTATTTAATGAGTTCTGCCAGGAAACGGCTTTACAATAGTACAACTCTCTTGTAGTTGATTAGGGAGAAACGGCTTCACATCAGTACAACTCTCATGTAGTTATTTAATGAGTTCTGCCAGGAAACGGCTTTACAATAGTACAACTCTTGTAGTTGATTAGGGAGAAACGGCTTCACATCAGTACAACTCTCATGTAGTTATTTAATGAGTTCTGCCAGGAAACGGCTTTACAATAGTACAACTCTCTTGTAGTTGATTAGGGAGAAACGGCTTCACATTAGTACAATTCTCTTGTAGCGAATTAAGGAGAAACGGCTTCACATTAGTACAACTCCTATGTAGTTATTTAAGAAGTTCTGCAGGAAACAACTTCACATTAGTACAAATCTCTTGTAATTGATTAAGGAGAAACGGCTTGACATAAGTACAACTCTCTTGTAGTTGATTAAGGAGAAACGGCTTCACATAAGAACAACTCTCTTGTAGTTGATTAAGGAGAAACGGCTTCACATTAGTACAACTCTTATGTGGTTGATTAAGGAGAAACGGCTTCACATTAGGACAACTCTCTTGTAGTTGATTAAGGAGAAACGGCTTCACATAAGTACAACTCTCTTGTAGTTGATTAAGGAGAAACGGCTTCACATAAGTACAACTCTCTTGTAGTTGATTAAGGAGAAACGGCTTCACATAAGTACAACTCTCTTGTAGTTGATTAAGGAGAAACGGCTTCACATAAGTACAACTCTCTTGTAGCAGATTAAGGAGAAACGGCTTAACACAAGAACAACTCTCTTGTAGTTGATTAAGGAGAAACGGCTTCACATAAGTACAACTCTCTTGTAGCGGATTAAGGAGAAACGGCTTCCCATCAGTACACCTCTCACATAGTTATTTCAGGAGTTCCATCAGGAAACGGCTTCCCATTACTACAACTCTTGTGTTCCGTCCAGTTCTGTCCGGAAACGGTGACACTCTCGCGCCGTTTCCTGTTCCTGTCAAACACACTTCACCGGAGCTGGAAATGAGTCCCGGTTCTAAATGCGCATTAACTTTATCCTCCCATTGAGCCGCATCACACACTGTGGCCTGTTTGGCTGATTGCGTGGGAAAATGTAGTTCTGGGTTGAATCCTTTTAGTGGATTTGACAATGGGTGATATGTCTGTGTTACGAAATGGTGGACTTTACCTAAAAGCATGGCCTGCGAGTCCATCGTAACTTGTCTCATCTCCTATTACATACGATATTCCTAGAAATTGTCACTTTGAAGAGCATTAGATATATTAATTACTATTTGACACTTTTGTCCAATACTGTGATATTACCTAATTTTACATTAACATTTAGATTCATTAAGTAGGCATATATACGACATATATTTACAGCGTGTTTGCGGCGGCGTCAACAATAGGAAATAGGGTGGTACTTGCCGTGTTTACTGCCAACAAAAAACCGTCAACAGGCGTTTGTGATAGGCTACTGTTAATGTCTTAGGCCCGGCGTCCACCTACTATGATATGGCTCCGATATGGTCTACGATGCACCTCCCGATAAAAAAATCAAAATCGCGTCGGAAGGTCACCTAATATCAGGGCAGTTGACCACGTTTCCGGGATTATGCACAGAAAAAAACCCATGACGATTCATGGCTGGGGACGGCTCCTAGTGACCATGTATAGGTCTAGGGGTCGGGGGCATTCTCCTGTGAACTCTAAATTCGACCACGTGGCCTATCGTGGCAGGTGGGAGTCCCCTCTTAGAGGTGACCCCCACCTACCACGATAGGCCACGAAATGCTTCCCGATCGCTACGATTTGAAATGGCGAAATCGTGACCTATCGGGAGGTCCCCGAATCGTAGACCTCTGTCGTGATCCAATCGGTGAATCATACACGCTGACCACGATATCTTCCCGATAGGCTACGATACCTAACGACAGGCTACAAAATTTCCAACAAGTTGGAAATTATCGGGACCTCTACGATTGGCATTTTCATCGCAGCCTATCGTGGGGTATCGTAGAGTGAATCGCAGAACCCTGTTCCACCTACCACGATTTTGCCAGACATCACGCTAGAATCGGAATGGTGTCGGGAAAGCCGTCGTAAGGCCAATCGGGACTAGAATCGTGGTAGGTAGGGGCAGGCTTTTAGTGTTTTTCGCACGACGGGCAGGTCGTGTATGAAGCCGGGCCCCCACCTACTACGACGGTCTACGACATACTTCCCGATGGCTACGATTTAATATTCTCCAAATCATAGACATGGTTTGAAATCATAGAGCTGTGAATCATACTTGCTGACCCCGATATCTTCCCTGTAGACTACAATACCCTACGACAGGCTACGAAATTTCCAACATGTTGGAAGTTATTGGGACCTCTATGATTGGCGTTTTCAATCGCAGCCTATCGTGAGCTATCGTAGACGAAATCACAGAAACCTGTCCCACCTACCACGATTTAAGTTGATCTCACGATAGAATTGGAATGGTGTCGGGAAGGCCGTCGTAAGGCCAATCAGGACCAGAATCGTGGTAGGTGGGGGCCCGGCTTTACTGTGCGAGGCGTTAACCGAGCGTAGTGAGGAACAGACCTGACTCACATTCAGTTTGTTATTTATCTTACCCGTCTCAAATGATTCAGTTGTTACCCCGTGCAATAAATAACACTTTTCTGCATGCTCGCCCGAATACCTATGGCGTTTTTCATTAGGGGTAGGATAATGTAATTTCATCAGGATCAATATCATCTGTAAGCATACACGATGCACCCACAATGCTTTGTCTAAAATACAGGGCCTTGGAGAATAATATATGATCGTTCACAGAGGAGGTGTGAGCGCAGCGCCCCCTATAGGGACCCAACTCATATATGCGATTGGGGCAGGGTTCAAGGTGCCACTCTCAAACCTGCCAGCAGAGGGGAAGGAGCTCTTGAGAATGGACTGTGTGAGGCTTGTAAGCCATAGCCTATGAGAAATAATGTTGTATTAAACAACACCAAACAGCCATAAAATGTGGAGCTCTATTGAGCTCTATTGTGGTTTGGAGTACATTAGATATCACTCTATCTATCTGAAAAGATTTTTTATAGAGCTCTAACAGTTTGTATGTAGTAGCTGTTACTAGTTAGCCTATTTTAGTATAGGAATCCACATTCAGCTGTCATTTGAGAACATGCCAAATCGATAGGGGGCGCTACGCTTCACACCTCCTCTGGATCGTCTACATGAGAACGCTCACTAGATATCGAGAAAAAGAGATACTGAACCTGGTACTAAATAGTGCCGTTCATCATATACTAGGAGCAAATAGTATGTTCATCCTAGATGAACGAGCGTGCTATTATAGATGAATAACAATTAAAAGGTATAAGTTAGATTTAACCTATGGATAGTTTTCTGTAACCCAATTGCACCCAGTCAACTTGCAATTTCTGCAACTGCCTATCTAGGATCCAAACAAATCAAGCACCATTTGGTCTTGAGGTACTTTGGTCTTGAGTGATTGGTCATAGTCAGCTAGGTACGCCTCTAGGAGACTGTGACTCTGGCTCCCTGCTCTGTTCTCAATATCACAGTGAACAGCACACAGATAGTGAAGGGATAATGTGTATGCAGTACCCTGAAAGTCGATATGGACCCCTCTAACCTCTAGATGATGTATTTAGCACGTGCAAGCACGCTCTAATAATCATTACTCTTCAATGTAAAAGATCACGAGCTTTGTATGCTGGAAAACTTTGAATTATATTTGTTTTAAATGATGAATGATTTTAACTATTTCAGATGAAGCTGGTGGTAGAAGCACCCGATTTCTTTCTGGATGCTGTTGCGCTATTGCGATTTATTGCACGAGTACTTTCACCATGTAAAGATATTACAATGAATTCTTCGATACATTCCGATAAGAGTAGGTTGAATGATAAATTCTACAATAACAAAAAGTAAAGTCTCGTTGGTACTAACACGTAGCTTAAAAAAATATGTTTTAGGTATACGAGCCTTTCACGAGACGAGAAAATGAAATGTGGTAGGTGGTGTGGCATGAGAAATCATTAATTTTGAAAATGTCGTCCATTTATCGTCCCGCAATACACCTCTAGGCTTGAGGTGCCGTAGCTTATGTCAAACTCGTTTTTCATGCACTAAATCTCATTCAAATTAAGATATATTTTGAACAGAGGATTCTATTGGTATGTGATATATGTGTACCAAATTTTATTATTTGTTAATGATGAAATCATTTGTGAGAAACATACTACTATTCGACTTGATAGACACGCACTGCACCACTCGGCCTGCTTTCTCCAGAAATACCACTGCATCGCTCGATGCGTATCGGCGTTTATATAAAAAATTAACTGAACGATACTGCTGATGCCAACGACTAGTTGTATGCTACCCTAAATGGAAAAGGTCGTCTAGAATGTCGTTCATCTTTTGATATGTCGTATTGTCCAGCCTCATGGACGACAAAATATTATTCAACGGCCCACAGAGGCTTTCAGATGAAATCTTAGTTTGGTGGAAGTACACTTTACGACAACCATCTCACATCTTAAGTTGGGCGTCCAACAACCACGACAAGGCTACAACAATGGCTTTCCGACAAGGTCCACGACAGGCCTACGATTGGAAGGCTTGTCGTAGCCTTGTCGTGGTTGGTGGACCCTAATTCCCAACAAGAGTCTACCACAAGGCCACGACAGGCTGCGACTGGGAAACTTGTCGGGGCCTTCCGACAAGGTTACGACAACATCGAACATGTTTGATTTTTCCCACGACTGGACCTTTGTCATGGAGTGTTGTGGTTTCCTCGATATCACTGTCGTAGTGTGTCGGTACCATGGACGCCTTTTTTTACAGCATCCACCGAAGTCTACGACACGCCCCGACAAGGCTGTCGCAGAGCTGCCCTTCTCACGACAAGGCTGCGACAAGCGCCGAATGGAACTTTCATGTCAGCACTTGTCGTAGCCTTGTCGTGGTTGGTGGACGCCCCCCTTTAGTCTGATCACGAACCTACCAGGATCCGAACCGATTCTCAATTGTACTGAATTCTTATGAATCATAATAACCTCATGTTTCCCTCAGTCCCCTAATTACAGTTCCTGATTAGGTCTTTGATAACCAGCCGTCCTATTCCAGTGTTTTAAAATGAAAGGTCTGAATCAATGTTTTCGTTCTGAATGTTAATTTGGTTAAGGTTTAAATGGATGTTTCGGACTCGTGCGGGGAACACTAGGACCATATCAATGTGTTCTGACCGAGCTCTCTCAGCTCAAAACCTGTTACTGAGGGGAAATTAAAATCACTAATCTATATAAAAAAACTCTAAATGGTTGCCACACACTTATAAACGTGTAATTGACTATTGAACATATCGGATATGTAATCAATAAGTAATTACTTTGAATCGTCCCGAAACGAAGTGTTCCTAAGATTTTCACGTCCCGAAACAAATTCGGCCCTTTTAATTTTTTTTACTGGCAATTCCAATTTCTGCAATGTAGCTTTTTCAGTCGGAGTATTAAGAATTCAGAATGCGAGTTTTCGGTGAATGCAGTGTGTACATATTGAGAGGGGCGCGTCCACCAACCACGACAAGGATATTACAATGGCTTCCCAACAAGGTCCACGATTGGCCTACGATGGGAGGCCTTGTCGTGGTTGGTGGATTCCCGACAAGAGTCTATGACAAGGCCACGACAAGGCCACGATTGGAAGTTTATCGAGAGCCTTCCGACAAGGCTACGACAAAATCGAGCATGTTCAATTTTCCCATGACTGGACCCTTGTCATGGAGTGTCATGGCGTGTTGAGAGTGTGTCGCAGAGGTCTACGATAGAAAATTTTGGTGGAGCGTGCACTTCCCGACACTCCCCATTAATGCTGTTGTAAAGCCCCCTTCTCACGACAAGGCTGCGAGAAGCGCAGATTGGAACTTTCTTGTCGGTGCTTGTCGTAGCCTTGTTGTGGTTGGTGGATGCCCCTCTTAAGCCTTGCACCCACCAACGCCGATGGTTTACGATAGACCTCCCGATAGGCTACGATTGGAAATGGTAAAATCGTAGCCTATCGAGAGGTCCCCGATAATTCTAATCGTTGACATGGGACTCTATCGTAGGTTGTAGAAACGCCTTTAGAGGTAAAAATAGGTAAACCACGGTCAGGATTGGCTCATGATTCAATCAGTGTATCAATCTAGATCTCAGGGAGAATTAATATCTATTACCCACCTAATACGGAGTCTCCATACTAAGGCTATGGGGCCTACAGATCGCTACTGAGTACAATACGGACCTCCGGAATCCCCTAGGAGAATACGATCTTTTTTGGCCTCCTGACGGGCATTACAAGAACTACTTCATATAAACAATACGTGGCGTTTGCGTCGACTTTCTTACTATTTGCAAGATTTTTTTCCTAATAATTAGTCAAAAGGTGAGTAATAAATACATCATTACCATAATCTCGATCTATATGTCCGTATTCTCCTTGTAGTTGACACTGCGCAATACTAAATAAGTATTACTACGCGTAAGTATTACTACGCGTTAACAACGCGGAGAATACAGCCACTCAGATCGAAATCATGGTAATGTTGTGTATATAATATATGCTATAGGTGATGTCCCAAGGACTTTTTATCATGTATCCTCCCCCTATGGAGATACGGGGGACTGTATCCTACACCGGTAGCGATAACACGAGCCTATACGTGTTCTACGGAGAGTTTGTATAAGGTGGGTAATAATTAGTAGACCCTGAACGAGGGTGTTAGTGTTTATCGCACGACGGGCAGGTCGTGTATTACTGCACCAGGCGTTAGCTGAGCGCAGTGAGTAGTCAACCTGACCGGAGTGCGATAAACACTTTTATTTCCCTAGTTCAATAAACAACACTTTTCTGCACGGCCACTGCCCAATGTTAAGCCTATGGCGTTTTTTATAAGGGGTAGGGTAAATTGTAAGCGAACCTTTTCAATCCGTCATCGGTTAAAATAATAAGTTGGCTAATAAGGTTTAATAATGTGAATTGGTTAATACGAAAACAAATATTGACCTGTTTACCTCGAACCCAAAACACATATTTATTCTCTGTATTTTGTTTCTGGCCGTATTTCTATTTGTATTCGCGCCCACATCTTCACTTCATTTGATTGCTTTCTTCCCCACCTCTAGCTCTGACTATTTACACACACACTGCCACACTCCGCGCCGTGCCTACCGCTTCTGCTTCTCTCAGTTCATGTTTGCGAGTCGTGCAGTGTCAGCGGGCGAGTCGCACACTGCTCCGCTCGACTATTGCCTCAGGAGGCTTGACACAAGGTCTATCTATCACCACCCAACTCCTGAAAATACTCCTCAAAGTTTTCTGAAAGTTTTCTCAGATTTGAAGTCTCAGGCTTTACATGACAGTTGATGATCAATCTGGATTGGACACAGCGGATCCGAAACAACTCTCCCAGATTCGAGGCGACGTGACATAGCTCAGAGAATTGCTGGGATCATTTGGTTTTTTTTCCTGAGGAATGTGAGGAGATTGATTTTTAGGACCAGCCCCCAGGACTCGCACGTGGGCCTGCATTGTTTGTCAGCAAGGAAGGCACACAGTGCTAATGAAATTTCAGATCCAAGCCCGAGTAGTGCAAGCCGAGCACGCTGTCTGCGAGAGAAAATAACACCTCTGAACTGCACAGCAGGGCCGGGGAACAGGGATGGGGGAACAGGGGCGGGGAATAGGGACGGGGGAACGGGGACAGGGAAACAGGGATGAGGGGAACATGGACGGGGGAACAGGGGCGGGGAATAGGGAAACAGGGATGGGGAACAGGGGTGGGGGAATGGGGCTGGGGGAATGGGGTTCGGGGACAGGGACGGGGGAACAGGGATGGGCAACAGGGACGGGGAATAGGGACGGGGGAACAGGGACGGGGAACAGGGCAGGGAACAGGGGCGGGGAACAGGGACGGGGAACAGGGGCGGGGAACAGGGACGGGGGAACAGGGACGGGGGAACAGGGACGGGGGAACAAAGGTTGGGGAACAGGGACGGGGTAACAGGGACGGGGGAACAGGGACGGGGTAACAGGGACGGGGTAACAGGGATGAGGGGAACAAGGACGGGGTAACAGGGACGGGAACAGGGGCGGGGAACAGGGCAGGGAACAGGGGCGGGGAACAGGGACGGGGAACAGGGGCGGAGAACAGGGACGGGGTAACAGGGACGGGGGAACAGGGACGGGGGAACAGGGACGGGGTAACAGGGACGGGGGAACAGGGACGGGGTAACAGGGATGGGGGAACAGGGACGGGGTAACAGGGACGGGGTAACAGGGATGAGGGGAACAAGGACGGGGTAACAGGGACGGGGGAACAGGGACGGGGGAACAGGGACGGGGTAACAGGGACGGGGGAACAGGGACGGGGTAACAGGGACGGGGTAACAGGGATGAGGGGAACAAGGACGGGGTAACAGGGACGGGGGAACGGGGACGGGGGAACAGGGACGGGGGAACAGGGACGGGGTAACAGAGATGAGGGGAACAGGGACGGGGTAACAGGGACGGGGGAACGAGGCTGGGGAATGGGGGTGGGGAACAGGGACGAGGAGAACAGGGAAGGGGAACGGGAAAGGGGGAACAGGAATGGGGAACAGGGATGGGGGGACAGGGACGGGAGAATAGGGATGGGGAATAGAGATGGGGGAATGGGGCTGAGGAACAGGGACGGGGGAACGGGGATAGGGAAACAGCGATGGAGAAATGGGGCTGGGGAACAGGGATGGGGAAAGGGGCTTGGGAACGGGGTTGGGGAACAGGGACGAGGGGAACAGGGAAAGGGGAATGGGAAAAGGGGGAACAGGGACGGGGGAACAGGGATGAGGGGAACAGAGATAGGGAAACAGGGATGGGGGGAACAGGGATGGGGGA
Organism: Alentia gelatinosa; assembly: GCA_950022655.1. Lineage (NCBI taxonomy): Eukaryota > Metazoa > Annelida > Polychaeta > Phyllodocida > Polynoidae > Alentia > Alentia gelatinosa. Next base: position 126,244,914 of record OX465581.1, read on the forward strand.
GATCGAATGAGGAAACATGGGCAAGGAGAGAGTGGCGGGAAAGAGGGACAGAGGAACAGGGACAGGGATTGGGGAGCAGGTATGAGGGGAACAGGAACGAGGGGAACAGGCACATGGGGAACAGGGACGGGGGAACGGGAAAGGGAAAGGGGGTAACAGGGGCGGGGAACAGGGACGGGGGAACAGGGACGGAGGGAACAGAGATTGGGGAACAGGGAATAAGGACGGGGGGAACAGGGACTGGGGAATGGGGATGGGGGTAACAGGGGCCGGGAACAGGGACGGGGTAACACGGATGAGGGGAACAGGGACGGGGTAACAGGGGCGGGGAACAGGGATGGGGGAATAGAGATGGGTGAACAGAGATGGGTGAACAGGGACGGGGGAACAGGGACGGGGGAACAGGGACGGGGGAACAGGGACGGGGGAACAGAGATGGGTGAACAGGGACGGGGGAACAAGGAAGGGGTAACAGGGCGGGGAACAGGGACGGGGGAACAAGGAAGGGGTAACAGGGCGGGGAACAGGGACGGGGGAACAGGGATGAGGGTAACAGGGATGGGGGAGATGGAATGAGGAAACATGGGCAAGGAGAGAGGGACAGGAAAGAGGGGCAGAGGAACAGGGACAGGGATTGGGGAGCAGGTATGAAGGGAACAGGTGCGAGGGGAACAGGGACATGGGGAACAGGAACGGGGTAATGGGAAAGGGAAATGGGGGAACAGGGATGGGAGAATAAGGATGGGGAATAGAGATCGGGAAATATGGGTGGGGAAACAGGGTTGGGAGAGACGGGATGAGGAAACATGGCCAGGGAAATAGGGAGGGGAAAGAGAAACAGGGACAGGAGAACAGGGACTGGGGAACGGGGGGAATAGAGATGGGGAAATATGGGTGGGGAAACAGGGCTGGGGGAGACAGGATGAGGAAACATGGCCAGGGAAATAGGGACTGGAAAGAGGGACAGAGGAACAGGGACAGGGGAACAGGGATTGGGGAACAGGGACGGGGAACAGGGCCGGAGGAACAGGGACTGGGGAATGGGAATGGGGAAACAGGGATGGGGGGAACAGGGTTGGAGAAACAGGGATGGGGAAACATGGACGGGGAACAGGAAAGGGGGAACAGGGAAACAGGGATGGGGAAACATGGACGGGGAACAGGAAAGGGGGAACAGGGAAACAGGGATGGGGAAACATGGACGGGGAACAGGAAAGGGGGAACAGGGAAACAGGGATGGGGAAACATGGACGGGGAACAGGAAAGGGGGAACAGGGAAACAGGGATGGGGAAACATGGACGGGGGAACAGGAAAGGGGGAACAGGGAAACAGGGATGGGGAAACATGGACGGGGGAACCAGAAAGGGGGAACAGGGACAGGGGAACAGGGATTGGGGAACAGGGATGGGGGGAACAGGGACTGGGAAATGGGAATGGGGGAACATGGCCGGGGGAACAGAGACTGGGGAATGGGAATGGGGAAACAGGTATGGGGGAATGAGGAACCAAAAGGAAAAGAGGGACTGGAAAGAGGGACAGGGTAACAGGGAAGGGGGAATATGGAGCAGGGAACAGGGGTGGGGGAACAGGGACTGGGGAACGGGAATGGGGAACGGGAATGGGGAAACAGGGATGGGGAAATATGGGTGGGGAAACAGGGTAAGGGGAGACGGGACAACGAAACATGTCCAGGGAAAGAGGGACAGGGGAACAGGGACGGGGTAACATGCATTGGGAAACAGGGACGGGTGATACAGGGACGGGTAAAAAGGGGATGAGGAAACAGGTATTGGGGAACAGGGACAGGGGAAAAGAAAAGGGGGGAAAAGGGATAGGGACTTGGAAATATATAGAACTGCATCGACAAACGTACAAATACACATTACTTCACGGGTTTGGATGGGCCACAATTGTCATCGAGGGAAAGCTGAGTGAGAAGTACGTCCCATTTAAATGAATGGAGTATTGTGTATTTTACAATTCAAGTGTGGTTTGGGATTTATCAGAATATTGGGAATTAGTTTGAAATCTCGTTGGTCAATAGCGTGTGACATCATCCCTTATTCACTCCTCCACAGCCATGGCGTAGTATTATCACTTTACCTGGGTGACCGTTGAGCATTTATTTCTAACGTTATTCCTGTGACTAAAATTGTACCAGGGGTGAGATAAAGTCCTGAGGAAACAGGGATGAAGGAAGAGGGATGGGGAACAGGGAAAGGGAAACAGAGATGGGAGAAAAGGGGATGGGAAAATAGGGATATGGAAATGAGGATTTGGAATTATATAGAGCTGCATTGAGAACCATACACATACACATTCCTCCCCTAGTTAGAGCGTGCTTGCACGTCTATATACATCATATAAACCGTGTACGTTCCAGAAGATGATAAGAATAGAAGATTAAAGTATATGAATATATCATCAATGAATATTATATTGAATTATAATATATAATATATATATAACAAGACTTTCTGTTTGGCTGAGAATATGATTAGGGTTCTTTATTATAATAACTTGTCATATTGTCACTTGGCAAATAATAATAAATTAAAAAAGAATCTGAAGCGTGGTGGGTAGGCGGTGACGGATCCCTGTAGAGTGAGGTCGATCCCTGGTCCTGCCCGTCCTTTTATGGTCTGGTATCAATGCCCTCTGGTGTCAGGTTTCTGAGTTGTTGGTCCCTGGTCCATGAGCGCCGGGGTCCCCTTGTGAGATTTTACTGGACTACTATTTTATATGTCCATAAAGACTAGTCTTAATGATCCACATATAGACCTACAGGTTAGGGTGGTCACATATATACACTTTCAGCATGCTGCCAGAAAACTATCCCTTCACTATCTGTGTGCTATTCACTGTGATAGTGTGAAAGGAGCAGGGTGCCAGTGTCTCAAGGTCTTAGAGCCATGCTCAACTGACCATGACCAATCACTTGAGACCGAAATACCTCATTGACCTATTGGTGCTTGACCTTGATATTTTTGGATCCCAGACTCAGGTGGTTGCAGAAATAACAGGTTGACTGGGTTCCATTAGCTTACAGAAAACTATCCATAGACTGAATGTAACTCAAAACTTTTAATTGTTATTCATGTAGAATCACACGCTCATTCATCTATGATGAACATTCTATTTGCTCCTAGTTTTGATGGGCTGCAATCCTCATCGAGTTAGAGCAAAGAGATGATTACAACCCATTCCAATGAGTCAAGTCTTGTGTATTTTACGATTTAATTGCGGTTCTGATTTTATCTCACCCCTTTCAATGACATTAAATAGTATCACAATATCAGAATATTTCATCTTACTTCACAAATCCAGTTGGTTGCTAGCTATGATGTCATCTCATATTCACTCCGCAGGACCGTGGCAGAGTATTTTCACTTTACAGGGGTGATGTTGAATATTCTTTTATAACATTATTCCTATGGCTAAGGGATTAGATAAACAGGCATGTGGAAAAAGGGATAGAGGAACAGTGATAGGGGAAAAGTGATGGGGTGAACAAAGACGGGGAAACAGGGATAGGGAACAAGGCAAGGGAGCTGATCTATATTTAGAATTTTGGCATTTCTTTGCACCTAAATCCGACAAAATCTTCACAGTTCTAAACAGTTTCATCATCTTGGGAAGGCAATAGCTTAATAGACAAAATAACTGATATAGAAAATTGGTCATGCAACTATAAACATCTCTAAAAACTGTTATGAGCGAAAAGATACGTCAATATCCGTATCGTACTAAATTTCCAATACGAGATTGGAAAAACAGGGAGTTGTTTACCTGCTGGAAGCACAATGATAATTTCAACCGGTTGAAAAAATGACAAATTATACAAAATAAACTAACAAAAACTAAAGAGATTTTGAAAAGACTTCCAATGATATGAATCCAATGTTAATCTTTACTCCTCGGCTGGGTAGTATGTATATTTATATATATTCACAGATTCTGTAGTGACTGTTTATCTCCCTGAAGCCTCCAAGATTAATCGGGAACCTTGAATGAGGTCCTCATACAGCAAGATTATTAGCTGAGGTGGAGTTTTAGATTATCGCTACAGGGACTCACAGTAACAGAAAACATTACTGATATGTTTCCAAACTTTCTTCAGAAATTGTTCAGTCCTAACAATATTTGCAGTGTACAGCGACAGAAAATAATATGAGTCCAATGAACAGTGAAAGCTGTACTCTCCTGGGGGCCTTTTAATATCTGGAGGGATTAATCTAACCCGGCGTTTACACTAGACGATTCTGGCTGGCGATTCTGGCATTTTGCACCTCCTGATGACTTTCAGCAGTAAAATGATAGAAATTGTCTTAAATGTTAACGCCAAGCACGTGGCGACTGTAGATTGTCTGATTATATCACAATTCACAATTTGGCATCACTTCATAACTATTGGACACGCTCTGACGCCCGCGACTATTTCATGCGCGCTTGAATTCATCCCCTACATGGGCGGCGATTCTGTGAAAACTTAAAGTCGTCAGTGTAAACGTTTGGGTACAATCGGAGGTCGACAACTTTTGTGGTGGACATTGCCACCACCTGACGACTTTTGGCTGACGATCTACAGTTGTCAGGTATTTAGTCGTTTAGTGTAAACGCCGTGTCAGATGGTCATATCATAGTCCTAGGACTGTCATAGGAGGGACCGCATCGAAGAAACATGGGTTGCCCTTTCAAAGGACAAGGAGAAAGATATAGACTTGAAATGTCCTGACCTTGGTCGTGAAAACTCTCCTTTTGGAAGGAGAACCCAATAGGTATCATTTCTGATGCTGGTAGCCTAACTAACTAATATGCTATCAATGTACATGTTTGAAAAATATCCTTCAGAATTTCTAACAATTATATGTGAATTATAGATGTATTCTCCATTTAGTAATAAGATAAGAATTCTCTTTGAATTAAAAAGACCAAAGAAAACTGGGCTTGACCAATCAGCGGAAGGCTTCCTTCATGAAAATGTCCTTCCAAAGAATTGAGGTCAGGAGAAGGAGAATAAGATATAGACAACACTTATTTAACGCAATGACTCTCCCATCCTTGTCAATGTCCTTCTGGAATCTCTCCTCTCATTGTCCTTATCCTTCTCACTGTCCACAATTATCAAACGGCCCCAGGTCATAACGATACAGTAGGATATTCTTCCATCAGGAAACCTATGAAAGTTTAGGGTCAGAGCTCGTATCCCATCGAGTTTGAATCGCGTAGTAATTCACAAGGCGAAGCCGCGTGAATTACTATGTGATTTAAATGAGATGGGATCGAGCTCTGACCCTTGTCTAGACAAGCCAATCCACCACGCATTGTAAGGGTTTTATTTCCAGTGCCTAACCGCAGAGGCGTGGTCAACTGCCTCGATATCAGGTGACCTTCCGACGTGATTTTGATTTTTTATAGGGAGGTGCATTGTAGACCACATCGGAGCCATATCGTAGTAGGTGGACGCCAGGCCTTACTAAATATTCTCCTAGTATTAGCGCAATCGTAATGAAATATAACTTAAAAGCTTGGTGATAGAGTCAGTGAGTAATTTGAATTACTCAGCTTACAACCTCATGATGTCAATTTCTTCATATTTCTTCATAATTTCGTTTAAACTTGAAGATATATTTCTAACTCAGTCTATGTTATCGGATTGACTTGACAAATGTCAGTATTTGGAAATCATCAGGTGTCGCCACTGAGTATTGTAGGATATGCCTTCGATTCAGCCATGTTTATTCTGGTATATATATATATATATATATATATATATATATATTTATATTAATATATATATATATATATATATATATATATATATATATATATATATATATAAATATATATATATAAATATCTTGAAGCCTCTGTTTTGTAGTTTTTGTAATCCTTTGTTTGCCCCGAAATTGACAGAGTTACAATACACGTGTCCAGAATAGTTAACACCCAGTCCCTCTAGCCTCATTCCTAGACCTGCTAAAGTCTTTGATTATGAACATTCATTAAATGATTTAAAACAGTCAGAATAAAGTTCAATAGTATGTATCCTTCTCTGACTAGCCTATAATCAAAGACTTGTCCACTACGAACAGAATCTCCTGTTTATGGCACCAAGCCGTAACCCTATACCTCCCTCTACCCCTCCCCTCTCCCCTTCTTCAGCTCTCTGGCCGGCTGTGTTGTCATAGTAATAAATTTCACCTGCTCCTGACTGTGACCTGATCAAGATCAAAGCGAGAAGGAATCAATCTCCCAGATATGCTGACCAGTAGCCAGGATTTCTGTATGGAGAGTGTTGGGAATACTGGAGCTAAACAGCACCAGAAATCCAACACCATTATCGATTGTACCAGTCCCTGTATCCGAGCGAGGAGGGTAGACATAGGATGCAGGGACTTGAGCCAGTATCCCAGCGAGGAGGGGAGCCATAGGATACAGGGACTGGAGCCAGTGTCGCAGCGAGGAGGGTAGCCATAGGATGCAGGGACTGCAGCCAGTATCCCAGTGAGGAGGGTAGCCATAGGATGCAGGGACTGCAGCCAGTATCCCAGTGAGGAGGGTAGCCATAGGAGGCAGGGACTGGAGCCAGTATCCCAGTGAGGAGGGTAGCCATAGGATGCATGGACTGGAGCCAGTATCCCAGTGAGGAGGGGAGCCATAGGATGCATGGACTGGAGCCAGTATCCCAGTGAGGAGGGTAGCCATAGGACACAGGCACTGGAGCCAGTATCCCAGCGAGGAGAGTAGCCATAGGATGCAGGCACTGGAGCCAGTCTACCTCATTCCTCAAGCTCGTTGTCACGTGACGCTACTACTAATCATGTGACCTAACTAATGACGTCACACGACGCAGTATCAGACATGCGCAGTCTGGGTTAAGAAGGTTGAGAAGGGCAATTAGGGCGAGGGAAGGTGAAAAGGGCAATAAAGGCAGCCCAGCCTCGGACCCGTTCTAACTAAGCACCCCTAGCGGCAGATCGAGTTGAGTGCAGTGTTTGGGCCGTTAACATTGGCCGATTATCCTGCACCGATCTGCAGTCGGGAACCTACAAAAAGAGTGTTAAACATAAAACGGCCGAACTTTGGAACATCTTAGACCCAAGCGTAAGAAACCTAAACACCTACAAAGAGTTTAAAGCCTACACTAAAAAGAACCTCAAAGCCCAACAAGCAAACTATGTATAGGACTGACATTATCTGAAGCGTATATGGTTGCACCCTTGCTGTCCGACTCCGACATGTATATGAAGAGTAAAGAGTACTACCTTATCATTGTATATATCATTCCTACTATAAGTAATCTTATCTACTATTTATCATAAAAATAATGTCACTGTATTGGTGATATCTAATGTGATTTTCCTTCTTTCTTTTGTTTACTACGCTATTGTTGCACTAAAACGACATGCTATGAGACATAACAACAAAATGGCCACTGGAGCCCACTGAAAACAGGGTAGTCTCACCCTAGAGGTATCTCCAGTATAAATAAAAGATTCAAAACAAAAAAAAACACTGATAGATTTTTTGGCTACCTCGTCGCCAGATCTGTGAATGGAAATGAGACCTGCAGAGAATGCTCCTAGAATAATTTGGTGTGATTTGATTTTGATAATGTAACAAGCACTGCACGAAAACCACCGTTTTATTCATATATACGCCATCACGGAAGTCCATGTATTGGCTGAATATTGACTTGTTTTCATTTATATATGCCCAAGCCTTATATACGACAGACGCGTCTTGGCTGTATTTCACACCCGGCGTATATGAGAGAAAATACCCTCTGCCCCCGCCCGTTTGTGTTGGTAGAAGTACAGGTGTCCTCAGTAGGAAGCCCTTCCTCCCCCCCACCGGCCCGCTCTCAGTGAAGTTCTCTTCACTGGATGCTTATATACGCCCACAGATGAGGTGTATACACATGGGGATTAAGTTGACCTTGTAGACGCAAAATACCTACTCATATACGCCGGGCGCATTCATATGTAAAATGATGGTTTTCGTGCAGTGAAGGCCAATACCTATTTTCTGACAGAAAATCTGTGTGTACCTGGAAAGTACAATAGAAACGGTACAAACACTAGACCCTCACCGACAAATTGATACCGATATACAGGTGGTGCCACCACCAACAGACTATTAAAGGCATATCCTACAATTCACAGTGGCGCCACCTGGTGATTCTTAAATAATGTCAATTATTGTTCAAAACTGGTTTCTTGGGATTCATTCTAATCCTAGTAAATTTAGCAGTTTATCCAGTTTATTCAATTTTAAAATAGGTTAAGTAGGCCAATTTACATTTGATTGATTTACATGGGAAATGTACAGGAAAATGTGGTTTTCTTCAATTTTTTCAAAATCAAGGATCGTTACCTATGGTTTTTAAAACCTAAATGAGAAGTACTATATACTATATTCTGTGAAGGTTTGAGGAAATTGACATGGGTTTTACTATGTGAAATTCTATTTCTTTTAGAATTTCTATATATTCTAATATAAAATTATTACAATATTGATCTACAAATCAAAAACTAGCGCGGTGACCCCTGATTTTTAAGTTAGATATGTGTTCCACAACACTTTGGGATCATCTTCTTAAATTTTCAGAGAATTGACATGGGTTTTATTTTTCAAGCCAAATTATAAGATATGCCTTTAATCTATTAATAGAAACGAGGTTAAAGGCCTATTTCCACCTGCTGACAAAATTATAACCGATATTTAGGAACCACCTATTCTAGTATGCATAAAAATTGACGATCGTTCAAGCGCTATATATTTCTGTTCAGAATTTCAGCAATTTTTAAAATGTTTACTGTTTCTATTTGCCGACTATTTTTCTTTAATAACTCGGACCCAATTCATCCCCGATTCTTTCGAAAAAAACTAGTTATTGGTCTGGGCATTTTTTATGTTCCTTTTATAATCAGTTTTTTATACACCAGTCTGTCACTATATTGATTTGTATTGAATATTTCATTCATACCAACAACATATACATTCTCCTTCTATCAAGATTTTGCACTTTGCATACTCAATAAAGCTCCAGTGTACTTAAAGTCATTTTCTATCGCAGTATGCAAATCGCTTCCTTGCCATTAAGTCATTAATACACATCTACCGATTTCGGTACATTGGTGTACTTTGTCGGCGACAAAGGAACAATACTTTGTCTCAGGCGAGGCATCTTAACATAGTCGGCCCTAGTCGGTAGATGCAGAACAGCTAGGCAAGGGTCAGCCAATGAAACGTGAAGCCTTAGACCTTGAGATGTTCTTTTGTTGCAGATGAGTTGTCAGTCGATGTTCCAAAATCGCTCTCCAAAAGTTTATCGACATGTTGATAATCAGTGATAACGAAACATTGGAAATAACCCCCATTCTGATGGCGATGCTAAGTTGCGTAATTTACCTGCGACAAGTTCACCGACAACTATACGATTTGGGAACTAATCGTTCAACCCCGAATCAGTAGATGTGCATTGGACTTAGCACTAACAACTGGGAAACCGGTGAGTGTAAACCGGGCTTATTCCATATCTGACTGTCCGTAGTCTCAGCATGGTTAATGAATACATGAATACAGCCCCGGGCTGGTTGTCAGACCAGCGAGATAAGAAGATCGTGATGATTGGTGTCTGCATGAATCCAGACTCACTAGACCTCCCCTCTCATGACATCTCACACCCTCTAAGTAGTATTCTGTACTCTCACGGTGCACCCCTCTCATGACATCTCACACTCTTTAAGTTGTATTCTGTACTCTCACTATGCACCCCTCTCATAACATCTCACACTCTCTAAGTGGTATTCTGTACTCTCACTACGTACCCCTCTCATAACATCTCACACTCTCTAAGTGGTATTCTGTATTCTCACTATGCACCCCTCTCATAACATCTCACACTCTCTAAGTTGTATTCTCTACTCTCACGGTGCACCCCTCTCCTAAGATCTCACACTCTCTAAGTGGCATTGTGTACTCTCACGGTGCACCCCTCTCATAACATCTCACACTCTCTAAGTGGTATCCTCTACTCTCACTACGTTCTATGGGAGAAGAATTCTTAACGGACTAGGCTTAGAGCCTTGAGAATCCACTGACCTGCTTCCCATGCTAAAGACATGCTCAAAGATTCCTATAATCTCAATGATGCCACCTATCCTTCTCAAGGCTCTAAGCCTAGTTCGTTAAGAATTCTTCTCCCATAGAGCATAGTGAGAACCTTGTACAGAATACCACTTAGAGAGTGTGAGATCTTATGAGAGGGGTCATTTTAGTTATGCACTATTTTTCCATATGCATTATTTTCCGTTTGTGCCACCCGGAGCATACAACATATCCGTATGCGCTGGGTATGTCCATAAACACTCCCTTTGTGTTTTCTATGGACACTTGGTATTAGGTGGATAATAAAATTGTATATATGGCGTCAGAACTGGTCAGTCTGACAAGTACTGCACCAGAACTGCCTTCACTCGTGATTCTTCCACTGATAATCTGTCATGTGATTATATAGACTGTAGATAATCGCAATAAACTTCACTTGGATTCACAGCAGTGCAGATTTGATGAGAATGTTGTTTGACAGAATCTGATGGCAGTGTGTGAAGTGATGTGGTATTGGATGATATGCATCAGGACTTGGTGATGCATTGTGTGATTTAGTGAGCAGTTTTGTGATTCGGAGATGTGTTTTAAGACTAGGCGATTGGTTGTGTAACTTAGTGGTAGATTTTGTCATTCACAGATGTGTTCTAAGACATGGGCTATGGGTTGTGTGACTTAGTGAGGAATTTAGTGATTCGTAGATGAGTTCTAAGACTGGGCGATAGGTTGTATGACTTAGCGAGGAATTTTGAGATTTGTAAATATGTTTTAAGACTAAGTGATGGGTTGTGTGACTTAACAATGGGTTTTGTCATTTAGGGATGTGTTTTTAGACTGGGAAATGGGTTGTGTAACTTAACAATCAGTTTTGTGATTGAGACATGTCTTTTAAGACTGTGCGATGGGTTGTGTGACTTAGCGATCAGTTTTGTGATAGAGACATGTCTTTTAAGACTGTGCGATGGGTTGTGTGACTTAGCAATCAGTTTTGTGATTGAGACATGTCTTTTAAGACTGTGCGATGGGTTGTGTGACTTAGCGATCAGTTTTGTGATTGAGACATGTCTTTTAAGACTGTGCGATGGGTTGTGTGACTTAGCGATCAGTTTTGTGATTGAGACATGTCTTTTAAGACTGTGCGATGGGTTGTGTGACTTAGCGATCAGTTTTGTGATTGAGACATGTCTTTTAAGACTGTGCGATGGGTTGTGTGACTTAGCGATCAGTTTTGTGATTGAGACGTGTCTTTTAAGACTGTGCGATGGGTTGTGTGACTTAGCGATCAGTTTTGTGATTGAGACATGTCTTTTAAGACTGTGCGATGGGTTGTGTGACTTAGCGATCAGTTTTGTGATTGAGACATGTCTTTTAAGACTGTGCGATGGGTTGTGTGACTTAGCGATCAGTTTTGTGATTGAGACATGTCTTTTAAGACTGTGCGATGGGTTGTGTGACTTAGCGATCAGTTTTGTGATTGAGACATGTCTTTTAAGACTGTGCGATGGGTTGTGTGACTTAGCGATCAGTTTTGTGATTGAGACATGTCTTTTAAGACTGTGCGATGGGTTGTGTGACTTAGCGATCAGTTTTGTGATTGAGACATGTCTTTTAAGACTGTGCGATGGGTTGTGTGACTTAGTGTTCAGTTTTGTGATTGAGACATGTCTTTTAAGAGTGGGCGATGGGTTGTGTGACTTGGTGTTCAGTTTTGTGATTCAGATATGTCTTTTAAGACTGGGCGATGGGTTGTGTGAATTGGTGTTTAGTTTTGTGATTCAGACATGTCTTTTAAGACTGTGCGATGGGTTGTGTGACTTAGCGATCAGTTTTGTGATTGAGACATGTCTTTTAAGACTGTGCGATGGGTTGTGTGACTTAGTGTTCAGTTTTGTGATTGAGACATGTCTTTTAAGACTGGGCGATGGGTTGTGTGACTTGGTGTTCAGTTTTGTGATTCAGCTATGTCTTTTAAGACTGGGCGATGGGTTGTGTGACTTGGTGTTCAGTTTTGTGATTCAGACATGTCTTTTAAGACGGGGCGATGGGTTGTGTGACTTGGTGTTCAGTTTTGTGATTCAGATATGTCTTTTAAGACTGGGCGATGGGTTGTGTGACTTGGTGTTCAGTTTTGTGATTCAGATATGTCTTTTAAGACTGGGCGATGGGTTGTGTGAATTGGTGTTTAGTTTTGTGATTCAGACATGTCTTTTAAGACTGGGCGATGGGTTGTGTGACTTAGTGATGTATTCTGTGATTCAAACTTGACTCGCCTGTCGTCTGTGAAGTCGCCGCACGATCAAACTTACGGCAGTATATTGGCCATGCCGAATCACTCTCACTGGTCTTGTAAGACAGCAGGGAGGTGTAGCATTCTGATTACCGTCTGACTGTGACCCGTCCTTCTAGAGGACAGCCTTACCACATGATCAGGATGTAAGATTTTGACGAGAAGGCCACAAGTAACTTTAAGGTCTGTTGCTAGGTTGTTTTGATCCTTCAAAACAATATTCTGAATATATTTTAAAATATATTCTGCTAAGATGGGAAAAAGTTAACCATTATAATTCCAAAAGATATCCTGGAATTTTAAGTACCATATTTAGAAAACCAACTGACACTCCGATTGTGGTCACTATTGCCTGAGGTTAGTCCTAATCCTAATCGTTCTGCCAGTATCATTCTTAGTTTTAAAACACCTCCCAGGGAGGAGTTTTTAGAACAAACAGCGACATTTTTGAATCAACGACTAAGTTTTGAAATGATTTATCATGCAGAGATTATGCAATGAGGCCACAATCAACTTCACCTTCCGACTGAATCAAAGGGATTTGAATTCATCGGTGATGGTCATTGTGTTTGGAGGACAGTTCTGTCGGTATGGACCTGTTAAATGCGGCAGAAACAAGACATACACGGCACCCTCACTGGTTTTTAGACACTGATGTACAGTCGTTGGCCACCACTGACTGACGTTTTTGAAAACTCAATTAATCGGTGCCGTTTTCGTCGGCCATTGGAAATCAGCTTATATTATGATTAGTGAAATGGCCATGAAATGAAGCGACTTGCGGCCATCTTCCCATAAGTGCAGTCCTCTGGATACAGCTAAAGCCTATAAAACAGTGAAACGACTATTGTGCCCGATTACACCTTTGCCCGAAACTCTGGAAAAAGGCATGTATTACCCCGATTCCCAAAAAAGGAAATGTAAAATGTGTCAATAATCTCCGCCCCATAAGTCTTCTCTCTTTGCCTGGAAAGATTTTTGAAAAGATCATAAACAAAAGACTAATTAAGTTCCTTGAAGACCACAAAATCCTGACTGATAACCAATATGGCTTTAGACCTGGTCGTTCTACAACCTTGGCTATTTCCAAATTTTTACGCCATATTCTCAATAATTTAGATAATAATGTCCCTTCCTTTTCCCTATTCCTTGACTTTAAAAAAGCATTTGACACTGTCTCCCATAACCTGCTAGTAAAAAAACTCAATAATATCGGCCTTAACAATAATACATGTGAATGGTTCAATAGCTATCTATCTAATAGGACACAACAAGTTAAGCTAAATGGTTCGTACTCCTCTTCTGCTCATATAACTTTTGGTGTGCCCCAAGGCTCTATCTTAGGGCCGACTTTATTTCTCATTTATATTAATGACCTTGCTTACCTTTTACATAATCATCATTCTACACTATATGCTGATGACACCGTGATAACCTGTGACTCACTTATGTCCATTAAAAATGCAATTGTAGAAGTAGAGAAATGGTGTAAAGACAATCTTCTGACTATAAATGAAAGCAAAACATACTGGATGAAATCTGGAGGACCTGATGGTACTATTCTTAATCATAATCTCACCATGAATAATCAAAAGCTAGAAAATGTTGCTTCCTTTAACTACTTAGGACTTACCATTGACGAAAAACTAAACTACAAAGAACATAAACGGAACACAATGACTATTACCTCAGATAAGCTCTATTTGTTAACAAAAATCAGAAAACTCATCAATCTGGAAACTGCTATAATAATTTATAAATCCACCGTTCTCCCTTATTTTGATTACTGCGACACTATATATGACACACACACGAAACAACATGAGAATGACCTTCAGCTCCTCCAGAACAAAGCTCTCCGAATATGTTTCCAAATAAGATTGGGCCCAAATCAATTATTTAACACTCAGGACATCCATAATTTATCAAAAACTCAGTTTCTAGATCAACGCAGACAGATCCACTCTTTATTTTATGCCCATACATTACTATCTGAACCAACTTTAATAGATCAACGTAATTTACCTACCAGACACCATGATGGTATTAGGCTACTGTTACCCCCACTTAAGAGAAAGGTCTATGAAAATAGTTTTTTAGTAACCGGAATTAAAAACTGGAACAACCTGAGAACAAGCTTTACAGAAATAAAGGACAAGAATGCCTTTAAAATTGCCATAAAACGTTCATATCCTGAGTGTTTCATTGGTGCCCAAACTTAGAATGTGATATATCCAAGTATACTGTATTAACAATCCATAAATATATTATTTATGCCCTCAATTGGCTACTGCTTGTGTTACAACGGTATCTAGTGAAGGGACACTATACAACACCACATATGCTATATTATCTTGTGTAAGCTACAAAATTATGAAAACCTCAAAGTGTGTTGACTGTGTTACAAATTTTACTGATGTTATTCATTACTCACAAAACAAAGTTATGTGGAAAGGTGTCTCTTTCTTGTGTGATGATCTCTGATTGCATTGCGACTGAGATATATATTTAACTCAATGACTGAAGTAAGAGCTCAAAGTATCTCGAATCTACTTGTTATCTTATACTGTACATGACTTACTGAGACATAATACTCTTTATTTCTGTATAGTTCACCTAGTACAGCAGTTGATAAATTGTTTTATCTAAACCATGGTGTATTTGTCGACCTGTTTAAAACGTGGGAATCCCTGCATGATGGAATAGAAATACCTATTTAACCTACTTTTCCCTATGATAACGTATTCATCTTCATCTCATTATTTTTGGTGCACCACATGTATAACTTTCTGTGTGTTGTATTGATGGTGGATTTTCTCCGACTGCCGGACAAACCATGTATGTTATTAAACTTTGAATTTTTTTCTATGAATCCACACCAGCAGCCTGTTGCTCCCCCGGCTCGGCTCCTGGCGGCTCTCTTTGATCTCACTCGGGTCGCTGTACAAGGCCATAAACCGGGAGGTGTGATCGGCAAGCACTGGTTTGTTGCTGTATGAGGGTATAAGACAGCGACATTCTTCTTCCTGATTATGAATAATCGGTGATCGGATCGGTGAGAATTTGTGATAAATGTCATTGTTTTACAAGCTTAAAGTGCCAAATCCACTACGGAGACAGAATTTTCAAGCGAATGCGTCTGCGATCCATGCGACTGTGCGACTGTGCGATTGGTGTGAACACCGTGCAAACACCAGATCCACTACTGCGACAGTACAGAATACATGCGACTGTGCGAATCACATGCGATAATATCAAATAAATTAGATATTGTCGCAAGGCATTCGCATGTCCATGCAAATTCGAATGAGCCATGCGATCATCACGCGAATTCCATGCGATGGCGTGATCCACTAAAGCGATTTTTCATGCAAATTTCATGCGCCTGAGCGATGGTCTGCGATGGTCTGCAAACACAAATTCGCATGTAAATGCGCCTTTGTGGATTTGGCGCTTCACACTTTCTTCCTCAGCAATTGCTTACTCCACCGAATGTACACCATACAACACATCCATTAATTTTCCTGATTCCATATTTCTAAGAATATAATCTCATTTTTAGCATAACGCTAGCAGGGTGATTCCACCACACACCTTCCTGATTTATTCCGGTCCACATTTGCCTTGACTGTGGCAGGTGTTTCTGGGTCTAAGCAGTGTTGGCAGTTTTAGCCCTGGTCCTATTTTATATTCATTAACTCTCCCGTGTGGATGCTGGGAGCGGTGTTGGTGGCGTCCTCTGGTGGCAGAGCTTGTCACATGAGGATTTCTGTGTCAAATGGACAAATCCAGAAAATCAATCTGCAATGTCGCCTTTCGTTCATCAACTAGGAACAAATAACATGTTTATCATTGATGAATGTGCGTGGAAATTCATTTTAAATGATTTAAAGACAATTTCCCTTGAAAATTGAAACCCATGACATTTTTCCGAAACTTGAATATGATAATCTCTAAGTGTTGTAGAACACATATCCAATTAAAAAATCAGGGGTCACCATGCTCGTTTTTGATTTAGAGATCAACATTATGATGATTCTATAAAAGAATATATGGGAAGTCTATGACGTTGCTTTTCACATAGTAAGAACCCATGTCATTTTCCTCCACCTTTTACAGAATATAGTAGATTTATACTACTACACATTTAAGTTTTAAGATTCATAGGTCACCATCCTTGTTTTCGAAAGGATTTAACGTTTTTTCCAGTTTATTTCCTATATTAATCAAGCAAATGTTAATTGTCCTATTTTATCATCCACCTAATGCAAAGTATCCATAGAAAACACATAGGGAGTTTCTATGGACATACCCGGCGCATACGGATATGTTGTATGCTCTGGATGGTGCATACGGAATATAGTGCGTGCGGAAAAATAGTGCATAATTAAAACAAACTGATATCAACATGCCACTCGTCAAAAAAGGTGGATGATAAATACAATATAGACTGGTTTCAGATAAAAGCGGTTGTATGCTCCTCAGAGTTGACTCTACGCAATATCCTTGCATACGCTCGGATATTACTACGCGTCAACTCCTCGGGGCATACGGCCGCTTGTATCTGAAACCAGTCAATATTATGTACATATATGTATTATGTGTAAGATTCAAGAACATGACATAGTTTTCACTAGTTGAAAAACAAGTTTTTGATAATTTCTATAAATCATATCATAATAACATCATACTATTAGATTTTTAGGAAAATGCCAAGGGTTAAATCATCAATATAACTTGTCCGATATGCTTTTGACCATACCCACCTACCTGCTAGATTGAACCATGTAGCCTGCCTTGGTGCGTATTGTAGTGATACACATTCACCTTGTTAGTATAAGGACTCGCTGGGTAAACATTGGGTACATAACTCGGTACGGCATAGACTCCCTACATGATCAATGTGTTTCATTATAGTACACTTATACTGGTAAGTGACACAGATACCAACCACCGCTGAGGTGTTAGTTTCCCCACTCACTCTGAATACTTATTGACATACGCGAGTAGAGCAGTGTATTGAACGATTAATAACACAGAAAAACATGAAATACCACGGTTATGAATACACGGGCAGTTAAAGTATAATAACACAGACTACGTGTACAGACTTAGGCCTAGCGTCCACCTACTGCGATTGAAAATTAGACCTACCGATATGGCACCGATACAAAATGCAAATATCGGAGATATATCTGGAAGGTGCAAAATCGTAGACATATCTGGACATGCCAATCCACCACGCATTGACAGGGGTAAACCCCCATTTTCTAACGGTGCCTAATCACAGAAACGTGGTCAACTGCCCCGATATTTGGTGACCTTCTGACACAATTTTGATTTGTATTGGAAAGTCCATCGTAGACCATATCGGAGCCATATCGTAGTAGGACACCAGGCTTTAGAGTATTATAGAGGAAACCCATGAAAGTTTAGGGTCTGAGCTCGTATCCCATCGAGTTTTAATCATTTAGTAATTCACAAGGCGAAGCCGCATGAATTGCTATGTGATTCAAATGAGATGGGATCGAGCTCTGACCCTAAACTTGAATGGGTTTCTGAATTTATCTCACCCTTAATATTGACTAATGGGCTAACATTTGTGACATTATCCCCCATTGGATATTTTTCCTAAATATCTAATGGGTATTAGATACGAGTTTCCAATGTTAAGTCTATGGAGAAAAAATATCTGGGGTGAGATAAAATAACATTAACTATGTGTATAGACTTAGGCCTGGCGTCCACCTACTACATAGAAATTTAGACCTACCGATATGGCACCGATACAGAAAGTCAATATCGAAGACATATCGGGAAGGTGCAAAATTGTAGACATATGTCTAGACATGCCAATCCACCACGCATTGTATGTGGTTTTTTTGGTGTCTAATCGTAGAAACATGATCAACTGTCCCGATATTAGTTGACCTTCCAATACGATTTTGATTTTTTATCAGGAGGTGCATCATAGACCATATCAGAGCCATATCATAGTAGATGGATGCCAGGCCTAAGCATTTTTTGGTGCCTAATCGCAGAAACGTGGTCAACTGCCCCGATATTAGATAACCTCCCAACGCGATTTAGATTTTTTATCCGGAGGTGTATCGTAGACCATATCGGAGCCATATCGTAGTACCTTATGGTGGGCCTCATCTCTGCCCAGGTTGAAGAGAGGTTTGGCCATCGATGTATAAAGGTCTACTCTCTACATACACAATATCGACCAATATCACCAAGCTCGGTGGCTAAGTGGTACAGTTCAGGGGTTCAAACCCTGGTCGGGTCATACTAAAGACTTACACAAAAATGGTACCCACTGCTCAGTCGGCTTAACACCCGCCATTAGAATGAGGAGTAGGGGGCTATTCAGATCTAAAACTAAAATAAGGCATTGTTAACGTTAAGATGCACAGCTTTTAAAAAAAAAAATCCTCGAAAAATCACCAGGCTGATCGTTAACACTGCAACCCAATATGTCATATGTGTTTTGGTATGCGGGGTGCATAGCCTCCACATATCTTATTGTACAATGGTTGTATCTATCAAAATTTATGTAACAGGCCCCTGTATCGCAGCACTAGTTCAGTACTCAATCGGTAGATGTGCATCAGGCTTCAGTCTAATTGTGACAGGACTGTAGGAAAGGTCAGTATGAGAGAAGAATGTCGTAAAGGGGGGCATCCACCAACCACAACAAGGCTACGACAAACATCGACAAGAAAGTTCCAATCGGCGCTTGTTGCAGCCTTGTCGTAAGATGAGGGGGCTTCACGACAGCGTTGTCAGGGTGTGTCGTAGACATCGCTGGTTTCCATAAAAAAGACGTCCATGGTACCAACACACTACAACGAAGACAAGGGTCCAGTCGTGGGAAAAATCGAACATGTTCGATGTTGTTGTAGCCTTGTCTGAAGGCTGCCGACAAGCTTCCAATCATGGCCTTGTCATGGCCTTGTTGTAGACTCTTGTCAGGAACTGGGGTCCACCAACCACGACAAGGCCTCCAATCGTAGGCCAATCATGGACCTTGTCGGGAAGCCATTGTCGTATCCTCGTCGTGGTTGGTGGACCCCCCCCCCCCTTCATTCTTCAGTCTAATTGTGACAGGACTGTAGTAAAGGTCAGTAGGAAGGAAGAACATCCTTGTCAGTGAGAGTCGGTGAATGTTACAGATGGTCAATTAGGACAACTCGGAATAATGCTTCTCTCCGAGAAGCTCAGATTCTCACCATTAATGAGGACAGGTTTCTCCCTGTCCCTCTGCTATTCAATGACAGCAGCTTCAACGTCTCATGTTCATTATTCTTTTAGATTTTTGTCTGTTAACAATTATATCGGAACGAGCCTGTGGGCCGTTGAATGATATTTTGTCGTCCGTGAGGCTGGACGATACGACATATCGAACGATGAACGATATACTGAAATACCTTTTGCAATCAGGTTAGCATAAAACTAGTCGTTTGCATCGGCATTATCGTACAGCACGTTTTCTATATAAACGCTGTTTTGCATCGAGCGATGCAGTGGTACTTCTGAGAAAAGCAGGCCGAGTGGTGCAGTCATTGTTTGATCTTTAACAAATGATGAAATTCGGTACATATGTATGCCATACATATAAAATTCTCTGTCCGATTTATATTTTGATTTGAATAAGATTTAATGCATGAAAAACGAGATTAACATTGTCTAAGACACCTCTAGAGGTTTATTCCGGGACGACAAATGGACGACAAAATACACAACATTTTCAGAATGAAAGATTTTTTATGCAACACCAGGAACGACATTTCAGTTTATTGTATTGCCTTAGGCTTGTTCTGCACACTGTGCACGAATGTCTCACACTTACAGGCCAGCTGTACGGATTCTGTTCTGCACACTGTGCACGAATGTCTCACACTTACTGGCCAGCTGTACGGATTCTGTTCTGCACACTGTGCACGAATGTCTCACACTTACTGGCCAGCTTTACGGATTCTGTTCTGCACACTGTGCACGAATGTCTCACACTTACTGGCCAGATGTATAGATTCAGTTCTGCACACTGTGCACGAATGTCTCACACTTACTGGCCAGCTGTACGGACTCAGTTCTGCACACTGTGCACGAATGTCTCACACTTACTGGTCAGCTGTGAAGATTCAGTTCTGCACACTGTGCACGAATGTCTCAGACTTACTGGTCAGCTGTGAAGATTCAGTTCTGCACACTGTGCACGAATGTCTCAGACTTACTGGTCAGCTGTGAAGATTCAGTTCTGCACACTGTGCACGAATGTCTCAGACTTACTGGTCAGCTGTGAAGATTCAGTTCTGCACACTGTGCACGAATGTCTCACACTTACTGGCCAGCTGTACGGATTCTGTTCTGCACACTGTGCACGAATGTCTCACACTTACTGGCCAGCTGTACGAATTCTGTTCTGCACACTGTGCACGAATGTCTCACACTTACTGGCCAGCTGTACGGATTCTTTTCTGCACACTGTGCACGAATGTCTCAGACTTACTGACCAGCTGTACGGATTCTGTTCTGCACACTGTGCACGAATGTCTCAGACTTACTGACCAGCTGTACGGATTCTGTTCTGCACACTGTGCACGAATGTCTCACACTTACTGGCCAGCTTTACGGATTCTGTTCTGCACACTGTGCATGATTGTCTCACACTTACTGGCCAGCTTTACGGACTCTGTTCTGCACACTGTGCATGAATGTCTCACACTTACAGGCCAGCTGTACAGATTCTGTTCTGCACACTGTGCACGAATGTCTCACACTTACTGGCCAGCTGTACGGATTTTGTTCTGCACACTGTGCACGAATGTCTCACACTTACTGACCAGCTATACGGATTCATTATGCACACTGTACACGAATGCCTCACACTTACTGGCCAGCTATATGGATTTCATTCTGCATACTGTGCACGAATGTCTCACACTTACTGACCAGCTGTACGGATTCCGTTCTGCACACTGTGCACGAACGGGAGTAAGCTGGAAAACAACAAGATCACACAGTAACATGAGAGATTGGGAGAGTGTATGAGGCCATGGGATCATGATCTATACATAAAAGGTTCCCCTTTAATCCTGAGCATCACGTTCTGACAGTTTGAAGCATGATAGGTCAGAGTCCTGACTAAAGGATACTGATGTAGTCACAAGCAGATAGAAATCTGAGCGCTTGTAAATGTGATGCTCTACGGGAAACCTATGAAAGGTTATTGTCAGAGCTTGTATCCCAGCGAGTTTGAATCGCGAAATAGAGCTATTTAATGTCAATGAAAGGGGTGAGATAAATCCAGAACCGCACTCGTAAAAAAACACAATACTCCATTTGTTTGGATGCGCTGTAATCATCACTCGGCTTCGCCTGGATGGCAAATTATCGCATCCAAACTCGTGAAGTATTATGTATTTATATGATTCTCAATCCGGTTCTATATAAGTACTGAGTTCGCCTAGACTTTCTGACAGCGAGAACGGGGCCGAGTGAAGTCAACAGATCCAGTTCATTATCTCACCCCTGGTACAAGTTTAGCCATAAGAATAGCCTTAGAAACAAATACTCAACGATCACCCCCGTAAAGTGGCAATACTACGCCATGGCCATGGCGGAGTGAATATGACATGACATCATACGCTATTAACCAACTGGATTTGTGAAGTAATTTGGATAATTCTGCTATTGTGATGCTATTTGATGTCAGTGAAAGGGAAAATTCACAATACTCCACTCGTTTGGATGCGCTGTAATTTTCACTCAGCTTCGCCCCGATGATAAATGTGGCGCATTCAAGCTTGTGGAGTATTGTGTTTTTATATGATTCTCGATCCAGTTCTATATAATTACTATACACTTGTGAATGAATGTCTATGAAATATCACCCACTGCCAGGGGTGTAGTATAAATAATGTTCGCGCCCGCCATGACAGTACCTGTAGTGAATGGCAGTGATTTTTGCGGAGCAGAAAAGTTAATAAAACGGCATTTTAAGCGATTAGGCCCTCCGCCTGTGGGGTTGAGCCGTATTTTTTAGTCAAAAGGACCTTGAACGACAATCCCTACGGCCTCAGTAACTATGCTGTCTCATGGTACTGACACTGCAAGAAAACCACCATTTAATTCATATAATGTGGCCATCGCGGAAGTGCATGTATTGGCTGAATTTTGACTTTTTGTTCATATATATACACCCAGGGTTGATATACGGACGCGTCTTGGCTGTATTACACACCCGGCGTACATGAGAGGAAATATCCTCTCCCCCGCCGCCTCCCGCCCCTTTGTGTTGGTAGAAGTATAGGTGTCCTCAGTGGGAAACCCTCCCCCCGCCGCCTCCCGCCCCTTTGTGTTGGTAGAAGTATAGGTGTCCTCAGTGGGAAACCCTCCCCCCGCCGCCTCCCGCCCCTTTGTGTTGGTAGAAGTATAGGTGTTCTCAGTGGGAAACCCTCCCCCCGCCGCCTCCCGCCCCTTTGTGTTGGTAGAAGTATAGGTGTCCTCAGTGGGAAACCCTCCCCCAGCCGCCTCCCGCCCCTTTGTGTTGGTAGAAGTATAGGTGTCCTCAGTGGGAAATCCTCCCCCCGCCGCCTCCCGCCCCTTTGTGTTGGTAGAAGTAAAGATGTCCTCAGTGGGAAACCCTCCCCCCGCCTCCCCCCGCCTCCCCCCGCCTCCCCCCGCCTCCCCCCGCCTCCCCCCGCCTCCCCCCGCCTCCCCCCCAGCCACCTCCGCCCACCCATTCTGAGTGAAGCCCTGTTCACTGGATGATTATACACGCCTACAGATGAGGCGTATACACACGGGGAATAGGACGACCTTGTATACGCAAAAGCTTACTTGGTACTAGGGACAGATAATGCTCTGTAAACCACTCGCGGTTGACCTCGTAATACACTCGCTAGTGCCCGTGTATTACAACGCGTCAACCTCTCGTGGTTTATGCCCACCTGTCCACAAAACTATCGATTATTGTCGATATATACGCCGGGCGCATTCATATGTAAAATGGTGGTGTTCGTGCAGTGTGAGTTCACCTTGACTCGCTGACAGCGAGAAGAGTGAAGCAGACAGATACAGATCCCTAGTCGTCTAAAGTACACACGGCCTGTGGGGAAGGTGTGGAGGAGACAGAGAAATCACACGGAGTCTATAGACACACGCCCCCACAACGTCCACTACCTCCATACCCATGGCCTACGAAGGCCTCCGAGCACGCCCGAGGGCCACCGAGCGACTCCGAGCATGCCCGAAGGCCGCAGAGCATTATCGAGCAGCACAGACCAACCCCGAGCACGCACAATGATAATCAAGCATGCGCAATGATACCCGAGCAGTTCCGAGCAGTTCCGAGCAGCACCGAGCAGCACCGAGCAGCACTGAACAGCACCGAGCAGCACTGAACAGCACCGAGCAGCACTGAGCAGCACCGAGCAGCACCGAGCAGCACCGAGCAGCACCAAACAGCACTAAGCAGCACCGAGCAGCTCCGAGCAGCACCGAGCAGCACCGAGCAGCACCGAGCAGCACCGAGCAGCACAGAACAGCACAGAACAGCACAGAACAGCACAGAACAGCGGCGAGCAGCACCGAACAGCAGCGAGTAGCACCGAACAGCAGCGAGCAGCACCGAAAAGCACCATGCAGCACCGAGCAGCACTGTGCAGCACTGAGCAGCACCATGCAGCACCGAGCAGCACTGAGCAGCACCGAGCAGCACCATGCAGCACTTAGCAGCACTGAGCAGCACCGAGCAGCACTGAGCAGCACTTAGTGATTATGTTCCACTCTGTACAGGTCTAAAAAAGTACTGAACAGCTGTGAACAGTTTTATAAACCTGAGAACCGATCCGAGTAGCTCCGAGTCTCACTGAGCAGCTTGGATAAATCATGAATAGCTCCAAATATTACCGAGCAGCACCGAATACCCCCGAACATGCCTGCTGTGCCGGAGTACTTCCAAATTCTTCCAAGCATACCCAAGCCGCTCAGGGAGCAGCAAAGAGCAGCACCGAACACCCCCGAGCATACATGTACATCCCTATGTACTTCCGAATTCCTCCGAGCATGCCCGAGCGTCTACGAGCAGCACCGAGCAGCACCAAGCAGCACTGAACAGCCCTGAGCATCCCTGAGCACTTCTCAGCACCTCCGAGCAAGCCCGAGCGTCCCCGAGGAGCTCCGAGCAGCCCCGAACTGCACCGACTCTCAAGCGCCTGGTCTAAATGGGATACCCATGGCCGTTGGTCAGGGGTGGTCATTGCTCCCCCTGGACGCACTCCACCCCCAGCGCACCCTGCGCACTCCCCTCTGGTGTCGGTCACGTGAACCACGCAGTCACGTGAATCCGCACCGCTCTGACCTCTCCCTCAGTCTGTTCTTGTAATTCACCACGTACACTCATACTTTTTACTTCCCACCCACCCTCACCTTCTTTCTATAACCTACTCTCGTAGGGCTATTATATATTCATATTGTATATCTATATATACTTATCACTTATCGTATATAACCATATATACTTATCATAATTGACTTATAATTATATTTGTCAATTACACAATATGTATTTTTCAACCGTAATTGACCTTATCTTATATTTGTCAATTACTACTATTTACCTGTCATATTAATATTCTACTGTATTAATATTCAATGTCGGTAAAGGTCATCATAAAATTAAGATAAATTTTATTTGCCCAATTCTCGACTCATACTCTTGTGTTCAGGGATAAGGGGTAATGACAACAATGATGAAACAGAAGCAGGGAGAAGCAGAGACACAGAGGAGGGTGTGAGAAAGAAAACCCCAAGGCAATAGCTATGTTTTATTGGCTAGTGTGATGGGAGTAGGGGAGGGTGGGTATGTGGGTGTAACGATTGTGGTTTTGGCCTGGGGTGTGGTGTACCTTGCCACCCCACCCCCTCCTACTTGATATCAAAATAGAGCGCATGATCGTCTGAAATTTAATGGTAGAATGGGGCTATGAGGTGGCGATTAATGCTTAGTGAATTACAAGTGAGGGGCATTTGTTTGAATGAATTCTTTCGGTAAGATTCCTAGAAAAAGGGCTTTTTCATTGTGCCAGATTTCTCAAGTTCTTTTCCCGCAATCTGCAACTTTAGCAAAACTCCTCTTTTATTGTTGTAATAATCTCCTTGTCTTTATCATACATGTTGCGCCAAAATACCACACGTTGGGTGGAAGAGCGACGATTTGGCAGATACAATTTGATCAATAAAGGAATTAAAGAATTGGAGATATTATCGCATAAAAATCATTCAGAAGGGGTGTTCTATAACTAAATTTCTATAACTATTATGTGTTCCCACTTTATCGTAGGAATGGAGAACTTCAGGATGGTGTAAAAACTGGCCTTCAATAATATAGAAGAAGGTAATATCTATGAAGGTTTAGGGTCAGAGCTCGTATCGTATCGAGTTTGAATCGTGTTGTAATTCACAAGGCGAAGCCACGTGAATTACGAAGCTATTCAAACGAGATGGGATCGAGCTCTGACCCTGAACTTGAATAGGTTTCTGAATTTATCTTACCCCTCACATTGACTAATTGACTAACGTTTGTGATATAATCCCCCTTTGAGTATTCTTCTAAATACTCCATAGGTGGTGGATACAAGTTCTCAAAGTTAAGTCTATGGGGAGAAAGGGAAAAAATACCAGACATGAGATGAATCAAATACCATTTCTAATTTTCATTTATGAATAATTTAATGACCAATTTTACTCAAATATTAACGTTGATATTTACTTATCAGTGGAAAAAGTCAAAGTATTTCTAGTTCTATTTATAGACGGATAAGTTCAAAGTACATTACACAGGTCATTGACTTCTCAGCAAAGAGGGGAATTACTTTCTGAGAACAGATTGACTTCTAGCAGCAATCATCGTATTTGCGGTGTGAAGTCACGGATAAGTCTGAGAGAACTATAAATAGGCAGCTCAAAGGAAACCCGAACTCGAGATAGTTATATAGAACTACATCAAAAATCGTATAAATACACAATACTCCACAAGTTTGGATGGACCGCAATCGTCATCGAGGCAAAACCGAGTGACGATTATGGCACAACCAAACAAGTGCAGTATTGTGTATTTCACGATTCGAGTGCGGTTCTGGATTTATCTCACCCCTTTCACTGTTAGGAATGTTTAAACCTCTTGTCTTGTCTTCTCTCTGAGATCCTGGCCGCTGATTGGTCAATCGCCTATGACGTCATCTTGTATTTACTACGCTGGGTGGAGCCACCCACTCACCACACCACGACCATGGCGTAGTATTGTCACTCTAACGGGGTGATCTAACGTTATTCCTATGGCTAAACTTGTACCAGGGGGGAGATCCATGTAATATTATCTACTTCTTTGAACATATAGTGTGATTTGCTTCCTTTTTTTCCCCGGAACAAGAATTCCAAGTCACTGTAGCCTCTTTCAGCAAAACTCTCTACATAGGGCATCGACCGAAATGGAGAATATCTCACCCGGCTTCCCGAGTTCCTCTAGTACGAATGTCCTGATTGGTCAGCCTCTCTTTCGTGCTGAGCGTACTGCCCTCTAGTGTCGGGTCACCACACTTACTGGGTGTAGTTTGGCGTATAGATGAAGCTTAGTTTGTCACTATTCAGACTTCCGAGAAACACATTAGTTTACACCATAGAATTCTCCCACAATGAAGCGCCACGATACTCGTTAGTCGGCTGTGTATAGTCTCAGCCGATTAGTTCGCCGCAGATTACGGACGGACAATAGTTGACTAATGAACCCGTAGTGAATTATAGGTCTATACCCTTCCGACTCTTTGTGCGCACCGACATAGGATCGGTGAATGGAAATATCCCATCATTGGTATCTTGAGTCCAATGCACATCTACCGATTCGGGACTTAACGATTAGCTCCCAAATTGTAAAGTTGTTGGTGAACTTGTCATAGGCAAATTACGTAACCCGAACGGGGTGATTTCCAATGTTCTGTTGTCGCCAACTGGATTTATCAATATATTGATAAACTTTTGGAGAGTGATTTAGGAACATCGACCGACAAATCATCGGCGACAAAAGAACATCTGAATGAGGGTGTTTCACTAGTTGTTGGCTGACCCTTGCCTAGCTGCCCCACATCTACCGACTAGGGTCAACTTCATTTGGATGCCTCGCCTGAGACAAAGTAACGGTGCTTTGTTGCAGACATGAATGTTCCGGTAAATGTGCATTGGACTTTACGTGGCGTTTCCACCTGCCGACTAAAAACTCACCCATAATTTTCACTCTGTAAAAAAGTCGGTGGTTTGTTTTTTCTCGTGAATGGTCAGGGGTACATTATCTATGTTATTTTATACCTGTGGCTGTATGAACTACGTATACTGCCCGCTCCTATCCTGACATAAGTAATGGTAGTAAAATGCAGACCGCTGCCGATTAATTCATTGCCCTTTGATTTCGTGTGACCGAAACCTGCCGAAATGGAGATCGGGCAGGATCGGCTAGGATCGGGCGGGATCGGGAGAAAATCGGGGAAGATCGTATAAGCATAGTTGGCGGTGGAAGCGCACATTTTCCCCTGGTAATTTCGGGCGCTAGTATACGATTAATCGTAAGAGTACATTTACCATATACGATGTATTTAATATGAAGAGACCAGAGACTTTGAATAAAACCTTAGTCTGGTGGAATCAGCGAAAGAAATCCAGTACCATTTACAGTATTTGTTTTTTGATCTACGGATCTTTTTTCTATTAATCTTTGAACTTTATCTTTTCAGCATTCCGACCTCGCACTCGGCGCGTGAGATTCTGGTAAGTCACGTTTATAATCAACCAATCAGCGTGCGTTCTGCAAAACGAGGTCTCTGTACCTACTTTAGAGCGGCCACTTTGAGCGGAAGTGGAAACATCGTGCGTCAAAGCGGGCATTTTGTATTCTGACTGGTCGGTCCATGATTCTTAATTTTCGAGCGACTCAAAGTGGAAACATTGTGCCTCAAAGCGGGCGTTTTGTAACCAGACTGGTCCGTCCATGATTCCACATACATTACCAATAGGCAGTATGTGTGACTTTTACATACAGTGCAGAGGCCAGTACTCATTGCTGTGTACACATATGATAAGTTGGGAAAACTGACTGGGTGTTTAATCGGTGAATCTGTGTTTGAGTGGGTAACGATTCAAAGATTAAACCCTGGTATAGTTTCCCTCTATTATAAAGCTTGAAATCTTCTGGCCTGCGATTTTGGCATTTTGCACCTCCTGACGACTTTCAACAGTAAAATGATGGAAATTGTCTAATGTAAACGCCAAGCGTGTAGCGACTGTAGATCGTCTGGTTATGTCAGTTTATTGAATTGAGCACCACCTGACGACTATTGGACATGCTCTAACACCGGCGATTATTTCTAGCCAGCTTGAATCAGTTGTCTAGACAGCAGAGATTCCATGAAAACTTAGTCGTCAAAGTAAACGCTCAAGAGTCGATTCTGAGATATACAACTTTTGCGGTTGACCACCTGACAACTACTGGCTTGGCGATCTACAGTCGTCACATATTTAGTCGTCTAGTGTAAACGCCGGGTTAGAGCACCACCTGACAACTACTGGCTTGGCGATCTACAGTCGTCACATATTTAGTCGTCTAGTGTAAACGCCGGGTTAGAGCACCACCTGACGACTATTGGCTGATGATCTACATTCGCCACATATTCAGTCGTCTAATGTAAACGCCGCGTATAAGAGAACAAATATAAGAAGTATAAGAACAATGTGCACAGGTGTATAATAAATGGACAGAATCATACTATACGACAAAGACTGTGATGGAGAGTGTACTAAGCTCTCTGTAAGAACCAATCAGGATTACGTTTACATATACACATTGTCCATTCAAACATCAGCCCCAATATGAACCCTCTCTGTATCATATCTGGGTCTATTGTTCTCCATCCACTCATTACTCACACAAAAGACCAGGGCCCTGTTTTTCAGTAACGACATCGTCGGGTAACGATACCATACGATCGTCCAGCGATTCCACGACAGTTTTCAAGACACAAAATGGCCGCTGTTCTATAGACACGATCGTAGTGCGGCACTCACGATCGCCGCGAAAAATGTCGGCCGCTACGACAAGTATAGAACTGTCTTAGGTTCTATAACACATCACTGTGCGTATATAGAGGATTTTCACCATTTCCCGACGGAATTAAGCCATGAAATTTTAACACGAGTAAGGGATACATATGACCCATAATCGTACCAAATATGCGAAGTTATCGGTGTTATCGAAGTTATCGGTGTTTGAATTTCGTCATAGCAATCGTCTGCTCTGGTGGCCAGTCACCCCCTCCCACCTCCCGATGACAGTCAAGTCAAAACATGTCAAGGGCGCTGCATAAATTAGCGGAGGCGTCGGGAAAATACACTGGCAACCAGAGCAGACAATTGCTATGACGAAATTCAAACGCCTATAACTTCGGAACGGTGTCGCCGATTTTCTCCATATTTGGGACATTCATCGATTATATGTATACCTTACTCGTGCTCAAATTTCATTGCTTAATTCCTAGGGGAAGTGAAGTTGCGAATTCTGTACGACATGTCCATAGCTGTCATGAACCAACGACAATTTGGGCGACATTTTCAATCACGTGACCCCACGATTGTCGTGACTGAAAAACACGTTTGGCTGCCCTACGCCTCTTAGACTCACGACATATCGCCTATTCACTAAAGTGAAAACATGTCGCCCATAACGATTGTCGTGACTGAAAAACAGGGCCCAGGGCACCATCCAGTGTTTCCTACCTATAAAGCAATGAAGGATTATATACTGAATTAATCTTCCTTCCTTCCCGTGGGCTGCATTTACACCAGCCCTGATTGGGATCTCCGGAAAACAGCCCTTTTATCACCACATTCTGTTTGCAGCCTGTCCGCTCCGCATTTCTTAGAGGACTGTATTTATGATACCATTTGGAAGTGTTATTTATGATACCGTTTGGAAAGTGTTATTTATGATATCATTTTTCTGCGGCTTATCTGTGGGCTGCAGATTACGGAAGTAGAAAAGGTTAACGGTTCTCATTATGCCCGCTTCTTATCAGGCTGTCTGAGAAATCGCAGGTTTTAAGTATGCAAGGTTTAACCCGTTAAGGACGAGTGATGCCTGGAGGGACAGATAACGCCTTGAGGGACAGATAATGCCTTAGAGTGGGCCTTGATTTAAGGCAAGTAGGGGCAGGTAATGTCTTAGAGTAGGACTTGATTAGTGTAGGTCATATTATGGACAGATAGGGACAGATAATGTTAATGACAGATAATGAGTAGGTCACGTTAAGGATGGATAGGGACAGATTTTTTTTTGTAAGACATTTATTTATACTGGTTGGTGCTCAGTCCAAGGGACTGGTCTCAGCGCACCACCAGTGCCAGGTAGTTTACAATTTCCTTTTGCGATGCGTGTACACAACGTATATACAACAAAACCATATACAGAGAACTAAGTACAGAGCATTAACATAATCATGCGTTGCTTAAGAGTAGGTCATATTAAGGACAGATAGGGACAGATAATGCCTTGAGGGACAGATAATGCTTTAAAGTGGGGCTTGAGGTAAGGACAGAGAGAGACAGATAGTGCCTTTAAGTAAAGCTCATATCAATTAAGGAAAGATAGGAACAAATAATGGCTCATGGCAGACCGTATTAGGGACAGATGATTTGAGGCAGACCATGCTCAAGATGAAAACTTGAGGCAGACCGTCTTAGGGACAGGTAATGCCTTATTAAGGACATCCAATACCTTGAGGGACAGATAATACCTTAAAGAAGGTCATTTTAAGGACAGATGGGGAAAATAATGCCTTAGAGTAAGTCATGTTTAGGACAGATGGGGACAGATAATGCCTTAGAGTAAGTCATATTTAGGACAGATTGGGACAGATAATGCCTTAGAGAAAGTCATGTTTAGGACAGATTGGGACAGATAATGCCTTAGAGTAAGTCATGTTTAGGACAGTTGGGGACGGATAATGCCTTAAGGGACAGATAATGCCTTAAAGTGGGCCTTAAATTAAGGCAAATAGGGGCAGATAATGCCTTAGAGTTGGACTTAATTAGTGTAGGTCATATTATGGACAGATAGGGACAGATAATGCCTTGAAAAAGGTAATGTTAAGGACAGATGATACCTTAGAGTAGGTCATGTTAAGCACAGATAGGGACAGATATTGCTTAAGAGTAGGTCATATCAAGGACAGATAGGGACAGATAATGCCTTAGAGTAGGTCATATTAAGGACAGATAGGGACAGATAATGCCTTAGAGTAGGTCATTTTTAGGAAAGATAGGGACAGATATTGCTTAAGAGTAGGTCATATCAAGGACAGATAGAGAGACAGATTATGCCTTAGAGTAGGTCATATCAAGGACAGATAAGGACAGATAATGCCTTAGAGTAAGTCATATTAAGGACAGATAGGGACAGATAATGCCTTAGAGTAGGTCATTTTAAGGACAGATAGGGACAGATAATACCTTAGAGTAGGTCATATTAAGGCCAGATAGGGACAGATAATACCTTAGAGTAGGTCATATTAAGGACAGATAGGGACAGATAATACCTTAGAGTAGGTCATTTTAAGAACAGAGAGGAACAATAATGCCTCGAGGCAGACCATATACTAGAGACGGATAATACCTTGAGACATTTCATGCTAGAGACAGATAATGCATTGAGACAGACCATATATTAGGAACAGATAATACCTCTAGGCAGACCGTACAAGGAATGAATAATGCCTTGAGGCAGACGGATAATGCCTTGAGGCAGCCCCAGCTCAGGTTGGATAATGCCTTGAGGCAGACCATGCTAGGGATAGAAGATGCTTTGAGGCAGACCATAGTATACAATGATAATGCCTAGTGGGGTACTGTACTAGGGCAGACCATACTAGGGATAGAAGATGCTTTGAGTCAGACCATAGTATACAAGAATAATGCCCCGAGGGGGGCTGTACTTCGGCAGACCATGCTAGGGAAGAATAATGCCTTCCGCCTGTGGATTATTGTCAGCGATCATGACATTTAGCACCACCCAGCAACTATTAGCAACTCTAGATCAAATTATCGTCAGGTGTAAATGGGAATATGCAATACTCACCAAGGACATCTTGGCTGAATGTCGAAATGTACAATTAATAACCTGTGGCAGAGTGACAGTGGCCTAGAGTCATTGTATGTTGACTGGTGGTTTTCGCACAGACAATCACTGTGCGAAAACCACCAGTTTACATATATATACACCTGGCGTATATAGGTATGATTTTGCGTATACAAGGTAGTCCTATTTTCCATTGTGTATACGCCTCATATAAAGCCGTGTAAAATGCATACCACCCGCGTACAACGTCCTGCACACAATATTTCTCTTCATATATACAATTTGCGGCAAATACAGCCATTACGCTGACATAAAGAAGAGGAAACGTGATAATATACGGCCGATACATGCACTTATGCGATGGCGTATATAAGAACTAGGAGCAAATGTTATTTCCATTTATAATGGAAGAGCGCGGTATACCTAAATCATTTCATCAAATAAAAGTAAGAATGTTTCAATAAACCCAGAGAATGGATTTAATAGTTTTTTCCAAAGTATCACCAACAGGAATATTTATCATGTTATAGAAATCTACATTCCTTTTTTTTTATGCTTTTATTCACATCTTTCAATGAGGAAAGCTCTTCCCGTGAATACAATTGGTCAGTTCTCTAAATTAGTTACATTTGCCAGATTATAAGATGTTGAGATGGTGCTTCTACATTTACATAGTGTTACAATATAGGTATACAATGACAAAAATTGTCGTATGTTGGCTAACTTTTGATTTCCACTTGTGCCTGGTCAAGCATACCGCACATCCAATTCAACTCGTCATGGTTGTAACTGAATTTTTCATTGAAGGTCTTGGTCAACTGCCCAATCACTCAAGACCAAAATACCTGATTGACCTACTGGTGCTTGATATATTTGAATCATTGACACAGGCAGACGCTGAATGTAAACCTTTCAATTGTTATTCATTTATAATTGTGGCCCATTCATCAATGATGAACATACTATTTGCTCCTAGTTTGTACACTTATCACACTCAAAATACCATAATTGTCCTTTCTCTGTGATCTTGAACCATTTATAGAATCCTGGTTTTCATCTTGAGTATTTCATACATTGAAAATATGTGATTTCTGTTGATTTCCTAGACTGCAGCGCATACACAATCACAAAGTCACTCAGCCAAGAAAGTTCTATTAAAAGGAACCAAGTCAGTAGTGGGGGAGGGGGTATGGTAAAGCTTGTTACTGAACCCCTGCTCATCTAAACAGGTCTTTATAGTTGGTGCATGGATAGCGAAGTGTTAGATTCTCTGCAGTAAGCTGAAAGCCTGTGTGAGCATTCTAACCTTTCTAGATGACGTATATGAGCGTGATTTCCCGCGCTCAATAAACTGGTGGCTTTTGCCCAGTGAATTCATCAGCAGGTAGCTATCGTAGATACTTAGTGAAAAATGGCGATGATTTAGTCGGTAAGTGACTATTATTTGCAATCGGTAACAACCATGGACAACTTCGTTCAGAATTGGTGTCAATCGGTGACAATTTTGTCGGCCGGTGACTATCGGTGCCAATCAGTGCCAATTTTGTCGGCCGGTGACTATCGGTGCCAATCGGTGACAATTTTGTTGGCCAGTGACTATCATTGGCAATCGGTAACAATTTTGTCGGTCCGTGACTATCGGTACCAACCAGTGACAATTTTGTCGGCCGGTGACTATCGCTGCCAATCAGTGACAATTTTGTCGGCCGGTGACTATCGCTGCCAATCAGTGCCAATTTTGTCCGCCGGTGACTATCGGCGCCAATCGTGACAATTTTGTTGGCCGGTGACTATCAGTGCCAATCGGTGACATTTTTGTCGGCCGGTGACTATCGGTGCCAATCGGTGCCAATTTTGTCAGCCGGTGACTATCGGTGCCAATCGTGACAATTTTGTCGGCCGGTGACTATCGGTGCCAATCGGTGACAATTTTGTCGGCCGGTGATTATCGGTGCCAATAGGTGACAATTTTGTCGGCCAGTGACTATCGGTGCCAATAGGTGACAATTTTGTCGGCCGGTGACTATCGGTGCCAATCGGTGACAATTTTGTCGGCCGGTGACTATCGGTGCCAGTCAGTGACAATTTTGTCGGCCGGTGACTATCGGTGCCAGTCGATGACAATTTTGTCTGCCGGTGACTATCGGTGCCAATCGGTGATAATTTTGTCGGCCGATGACTATCGGTGCCAATCGGTGACAATTTCGTCGGAAGTTGGTAACCGCACGTTACTCATACTATTAGTAAATGATGAATGTTGAATTAACTTTAAAGATAAAATTGCCTCTCTACATTACAACAGTACAAAATACAAGAAATCTCCATTATATGAGGGAAATATAGCGAATACCCTGAGCAAGGAAACACAGAAGTTACCCATGGGAGATCTATTCACAATAAGAGTTAAATAAGAATTGCTAAATGGAACTATTGATTTGTAATAGCTGATGATTTTCATAAGAATTTCTAAATCTAATTAGTTGATATTTAATTATGGCTCGGTAACACTCGGTAAATATGGCTTTAGTACTAAAATAACTGAAACAATTTTGTCCTGGGAACCAGACATATTTTTGTTTTGTATGTTTACATGTGACCCATACATTGAAGAACACCCATACGGCGATTGCTTGTAGTCGTGAAGTTTGTTTACTGAATAAATACAAAAATAAACACCACAGTCGCCTGTCTGTAGATGGTTAACGGTGGCGGAAGTCGCAGGACGCCAACACTGTTACTAAAAATAGAACCACGTCCATCCGCCTCAGCGCCTTCATAAAACGATCGGCGCAAACCGCAGAATTTAAATCTCCCTAAATCGCCGTATTTAAGATTTTCCAGACGAGCAGGTCGCAAGAAAGGTCGCAGGCATCTGGGATAAGTAGGTGGTGAGGAGGGGAGGGGGGGGGGGGGTCGCGGAGTGGTGTTTTACGTCAGTTTCTTGACATGTGGCCAAGGAGTCTATGATAATGAACATTCTTTTCTCAAACCATTAAAAATATTCCAGGATTCATTTATAGTTCACAATTATTTTCATCAAATTGTGTTTTTATTTTGATAATCTTATATTATTTTCAAAGCTTTTATTCATTTATTCATAAAAGTACACGTATTGATAATCTTAAAAGTTGAATAATTTTCAATATCTATATTATTTTACTCAATTGCTTGATGAAGACCCATCAACAGGGACGAAACGTTGCTAACAATTACTGAAATCCCCCCCCCCCCCCATCTCGATGTTGAAACAAATCCCACAATAAAAATCTAATACCCAAATCAATTTGTCTGATTTTTTGGTGGGCTTTGAACCAATTTGACTATATCATTTTACTTCACCCGTATATATTCGTTGAAATCTTTTTAATACGAAATTTGTCGAAGATGCTTAAAGGCAATCAAAATGCCACCTTCAGTCATTCTTGAGTTTCCTATATTAAGGAATATAAAGAAAAATACCAGAGGTGGGATAAAGTCGAGTACTTCTTCTAAGTTTCATTAATAGTGCAGTGCACTGTATACACACAAATTCGTAGGAGACATATCAGAAGACAGGTTCATTAAGTGCAGAGTGACGCCTACACGGGAGCTGTTCTCAGATTGATTTACATTCCTCTTATCAGGTGGCGATGTCTGATAAGACGTACCGGAGAGATAAGATAGTGGAGAGGAGATTGTCATCAACACCAAATCTCACAGAACACATCACCGTGAAGTGTGAGAGACAGGCAGGGAGACAGAGGCAGACAGACAAATAGATGTAGAGAGAGAGACAGATAGGGATAGATGTAGAGAGACAGGTAGGTGGATTGACAGACAGATATAGAGAGACAGAGACAGACAGGCAAACAGGGATAGATGTAGAGAGACAGAGAGGTGGACTGACAGGGATAGATGTAGAGAGACACAGAGAGACAGGCAGACAGGGATATATGTAGAGAGACAGAGAGACAGACAGGCAGACAGGGATAGATGTAGAGAGACCGAGAGACCGAGAGGCAAACAGGGATAGACGTAGAGAGGCAGAGAGACAGACAGGCAGACAGGGATATATGTAGAGAGACAGAGAGACAGACAGGCAGACAGGGATAGATGTAGAGAGACAGAGAGACAGACAGGCAGAGAGGGATAGATGTAGAGAGGCAGAGAGACAGACAGGCAGACAGGGATATATGTAGAGAGACAGACAGACAGACAGGCAGACAGGGATAGATGTAGAGAGACAGAGAGACAGACAGGCAGACAGGGATAGATGTAGAAAAACAGAGAGACAGGCAGACAGGGATAGATGTAGAGAGACAAAGATAGACAGAGAGACAGAGACATATGTAGAGAGATAGAGAGGAAGACAGGCAGACAGGGATAGATGAGAGAGACAGACACCGACAGACACAGACAGATGTAGAGAGACAGAGAGACAGGCAGACAGGGATATGTGTAGAGAGACAGAGACAGACAGACAGACAGAGACAGATGTAGAGAGACATAGAGACAGACAGGGATAGCTGTAGAGAGACAGAGACAGACAGGCAGACAGGGATAGATGTAGAGACAAAGAGACGGACAGGGATAGATGTAGAGAGACAGAGACAGACAGACAGACAGGGATAGATGTAGAGAGACAGAGACAGACAGACAGGGATAGATGATGAGAGACAGAGAGACAGACAGGGATAGATGTAGAGAGACAGAGAGACGGATAGGGATAGATGAAGCGAGACAGAGACAGAGAGACAGACAGGGATAGATGTAGAGAGACAGAGAGACGGATAGGGATAGATGTAGAGAGACAGAGACAGACAGACAGACAGGGATAGATGATGAGAGAGAGAGACAGACAGGGATAGATGTAGAGAGACAGAGAGACGGATAGGGATAGATGTAGAGAGACAGAGACAGACAGACAGACAGACAGGCAGACAGGGATAGATGTAGAGAGACAGAGACAGACAGGCAGAAAGAGGCAGATGTAGAGAGACAGAGAGACAGACAGGCAGACAGGGATAGATGATGAGAAACAGAGAGAAAGGCAGACAGGGATAGATGTAGAGAGACAGAGACAGACAGGCAGACAGAGACAGATGTAGAGAGACATAGAGACAGACAGGGATAGATGTAGAGACAAAGAGACGGACAGGCAGATAGGGATAGATGTAGAGACAAAGAGACGGACAGGGATAGATGTAGAAAGACAGAGACAGACAGACAGACAGGGATAGATGTAGAGAGACAGAGACAGACAGACAGGGATAGATGTAGAGAGACAGAGAGACGGATAGGGATAGATGAAGAGAGACAGAGACAGACAGACAGACAGGACAGAGAAGGACATAAATAGACATGCATAAAAGAAAGAGAGAGGCAGAGACTGTTTTTAAAAACCTTAAGTTGATGTTCAATCCTGTCTTTGATGTGTACTTGAGCTAGAGCACAAATGCCAGTTATGTCGCTAATGGCTAAATCTACATCTATACTCAATCAATCATGTTCTTGAACGAGTGTCTATCGGTGATATCACTGTGGGAATACTTGATGAAAAGGGATCAAGCCGTTAAGGCTTGCATACCACCAACCGTATTATAATCGTGAATTATTACTGCAACTTGTTGTAAGGTAACCTCACCTGTTAAGGTTACCAGGGAAGATTGATTGAAACAAAGATTGTACCAAATACTCAGATTTGTCCACTGCATGGACGCTAAAACCAGTCCGTTGTCGACTGACGTTCGTGTAGTCTTAAGATAGAAATTAAAAAAAAAATAATAAAAAAAATTTAAAAAACCAGAGGGAGACAAAGAGAAAAAGGTACAGAGAGAAAAGCAGAGAGATGCAGAGAGAAAGGTAGATAGACGCAGAGAGAGGGAGAGAGAGACAGAGAGAAAAGCAAAGAGACGCAGAGAGAGAGATAGAGAGAGACAGAGAGAATAGCGAGAGAAAAGGGAAGAGAGAGAAAAACATCTACAGAAATGGGAAGAAAATCAAAGACAGAGACAAAGACAAAAGAATAAAGACAGAGAATGAAACTTAATAAAGCGGTGGTACCACGAAATCTCAGAGAGCATTTTAAATATTTGCCGTGGCTAAACACATTCCATGCCCCTGGACGCTATCAGAGCTCGGGTTTCCATTGAACTTCTATTTATAGTTCTCTTAGACTTATCCACACCGAAAATACCGTGATTACTGCAAGAAGTCGACCTGTTCTCAGAAAGTAATTCCCCTCTTTGCT
The DNA here is from genome assembly GCA_950022655.1 of Alentia gelatinosa. Classification (NCBI taxonomy): domain Eukaryota; kingdom Metazoa; phylum Annelida; class Polychaeta; order Phyllodocida; family Polynoidae; genus Alentia; species Alentia gelatinosa. The sequence continues at coordinate 126,283,729 of OX465581.1, forward strand.
GTGAAGTCAATGACCTGTGTAATGTACTTTGAACTTATCCATCTATAAATAGGGCCCGAGTGGAAGAAAGGCCATATAGCCGAATTCGGTGATTGTGTAACACAATATTCCCTTAAAAATTGCCCCAAAAAAAAAAAATTTGAACTAAACATACCTTGAATCTTTCCACCAATAAGTACAATACCAATGTCAATATTTGAGTAAAATTAGTTATTTATAAATGGAAATTAGCAATGATATTTTTATGTACCAAATATAATTTATACACAAGAAAGCACTGATGTTTTGGGAGCCGTTGGAAAGGTGATGGTGTGCATAAACGTATAAACCTTGAGAACTATTTATAGATTAATAATATTTGGATTGATTGAGGATTTTTCTCACCACATTCTATGACATTCAATGTCAACAAAATTTCAGAATAGTTCAAATATACTTAGCAAATGCATATGATGTCATCTGAAATTCACGACCATGGCGTAGTATCGTCACTTTACGGGGGTGATCGTTGAGTATTTTTTGAGTATGTTATTGCTATGGCTAAACTTGTACCAGGGGGAAGATGATTATCAGGAACCACAAATGTGCAAGTGGAAACATACCTTTATGGTCCTGTATTCAGCAGTAGATGTTTATCTTATGAGTTGTATGTATCTTGGCTTTATCCATATTAATGACGTTCTGTTGTATATCGTAATCCTCATACTGAAGTGTTTAATCAGTATCTCGTGGTTCATCCATTAATCAACCAAATCGTCATTAAGTAGACATTTTATGTAGAAGGCAGTAGCATCCGCTTAGATTATTGAATAAACAACCTAGTGAATGGATTTTTTTATTATCAGCCTGATGCAAAGTAACCATAGAAAACACACAGGGAGTGTATATCTACGTACCCGGAGCATACCGATATATCCACCTAATACAAAGTGTCCCTAGAAAACACAGAGGAAGTGTGTATCACCATACCCAGAGCATACAGATATATCCACCTAATACAAAGTGTCCATAGAAACCACATAGGGAGTGTGTATCACCATACCCAGAGCATACAGATATATCTACCTTATACAAAATGTCCATAGAAAACACATAGGGAGTGTGTATCACCATACATGGAGCATACAGATATATCAACCTAATACAAAGTGTCCATAGAAAACACATAGGGAGTGTGTATCACCATACCCGTAGCATACAGATCTATTCACCTAATACAAAGTGTCCATAGGAAACACATAGGGAGTGTGTATCACCATACCTGGAGAATACAGATATATCCACCTGATACAAAGTGTCCATAGAAAATACATAGGGAGTGTGTATCACCATACCTGGAGCATACAGATATATCCACCTAATACTAAGTGTCCATAGAAAACACATAGGAAGTGCGTATCACCATACCCATAGAATACAAATATGTTGTACGCTCCGGGCTGCAAAAGCCGATACATACAGAAAAAAGGTGCGAATGAAAAAATAGCGTATACCTAAATGAACTAAAATCAGGACCCCACTTGTCAGAAAAAAGGTGGATAATAAATGCAATATAGACTGGTTTCAGATAAAAGCGGTTGTATACTCCTTGGAGTTGCCTCCTTTCTAAGCGTCAACTCCTTGGAGCATACGGTTAATCGTATCTAAAACAAGTCAATATTGTTTAAAAACTGATTTTTTTTTGTGGTGGTTCCGTGCACAGATAGGTTCCGACATCACAGCGAGATAACAACTATACGGCACTTGTTTTTTTTTGTTTTGTTTTTTTATTGGATAAAGTTCGCCAATTTACATTTAGCGGTCTGCCACCGTACCCATTTTACAGTACAGTTGATTTCCGTGTCGTGGAGGGACATCGAGATATCCTCACACTGACATGTGGTAACTGTGTTTTGGTAGTTAAGGAGTAGAATATAAAAATAATAATAAAATAAAACAATAGCGAACGAAAAAATAAGGTGATAGGAAATGAAGGATGAAAAAGATGAAGCACTCCGTATTATGACCGTTGGCAACATTCGTCAGCACACCCGTATTTAGGTAGCTGAGAAGAGCTTACAACTTACGCATGGATGGTGTTAGTTATGACGTATGGTACGTTCCTGATCCAAGCTAGGTCGAAAGACTATCTATCTTCTTAACTTGTGTTTTAAAACTTTGTTTTGTCTCAAGGGTTCTCACTGCTTCAGGTAGGTTATTCCACTTGTGACAGAGTTTATTATCCATCGTATACAAAGCCCCCATTGAAAATGTATGGGGACTCAGTAAACCACGACCCATTGTATGAAACCTGTCAGATACCTGTGGTATATATATACGGCCTCAAAACCATGGTTTACGGGAAAAATAGTCCCTTTTGCTACAGATCAAAGAAATAGTCCCTATTGTTATACCCCTTAATATGGCAATTATTTCGGTTTCATTTATTCGAAAAGATGGATAATAAATGCAACAAACGATGATTTTGTGGACAGGCGGCTCTGTAAACCACTCGAGGTTGACGCCGTGTATTACCACGCATCAACCTCTCATGGTTTACGGCCGCCTGTCCACAAAACCATCGATTATTGTTTATTTATCCTACCCCTAATATAAAATCCCATTGGCTTAACATTGACTTTCCGTATGCGCCCGTATGTCGCATACGGATAAAAAATCGCTCCTAGGAGCGTACAAAAAATGGACCAATCAGAGATCAGCAGCTGAAAGTAGTTCCAAGCGCCTTCAGAGCAGCAAGGAGAGTTATATGGAAGACTTCAGAGAGTTTTTATCGTGTTTTTTTGGTTATTATTCTCCCATAAAAATATTGTTCACAGGGGTAGGATAAAATCAAAACCTTATTCGTTTTAATCTGGGCTCCTGTATGCGACTCCTGGAGTTTTGGCTCCGGATATCACTCGGCTCCACCTCGTGATATCACTACGCCAAACTCCAGTCGTCGCATACAGGAGCCCAGATTGAAACTCATCCGGTTTTACGATAGTATTACGTTCAGGGGTCTGTTTGATAACTTATGCCTGTAAAAGAGACCTCGTGAGAGTGTTTCGTTTGATAATATTCAAGCTCGTTCAGCCTATAGACTGTTCTCCCTGACCAAAGGTTGTCCATAAGTATTAACCCTTTAAGGACGAATGACGCCTTGAAGCATCAACCAGCCCAGGCCGAATGATGTCTCGAGGCATCATTTCTCTGAAATCAAAAAATAGTTTTTGATAAGGAAATAATTTATTGGTCTACATGAAATCTTAAGGAAATGTAGCTATAACATCAATATCAATATTAACAAGCTTAAATAAGTGAAATATTATTGATTACCAATAATATCATGTGATGGAACATCAAATATGACTATCCAAAATGTGTTCGTCCTCTAGAGATATACACTATCACTAGCACCCGTCCTTATGGTGACAGCTCCGCCACCAGGGACCTGTTTCAGTAGTTTCATGACATTAGGCCTAGACAGACATCAACAGTGGCACCAACAGAGCAAGCAACAGTGGACATTTTTTGGGGGGGTTTCAAAACGCATGTCACAGTTGATGTCAAATATTAGCAGATTGAAGTGGCCAATTTTCTTCATATTTTATACATTTATAGATTATATGTATCCCTTACTCTTGATAAAGTTTCATTGCTTAATTCCTACAGGAAGTGAGTGAAATTGCCTAATACTTTTGAAACCGGACGCACCGTGTTTGGTTTCTGTCTTGTCCTAAGTGCCGCAACTTGTGTTGATCTGTCCGTATGGTGTCACAGACGCCATCTAGACATGTCACGAAACTACTGAAACAGGTCCCTGGTGTTTTGGACGGCGTCGGGATAAGATGGCCGATTCCATAGAGAATAGTTATATGCCGTATACATCCCTATCGTGGCAAAGTAATGTCGGTTTCTAGAAAATAATCATCAAAATTACCTTTTTTTATTAGTGAACAAATAGACTGAATTTGAACAGTCACCATCTTGGATTATTCCCTTCTCCTCCTGTATGTTTACAATTTGACTGTCATGTCTTAAATGTCCTATTTACCCCCATTATCGCTCATCTGTAGTTCCTAACCTGTCCACATGGGGCAGAGTGGCCTCAAATCTCCGGATTGCCCCCTGGCGTGGAAATGACGAGGCTCTCGTCGTAATCCCCGTATAGTAATATAATCTTACCAATTTCCTATCTCTTTTTATATAGAACTTGGTCAGTGGTGCATCCAATCGCGATTCGACGCAAAAATCATTGTCGGAGACAAAACAGCGCTGTTTGCGCATGCGTTACCCACTTCTGAGTTACACTGTAGCACAGTTTTTTTCTCTTTAGGTTAAAGCCCAATGCCCATCTACCGATTCCGGAACGTTCATGTACCTTTGTCGGCGACAAACGGACGGTAATTTGTCTCACCAAAGGCATCCTAACGGAGTCGGCCGTAGTCGGTAGATGTAGGACAGCTAGGCAAGGGTGAGCCACCGATTAGTAGACCGTTTTGCTTAGGACTAATATCCACCACCTCATCTTCTCAATGTCCGCCGGTAGAGCGAAGAGTTACGTAATTTGCCTGCGACAAGTTCATCGACTCCTATACGATTTGGGAACTAATCGCTCAACCCTGAATCAGTAGATGGGCATCAGGCTTTATCGTTATTCTGCAGGGTAATGTAGCCTCAAAATTACTGCCTATTTTCACTTTGCTCCAGTCTAAGGCTTACAAGCATTTATATATCATCTGCATTTGGTGAATAAATAAAAGCAGATCAATACGATGACAAGAGTAACTCAGTAAGCAACGTCGTATCGGAATTTGCAGCCGTTTTTCTAAAGTTTATCTTTATTTTGAAGGATAATGTAGGATAAAAATATGCTCAAAATTCTTTTCACCTTTTCCCTGATGACAATTTCTCCTGGCATCAGGAGTTCTTCCAATTGTAGATTCTAGACAGTAAACAGGTGCATCAATGATGATGTGAGGGTGAGAAGAATTTCTTACTCATATGTCCATAATAACCACTAGGAACTTACATATACTAGGAGCAAATAGTATGTTCATCATTGAAGAATGAGCGTGCAATTATAAATGAATAACAATTAACAGGTTTGAGTTAAACTTAGCCTATGGATAGTTTTTTGTACCCACTTGCACCCATTCAACTTGCCATTTCTGCAACTGCATATCTAGGGACCAAACACATCAAGCACCAGTGGGTCTTGAGGTATTTTGGTCTTGAGATATTGGTCATGGTCAGCTGGGCATGCCTCTAAGACACTGTGACACAGCCTCCCTACTCTTTATCCTACCCCTAATAAAAACTAGGAGCATATGTTATTTCCATTCATAATGGAAGAGCGCAGTATACCAAAATCTTATGAAATAAAAGTAAGAGAATATCAATACTTTGATATATTTCTTTTGAGATGTTTGTCATTTTCTGGCTAACGTTTTTGAATTTGACTTGTGCCTGGTCTAGCATACTACAGATCACATTCACCTTGTCGTGGTTGTGACTCAATTTTTCATTTAGGGTCTTGGTCAACTGCCCTACTTCTCTGGCTAATAGGTCAGCTATGCCACTCAGTTCACTCTCTTATAGCCCCTTAGCGCTTGATACACTCATGTTTGTTTGGCTTGAGAGTACATGATTTGGAGTACTACTAGTGCTGTCTGTAGTCCTCTTACTAACATATTTGTCATATGTTTTCCCTCTATTATCATGGTCCATTAAGATACTTTCTTCAGGTTGACTATCAGCCATACTTTAGATGCAGTCAATCAATACACCTTGTTAATATGTGATTTCCTTTGATTTGCAACATTGCACCACACACACGTTCACACATTCACTCATCCATGAATGTTCTATTAAAAGGAACCAAATAAGTCGTGGGGCAGGGGTATGGCCAGACTGGGATACTGGGCCCCTGCTCATTTACCCAGGCCTTAATAATAATAACAAGTACCTGCTAGCAAACGGATATCCGGCACTCATTTAAGGTTGTTCGTTGAGTCGATATTTATATTTTAGTAATCCAAAAGCGAAGAGATGGGGTAGGATAAATACAGAACCGAACTCGAGTTAGCCTGAGTAGTTTTTAAGCCACTCTGGTCAGGTCTGTTCCTCACTACACTCGGCTATCGCCTAGTGTAGTAATACACGACCTGCCCGTCGTGGCATAAAAACTACTCAGGCTATCTCTCGTTCAGTTCTATTTAAGTTCTCAATGTCACTATTTATCACAGTGAACAGCACACAGATAGTGAAGGGATAGTTTGTATGCAGTAGCCTGAAGGTCTCTATGGACTTGTTGATGGTGTATATAGCGCGCTCTAATCACAGGACTACCTGGCGGCCAGTTCTTATTTTACTGTTTCACTATCTCACATTATACGACTATCTCATATTGCTTTTATCACTCGCCTGAAGTCACGAATACTGTCTAGCTTTTGCCGCTAATATTGCTCCAGTCTGAGGTTCGTACAAGCATTTCCATCATCTGCATTTAGCGAATAAACATTTTGTGAATTACGAAATTCATTTGGTTGACAAAATAATCAGTTTGGGACATAAATATTTTGGTAAAAGATAAGCTATTTCGTACAATATTATTGCATTTTGAAATATATTATTCGGGTATTAAATATACGTTTCGTGGTGTATTTCGTGAACAAAATACACCACGTGGGAGGAAAGGTATACTATATTACGAAAATAAGGACGGAAGGGGTTTGTCCAGAACGGAGCCCCATAAGAAAGCAACGTCACATCATTATTTCCATTCATGGTTGTGTCACGGGTTTGTTAGGCCTGGCGTCCACCTACTACGATAGAATCGTAGACCTCCCAATATGGCACCGATACAAAATGTCAAAATCGGTGCCATATCGGGAAGGTGCAAAATCGTAGACATATGTCTAGACAAGCCAATCCACCATGCGTTGTATGGGGGTTTTATCGGTGTCTAATCGCAGAAATGTGGTCAACTGCCCCGATATCAGGTAACCTTCCGAGGCGATTTTGATTTTGTATCGGGAGGTGCATCGTAGACCATATCGGAGCCATATCGTAGTAGGTGGACGCCGGGACTTACCGATATAACATTCAGGTTAGGTTATCCATAAAACATTAATGAGTTTCCCCTTGGCCATAGAAATGTGGTTCTATCACCAGTGTTGATTTTAAATTTCAGCATCTGATTAAGTCTGATTCTGCAATTTGGTACCACCTGACGACTATTGGACACGTTCTGACGCCTGCGACCATTTCAAGCTGGCTTCAATTAGTCGTCTACACGGGCGGCGATTCTGTAAAAACTTAGTCGTCAGTGTAAACGCTCAGGTACATTCTGAGGTTGATGACTTTTGCAGTGGACATTGACACCATCTGGTGACTACTGGCTTGACAATCGCCACATATTTAGTTGTTTAATGTATACTCCTGGTTAGGAGAATATAGCGATTGAGAAGAATAGTCAGTCCAGTTAAACCTGTGACCCACAATGCAATGTGACCATTAATCTATAAATCCACTGTTTATTGTACAACCATTCAGAAACGAATTGCCTGAGGCTCAGTTCACACCAACCGATTATCATAACCGATTCTAGAATCTGGCAATGACGACCGATTGCTGCATGTTCCTATAAAATATCGGCTAATGTAAACAATGGTTATACAGACCTGATTAACGACTTATCAACCTCAAATTGCATAACATGGCACCGCCGACAGACCTTTTAAGTTCAACGACTATGGCATTTTTTTATTTTTTTTCATTGAGCAATGCTCTTTTTCATTGACCATGTGATTACATATTACATGAAGTTTCTTTGTTTCCTGAAGCAAATGTGATATTATCGATAAACTCGTGTTAATAATACTCCATGTGTTAATGCCACATTGAACCACGAGTGTTTCTTTCATGATACAAGTGTCTTATCCCTTGAAATCATAGCATACATCTGATAAAGAATAAATATATATATACCTGATTCACACAGAGTTGTAAGTAGTAATCATCACCTTAAGCAATATCTTCTTGAACAAAATTTCACTATATCCTCTAATTTAAGCATAGGCTCTGTGCAGCTTTTAGTCGTTTTGTGAAACAAGAACTATTGATTATTAGTGATTCGCACTGAGGGTTTTTTGTTTAGTTTTTTTTGTTTACTTTTTTCCTGTTTGTTGTTTCTGGGTTTTTTTTCTGCGTAAACAAGACGCAAAGTGAATTCATGTACAGGTTGCTACCGTCCATGTTCAAATGGAAGAACTGTGCCTTTGGCCAGAATTTGAATAAAACTTATACAAAAAAACAAAACAAAAAAACCTCCGACGATTTCAGAGTTATTTGAAATCGTCTGCGTTGGACCTGATTTTACCAAACATTTTATTTGTAAGCACCTCGACCTTGTCTTTTCACTTCCTACTGTCCCAATATCTGTAGAGTGCATGAGGCGTACACTGCACCCCTCAAGCGCTGCAGTGTGGGCTGTTCTCCACACGAGCGCTGGCATGACTGACAGTTCAAGGTCGTTCACTAATAAGGCGTTACCTGTCCCATGTTTCACTGGGGCAGGGAACCAGTCTAATATCCTCCTCGATAGCCAATGAGTAATGACTGCGCATGACTGATGACAGCATCCGGTGTAGAGTTTCTGTGACATTTTCTGTATTGTAGCTTTCTAAATGAAAAACGAAATACTACCCTCCTGTCAATGTATCACTATAGCGGCGTTTGGCTGACATGATTAGCTGGAGAGGAATATGGGTCAAGGCCCCCCTCTCATAAGATCTCGCACTCTCTGAGTAATAATCTGTACAAGGGTCTCACTGCGCTCTATGGGAGAAGAATTCTTAACGAACCTGGCTTAGAGCATTAAATACTGGCACACAGTATTCCTGCTAGGTGGCATCATTGAGATTATAGGAATCTTTGGTTGCATTGATATATGTCTTTAGCATGGGAAACAGGCCAGTGGATTCTCAAGGCTCTAGGCCTAGTTCGGTAAGAATTCTTATCCATAGAGCGTAGTGAGAGTACAGAATACGACTTAGAGGGTGTGAGATCTAATAAGAGGGGAGCCCGTTTCTATTGGCCGATTATTCGGCACCGATCTCCTGTCGGGAACCACTACCCGATTATTTTGGAAACACGATTCACGATCGGTGAATGAGAAAAGCACAGCATTCTAAATGGTTATATGTCTATTTTGGTGAAGGTTAAACAAAAGAACCACCACTGACAGACTTGTTCAAGGGCCGTCAAAATCAAAACGCTTTGATTTTATCAGTGAGAATCAAGGTTTTAATGCATAGATTTTAAATAGGTATATAGCAGGAAAATGCATTAGAAACAGTGTACACAAAACACCGATGGTTTGATGCTAACGTACATCCATAACATTTGTTTTTAGAGTGTGTTTTTGCACGCCCTATATAAGTGGCCTCAAGGTTAGAGTGGTCGCATATAGACTTCCGGCGTGCTGCCAGGAAACTATCCGATCACTATCTGCGTGCTATACACTGTGATAGTGGAAAAGGAGCAGGGTGCCAGTGTCTCAGGGTCTCAGAGGCATACCCAGCTGACCTTGACCAATCACTATAGAGAACAAAATCCCTCACTGACCTACTGGCGCTTGATATGTTGGGATCCTAGACTCAGGCGATTGCCGATATTGCAAGTTGACTGGGTGCAAGTGGGTTACAGAAAACTATCCATAGACTGAGTGTAACCCCAACCTTTTATCATTATTATTCATTCATAGTTGCACGCTCATTCATCAATGATGAATGTACCATTTGCTCCTAGTTTATTCACAGGCAAGCAGCAAATTTCATATATAAAGTTGTAGGATTTTTGAAGACTGGAATGAACCAATTGTTTATAAAATATTGATCTAACTTCACCAATAGTTGCAGTATCGTGATAGTTCTTTAACCATCGGCATTTTCTTGTATCCATAGCGCAAGCATCAGGTTTCCTATATCAAGTTGCAGGATATTTGAATGCAGGAATGAAATTGAAGTAGGAAAAAGTTTGATTATAGTTTTATAACACTAACCGAAAAAGCACTTCTATGGTGTTTTCTTGATTTTATATTTCATTATTAGAAGACATGACGTTTCAACTCATATATATTCTTCATTAGATATACAAAATGCATTATTGAAACAGTGAAGTACAAAATGCGAGCAATTAAATGTTTTTATGGAAGCGTGTCATCTGGCTTGGGGTTCATAATTTTTGCGGAAGGTATAATCATTAACTCTTATCGATATTTTGAAACACACAATATACACAGTATAATTATATTCTAGTTTAACATTCTAAACCATTTATCTAGTATCAGATAAATGTATTCTAACGTACATACATTTATATTGATAATATTTCGGATACTATCAGCAAATACTGACAGTAAGTATATATATATATATATATACGTGTATGATTAAGGGGGGCGTCCACCAACCACAACAAGGCTACAACAATGGGTTTCCGACAAGGTCCACGACAGGCCTACGATTGGAAGGCTTGTCGTAGCCTTGTTGTTGTTGGTGGACCCCAGTTCCCGACAAGAGTCTACGACAAGGCCACGACAGGCTGCAACTGGAAGCTTGTCGGGGCCTGTGGGGGGCCTTCCGGCAAGGTTATAACAAAATCAACATGTTCAATTTTTCCCATAACTGGACCCTTGTCGTGGAGTGTCATGGCGTGTCGGGAGCGTGTTGCAGAGGCCTATGATAGTAAATTTTGGTGGAACGTACACTTCCTGATACGCCCCAACAATGCTGTCACAGAGCCCCCCCCCCCCCCCTTCTTACGACAAGGCTGTGATAAGGCGCCGATTGGAACTTTATCCTACCCCTAATAAAAAACTCTGTAGGCTTAACATTGGGTCACCGTATTCAGTCTGGAGTTCAGAAAATGAAAAATATCGCTCTAGTGGGATACACGTGACAAATCATGTCATTTGTTAATGTAGAAAAATTTAGACGGGTGGGGTAGAATCAATTCTAAACCAAACTTGAGTTAGTCATGTTATTGTTCATCGCACTCCGGCAAGATTGTGTATTACTGCTCTCTGCTTTGCCTCGCGCAGTAATACGCGATCTTGCCATCGTGCGATAAACAATAACACGACTAACTCTTGTTTGGTTTCTCCATATTCTTGTTGGCGCTTATCTCAACCTTGTCGTGGTTGGTGGACGCCCCCCTTTAGGGTCGTTGTACACTCAGGTTCTCATTAGTAGTCTCAGAGCTTATCTAATTTATCATTAATTTCTCATTTCATTTCGCACTGCGCGACTTACATCTTAATTCACTATATTAACATTTAAAAGTTTCGGCCTAAGTATATTGATCACTGTACTATTTATAGTGCCCAATTAAAGTCGGCTGATCTCATCTATCAGGCCTACAAAGGGATGCCCTTAACCCTTTCCCTGCAGCACCTTGCTACAGAAGGCACCTTTTTTGGAAAATAGCAATTTCACATGATGTGTCATGTGATTTGAGTAATTTACCTTGGTAGCTGATGATATTTTGTTATACCAAATTAAAGGTCAATATGCTGTTTTTACTATGTCCAAATTTCTTTCAATTCAAACAATTATTTTTTTATTTATTGAATTTTGTATATAAGTATCAATGATGCCTCTATGATGCCTGGAGGCATCATGCTGCGGTAGCCAAGGGAATGCCGGGAGGCATCATGCTGCTGTAGCCAGGGGAATGCCTGGAGGCATCATGCTGCTGTAGCCAGGGGAATGCCTGGAGGCAATATGCTGCCATAGCCAGGGGAATGCCTGGAGGCATCTTCCTGCTGTAGCCAGGGGATGCCTGGAGGCATCATGCTGCTGTTAAAGGGTTAAGACCGTCTGGTGATACATTTACAAAGTGAGTAGCCCAGGCTGGGAGAGGTAAGGTGAGTAGATCCCTGTAGAGCGCGGGAGAATCTCCACTTAATGAGGTACACAGGGTGCACTCTACCTGTAATCTCCCAGCTTTATTCTAATCATCAGTGTGTGGATTATTCCCCCTGAGGTATCTTCCCTGCTTGACTCTGCCTACAGTAATGAAATGTAAATTATATGCAGAAATCCATACGCACTCATAATTACACCGGTTGGTTTTCTGTACATCCATAAACAATGGACATCAAAGGATGGACTAAAACAATACCGCGTAGTAATACGCATGTCTAAGACGGTGTTTACACTAGACGACTGAAAACGTGACGACTGTAGATCGTCAAGCCAATAGTCGTCAGGTGGTGCTCTAAATCGGCGTTTACACTAAATGACTAAAACATGGCGACTGTAGATCGTCAAGCCAATAGTCGTCAGGTGGTACCCTAACCTAGCGTTTACACTAGATGGCTAAAAACGTGATGACTGTAGATCGTCTAGCCAGTAGTCGTCAGGTGGTGCCCTAACCCGGCATTTATACTAGACGACTAAAAACGTGACGACTGTAGATCGTCAAGCCAATAGTCGTCAGGTGGTGCCCTAACCTGGCATTTACACTAGACGATTAAAAACGTGACGACAGTAGATCGTCAAGCCAATAGTCGTCAGGTGGTGCCTTAACCCGGCGTTTACACTAGATGGCTAAATATGTGACGACTGTAGATCGTCAGTCAAATAGTCGTCAGGTGGTGCCCTAACCCGGCGTTTACACTAGACGACTAAATATGTGACGACTGTAGATCGTCAGCCAGTAGTCGTCAGGTGGTGCCCTAACCTGGCATTTACACTAGACGATTAAAAACGTGACGACAGTAGATCGTCTAGCCAATAGTCGTCAGGTGGTGCCCTAACCAGGCGTTTACACTAGACAACTAAAAACGTAACGACTGTAGATCGTCTAGCCAGTAGTCGTCAGGTGGTGCCCTAACCCGGCGTTTACACTAGATGGCTAAATATGTGACGACTGTAGATCGTCAGTCCAATAGTCGTCAGGTGGTGCCCTAACCCGGCATTTATAATAGACGACTAAAACATGACGACTGTAGATCGTCTAGCCAATAGTCATCTGGGACCTGTTTCAGTAGTTTCGTGGCATGTCTAGATGGCATCTAGATGGTGTGTCCGGTTTCATAAGAACTAGACATTAGACTTTGTTTTGTCTGTTTTTGCTTGCTTTGTTGGTTCCGCTTTTCATGTCTGTCTAACACTTTTGTCACAAAACTAGTGAAACAGGTCCATGATGTGTAGATTTGTCTAATTCTGTATGGTGTCACAGACATGTCAAGAAACTAGTGAAACAGGTCCCAGGCGGTGCTAAATTGCATAACTTGATGTAATCAGACGATCTGCAGTCGCCGCGCGCTTGGCGTTTACATTGGACGATTTTCTAGCTTTTTATGGCCGAAAGTCGTCACGTTGTGAGGGATTCAAGAATCATCGCCTATAATCGTCTCGTGAAAACTCATCACCCATTTAGTATTTTGAAAAAAATACTCAACGGGGGATTATGTCACAATTGTTAGCCCATTAGTCAATGTGAGGGATGGGTTTACGGTCAGAGCTTGATCCATCTTGTTTGAATCTTGTTTGATTTGCAACATAATTCACGAAGCTTTGCCTTGTGAATTACCACGCTACTCAAACTCGTTTGGATATGAGCTCTGGCCTTAAATTTTCACAATTGTCCTCTTTAACATATGTATAAATACATATATAAAACTAAATTTTGTATTCTTATTCTGCAGAATACCTTCCTTTCATAAGAGCTGTTTACAAATCCTCCATATGCAAATAATTTCATATGGTTTCATGACTTTTTTACAAGTAATTTCTTTATCAGTAAAGTTTTCGTTTTCTCAATTTTCTCATTGAATATGATAGATCGTTCAAACCAAAATCCCACCCTCTCCACGCACACTCTGACATTCAATCATGTTTAAATACCAATAAATCCTCCTCTGGAATAAATCCATTCATTGGGTTTTATACCAACCCCGATCCTTGTTCTGTGAATTCTATTTTCTGGTGAGACAGAAACGGCCAGAATAAATGGGGAATGTCAGAATGTTTAAATCTTCCGTCCATTTTACACATTGAACTGCCGGTAAAATGTCAGGCTCCACAGCTTATACAAATCACAGAAACGAATCTCTGTTAGGAATGTCAGAATAATAAAAGGAAATTCATTGGGCTTCCATTTTACACCTTTTATACAGAAACAGGCAGAGTGTGGTTATACGTTTAAAGTTTTTGGTGAAATTGTAAAAAAAACACTCCTTCTGTCTTTCGTTGAGGGAAGTCCGATTGAAAATTCAATTCTGAATTGATAATATAAGGGGATTCGGTATAGCACTAAACATTATTCAAAAACAGTCATATATCATAACCAGGGTATACGGCCTTCGATCCTTAGAATACCAGAAATGACAAACGCAATGGCTTTCGATCCTTGGTATATATTAAAAATGACAAACGCAATGGAAATGTTCAAGTTCTGTAAAATAAACACCTAACATGGTCTGAGATGGATACGGACATGACTTGGGTAAATGGAATCAAGCCTTAAAATGCTAACCTGTAAATGTAATGGCATACCACCAGGCAAAGTTGTACAAAAAAGGAGAACAAAAATAAGAAATTTGAGCTGGCAGTGGGAACGGTAACTATGGGCCACTCCAAGCGGAGTCTTTGAAGTATCATTCATTACAGCTGAGCAGGTCACTGAGGTAGAACTAGGCATGGAGACAGACAGAGATACTGGTGTCTGGATTTATGATCGATCGATGAAATAAAAAGAGGCAGGCAGAGGTGTTTCACACAAAACAAAATGAGGGATGTATTGAAATACAATAAGTTGTGTTTTATTCTGAACAAAACTTTCATTGGTACAGCTGTTTCAGGGATTTATATCATATCGAAAATATAGCAGTGGAAAGGGTTTGTAGATACCCACACGAAGCATTGAGTAAATATTTAGATATATCTGATACTATGATATATGTGTATCTGATGAAATGATTTATATATGTATGCAGGTTTGCATATATATCATATGGTTGTACACATTGCTCATATACTTACTGACCTCTGCTCCCTATATCTTAAAGACATATCCTACAATTCACAGTGGCGATACCAGGTGGTTTTCGAAATAATGTCAATTATTAGTCAAAACTGGTTTCATGGGATTCATTCTAATTCTCCATGAGTGAATTTAACATTTTGTCCAGTTTATCTGATCTTAATAGCTAAAATAGGCCAATTTACATTTGCTTGATTCACATGAGAAAATCTTTTTTTTCAATTCTTTAAAAAAAAATGACGGTGACCTAAGTAAAACCTAAATAAGTAGTAATATATATGTACCATAGTATAAGAAAGTTTGAGGTATATGACATAGATTTTACTATGTGAAAAAATATTTTTTTAAATTTCTATATATTCTAATATAAAATGATCTTAATATTGATCTTTAAATCAAAAACTAGCAGGGTGATTCCCGATTTTTAAGTTAGATATGGATTTCATAACACTTGGAGATCATCATATTAAATTTTCAGAAAATTGACATGGGTTTCGATTTTCAAGCCAAATTGTCAGATTTGCCTTTAAAAGATCATGTGCGGCCTATTGTGCCGTATGCGGTTATACGGACCAGCTGCAAGTGCCAGAATTGCATTTCATATGACGATTAAAGGTAAATTCATATCAATCTAAAATATCTTAAGGCGTATCATGAAGGGAAAAGAGACGTTAAATATGTGAATTGTCACTCACTCCCGGCATACTCTCTTCCCGCCCAACTGCATTGGGGCAATTATCCTACCCCTAATATAAAATCCCAAAGGCTTAAAATTGGGTTTCTGTATGCCATGCTGACTAGCATACGGAGTTTTATATGCCACTAGTGGCATACAGCATTGTTATCACGTAATATTCCAAAATCGAGGAGATAGGGTAGGATAAAGTCAAAACCTGATTCGTTTTAATCTTGGCCACCGCATTCCACTCCTGAAGTTTTGGCTCCGGACTTCACTCGGCTTCGCCTCATGAAGTCACTTTGCCAAACTCCAGTCGTGGAATGCGGTGGACAAGATTAAACCTCATCCAGTTTTACGATAGTATTTGCCAATCCTTGAGTTTGTAAGAATTTTCAGATTAAATGCCCTGTGACTTTCCCCACTATATGTGATGGATCTAACAATATATCTAAATGTAAAACACCTTTTTCCCAGGGGGCTTGAATTAGTCGTCTACACAGGCGGCAATTCTGTGAAAAATTATAGTCGTCAGTGAAAACGCTCGGGTATATTCTGAGGTCTGTGACTTTTGCGGTGGACATTGCTACCACCTGACGACTACTGGCTGACGATCTACAGTCACCAGTATTTAGTCGTCTAGTGTAAATAACGGGTTAGGGCACAACCTGACGACTATTGGCTGACGATCTACAATCGCCTCATATTAAGTCGTCTAGTGTAAACGCCGGGTTAGAGCACCACCTGACGACTATTGGCTGACGATCTACAGTCGCCACATATTTAGTCGTCTAGTGTAAATAACGGGTTAGGGCACAACCTGACGACTATTGGCTGACGATCTACAATCGCCTCATATTTAGTCGTATAGTGTAAACGGCGGGTTAGAACACCACCTGACGACTATTGGCTGACGATCTACAATCACCTCATATTTAGTCGTATAGTGTAAACGGCGGGTTAGAGCACCACCTGACGACTATTGGCTGACGATCTACAGTCGCCACATATTTTGTCGTCAAGTGTAAACGCCGGGTTAGAGCACCACCTGACGACCATTGGCTGACAATCTACAATCGCCTCATATTTAGTCGTCTAGTGTAAACGCCGGGTTAGAGCACCACCTGATGACTATTGGCTGACGATCTACAGTTGCCGCATATTTAGTCGTCTAGTGTAAATAACGGGTTAGGGTACCACCTGACAACTATTGGCTGACGATCTAAAATCGCCTCATATTTAGTCGTCTAGTGTAAACGCCGGGTTAGAGCACCACCTGACGACTATTGGCTGACGATCTACAGTTGCAACATATTTTGTCGTCTAGTGTAAATAACGGATTAGGGCACCACCTGACGACTATTGGCTGACGATCTACAATCGCCTCATATTTAGTCGTATAGTGTAAACGGCGGGTTAGAGCACCACCTGACGACTATTGGCTGACGATCTACAATCACCTCATATTTAGTCGTATAGTGTAAACGGCGGGTTAGAGCACCACCTGACGACTATTGGCTGACAATCTACAATCGCCTCATATTTAGTCGTATAGTGTAAACGGCGGGTTAGAGCACCACCTGACGACTATTGGCTGACGATCTACAGTTGCCACATATTTAGCCGTCTAGTGTAAATAACGGGTTAGGGCACCACCTGACGACTATCGGCTGACGATCTACAATCGCCTCATATTTAGTCGTATAGTGTAAACGGCGGGTTAGAGCACCACCTGACGACTATTGGCTGATGATCTACAATCACCTCATATTTAGTCGTATAGTGTAAACGGCGGGTTAGAGCACCACCTGACGACTATTGGCTGACAATCTACAGTCGCCACATATTTTGTCGTCTAGTGTAAACGCCGGGTTAGAGCACCACCTGACGACTATTGGCTGACAATCTACAATCGCCTCATATTTAGTCGTCTAGTGTAAACGCCGGGTTAGAGCACCACCTGACGACTATTAGCTGACGATCTACAGTTGCCGCATATTTAGTCGTCTAGTGTAAATAACGGGTTAGGGTACCACCTGACGACTATTGGCTAGACGATCTAGAGGCACCACATATTTAGTCGTGTATTGTAAATGACGGGTTAGGGCACCACCTGACGACTATTGGCTAGATGATATACTGTCATCACGTTTTAGTCATCTAGTGTAAACGCCGGGTTAGAACACCACCTGACGACTATTGGCTGACGATCTACAGTCGCCAGTATTTAGTCATCTAATATAAACGCGGGGTTTCGTGTAAAGGTCATGACCCCAAGCCTAGTCGAGGCCTGACAGAAGGCCTTACAGCTCTGTAAAGTAAGTGCTAATTGGACGACGGGATATTGACGGAAGTGCCTGCCGGAAGATCCCGACAGATGCACGTATTATCGCCCAGGGCGATAATAGCGGAGAGGAGAGAAATAGGAGAGATAGGTCTTAATGGAGGGACTCATCATGTTACAAGGTGGAGATCAGGGAAGGTGCCTCCGACAACAACTAGAAGCAATTAATTTATTCATCTTTATCTTTTAGATATTTTTCAGCAAATAAGAAATTATGAACCTATTTGCTCATATTTTCAGATTATTATGATTGTGACAGCTCCTACACTGCACTGCTCGTATCATTCCCAGTAGACTTTTCTAGCATTGATAACCTGGGCCCCGTTGAATAAAAAATTGTCGTCCGTGAGGCTGGACGATAAGACATAGTGAAGGATGGACGAGAAATAAACGATAATTTATTTTCAGTGTAGCATAAAACTGCTCGTCCATGTGAGCACTGTCGTCCGTGACTGATATCGTTCAATTATCGTAGAATGATCGTGTAATTGACCTATATCCACGGGGGCCATTAAGCATGTATAATTCTGTGGGCAAAGAGGTTGGCGTTGGTCTCTCAACCTGAAGGTTGAGAGTTCCAACCCCATCCATGGCAAGTTGTTTTTTTTCAGTAATTTTCAACCATTTCACAAAAAAATGATTCAATCGTTAATAAATGTTGAAATTTGGTATACATGTATCAAATATGAATAGAAATATCTATTGAAAATATCTTTTAATTTGGAATGGGTTTAGTGCATGAAAAACGAGTTTGACATCGGCTACGACGCCGAAAACGTGGTCTAGACTTGGACTAGTCTAGCCCAATATTTCAAATTCAAACGCGAATATCGGCGGATCGCGGGACTAGTTAAATTCTATCTGTCCCTAAGATGTAAAAGACACCATCTAGACATGTCACAGGGACCTGTTTCACTAGTTTTGTGACATGTCTAGATTGCGTCTAGATGGTGTGTCCTGTTTCATAAGAACTAGATATTAGACGTTTTGTCCATTCTTGCTTCACTGTCTGTCTGTCTAACACTTTTGTCACAAAACTAGTGAAACAGGTCCATGATGTGTAGATTTGTCTAATTCTTATGTTTGGGGTCTGTCTTTTCCTAAGGGCAGCTACTTGTGTTGTCACAAAACTAGACAACCCCAATGTCTGTATGGTGTCACAGACATGTCACGAAACTAGTGAAATAGGTCCCAGGTCTCTGGAGGTGAAAGCATAGAGTAGCTAAATTTTCGTATGCAGCTTCGACCAGAACCATAATAAGACTAATTAGTGTCCATTAAGAGAGATGCATACTGGATTACGGTGCAAAGCCTTGGAGAAAATCTGCCAATAACGCAGTGGCACACTCCTGGCGCTTCTCAGTAGCCCCGAGTAATCCTAAGAATCAGAGAGGCATAAGAAGCAGTTCCTATCAAGCTAAATCACCTCCAAGCATCGCTGAACATCTCCGAGCAGCCCTGAGCAGCTCAATGCAGCCCAGAATAGCTCCAAGTAGCCCTGAATAGCTCTGAGGAGCCCCGAGGAGCTTCGAACAGCCCAAAACAGCAATGAGCAGCCCCGAGCAGCTCCGTGCAGCCCCGAATAGCTCTGAACAGCCCTAAAAACAGCATCAATCAGCCCCAAACTCTGAGGAGCCTCAAATAGCTCCAAGTAGCCCCAATCAGCCCCGAGCAGCCCCAAGTAGCCATGAGCTTTGAGCAGCCCCAAATAGCTCCGAGTAGCCCCAAATCGCTCCAAGCAGCCCCAAATCGCTCTGAGCAGCCCCAAATAGCTCTGAGCTACCCCAAACAGCTCTGAGCAGCCCTAAGCAGCCCTGAAAAGCTCTGAACAGTTCTGAAAAGCTCCAAAGAGCTCTTAACAGCTTTAAAAGCCCGAAGCAGCTCCCAGCAGCACCGAACAGTTCTGAACAGACCAGAAGAGGTCTGAGCAACAGCTCTGAATAGCCCTGAAAATCTCCGATCAAGTATGAACAGCGGCGTGCAGCCCAAAACAGCTCTGAGCAGCCCCAGACAGCCCTAAGCAACCCAAAGCGGTTCTGGGCAGTCCTGAGCATCTCAAAGTAGCCCTAAACAACTCTGAGGAGCCCCGAACCGTCCCGAGCAGCCCCAAACAGCTCCGAGCAGCCCCAAATAGCTCCAAGCAGCCCCAAGCAGCCCTACGCAGCGCCAAGCAGCTCTGAGCAGTTCTGATCTTCAAGCAGCCTGCAACAGCTCTGAGTATCTCCAAACAGCCCCAAACAGCTCTGAGGAGCTCAGAGCAGTCCCAAGGAGCCCTGAGCAGTTCTGAGTAGCCCAGAATGGCCAAAAGCAGCACCAAGCTGCTCCAAGCAGCTCCGAGCAGCCCCGAGCACACCCGAGGAACTCCGAGCAGCCCCGAGCAGCTCCGAGCAGCCCCGACTAGCTCCAAGCAGCCCCGAACCGCTCCGAGCATCTCCAATGTTCCCCAGAATTCCCAAAGAGCTCCGCTGAGGAAGCATATTGGATCCTCAGAGAAACAAAAAAATAAATGCAAATTGATCTGCATCAGGTCCAGTCCGTGTATTTTCTGTCCGTTATTGAAATCAGTGCCTTAATTAGAACGGTGGGTATAATAGAGGCACAGGTTGTCTTGCCTGGTGGTCGATGGGCGAGGATATGCAGGAGTCGATGATGAATCCATTTCCACTAAGGACCCCGGGGAGCTTTCTCATATAAAAAGGGGACATGAGAGATTCTATTAAAAAAGTCCTAAAACCCCTCTTTTAATGAATCTTAAGTGCAACTTTCCCCAATTCTATTTGCAAAAAACGGGGAAAGCTCTGGCCTGACAAAAAATACCAGTTGTTATTTTATTTCTAGGATCCAGGAGGTTTATTGAAAATGGCCGTCAAGGGAAGGGTTGTGACCGGAATAGAGAGAAACTATGTTCCGGTGGGAATAAGTCAAAGTTACGAGGTAAGCCTTGAAAAAATTACTGCCCGCGCCTACGCCTTGGGCAGTAATTTTTCCAAGCCTTACCTCGTAACTTTGACTTATTTCCACTGGTACGTGGTTTCCCTATTCCTATACACCTTCAATTGTCGGCTAATATCGATAAAAACCGAATGTCTCTGAACGTCAACCTGGGCAGTAAACGTCAGCCTGGGCAGTAAACGTCAGCCTGGGCAGTAACTTCAACCTGGGCAGTAAACAAAAGTTATTCCACCCTAAGCAGCGTTAAGTAATCATAGGTTGTTCGCTCATAGGTATATAGGAATACAGGTACAGTGCGCGTGAACATTCACTACGGGCAAAGTGCGCCTGAATATCATTAATACTACATCCATATCAGCGGTATAAAGAAAAACGCCATTTTATATACTTATTTTATATGCCTATTGACCTCATACATTTACTATGGACACAGTGTGCGTGAACATTCACTACGGGCAAAGTGCGCCTGAATATCATTGATACTACATCCATAGCAGTGGGTAGTATTTCATAGACGTTTGGCCATATGTATAAAATAATTAGAGGTACACGTCAAATCTCCACAATTTCACCAACTCACCAGGGAATTTCCTCTCTATCAGACTCCGAACACTCGCCCGGACTCAACACTTTGTGAAATTGCGTGGATATCCAGACCAATCCCAGCAATAGCTATGTGCCCTATATGTTTTGAACGGCGACTTCATATCAGACTTATGATAAATTATTACATACCTGTGGTCGAACGTCTATGAAATACTACCCAGTACTAGGGGTGCAGTATAAATAATGTTCGGGCGCACTGTGCCCGTAGTGATTATTTGTGCACACTTTGTCCATGGTGAATGTATGAGGTCTGTATTAGGTACATAAAATAAGTATACAAAATGGCGTTTTTCTTTATGTTTAGGTATGATATAATAAGAAAACATATTTACTGGGCCGAAATTTGATGCCATAAATATGTGCCTCGGCCTACGGCGTCGGGACGTATTTATGGCATCAAAAGACCTCGAGCGGCTATCCCTCCGGGCTCAGTAACCAAGTTTTCTCTTAACATCACACCTGTTGTTTAAATCCCCGTTAACTATCCACCTGTCCATACCTGACAGATGCCCGCTTTACAGAACAGTAAATTGGACTCGCGTTGTATCGGGTTGAGACAGCACGTAAGACCACCTCGTGCGCCTGCGCGTGGATTCACTTCCGGAAACGGCAGGCGGTGAGGACGAGGCTGGAACTCGTTGACCTCACGCGGAGTCTCGCGAGAAATGGCGAGAGTTAGTGTGGTAGGGAGGATGTGTTCTGTTGACCCTGTTGCATATTGCTCGATGACCTCCTTTAGGTAATATATGGAGACATGGTTAGTGTGCCTGAATGGAATCTGTTCAGAGATATTTTGGTCGAGATTATCGAGGAACAGATGGAATTCAGACACACTCACCATATCTCTTTATTAATATATACCTAGAAGTCATTATCAAAAAACGCCATTTTACAATTTGACTACTCATTTTGTTCAATTGTGAAAGTGGTCACGTTGTACAGAGGGACGTATGAATATCCGTTCGTCACTGAGTGACGAATGGTCTCTTTACTACTGGTCAGTAAAAGTGAGACATTCACTCAAAGGTATATAGTAACATTAGGAAACGTCCTTACTGTGGACGAAACGGTTCCTGTTCAAGGTCAGTCATCGATTCCATACTGCCTGACCATAGGCAGAAAAGGCAGTATAAAATCGATAACCGTTTTGTCCACAGTGAGGAAGTTTGTTTAGTATTATATACCTTAAAATGATTTTTTTAACACCCCGCAAATTGATGAAAAGACGCAAATTTAATGATTTATTAGGTCACAGTCACAGTGGGCACGAATATTATCATAATACACCCCTAGCAGCGGGCAGTATTTGATATATATTGGCACACAGGAATATAATAATATGGCATTTGCACCGGCCGACAAAGAAGCCACCCATTATATCTATGTGTAATCTGTATAAAAATCGGTTGATGTTTCTCTTTGAGATATCATCGGTGTGCAAAATCGATGGCGGTTAGAATAAATGAAAATTGTTTTAGTCGGAAACCGAATTTTTACCACTCAAATTCATTCAATTGAATTAATCGGTGATGGGCACGAAAAATCGGTCGGGAACCACCTCCTTTTCTGTCTTAAAACTAATCATTTTCTCACCACTATCGGTTTCTATGTTACTGAATTTGTAGGATCACCGCTATTTTGTTTATGTGAAATGTGTATATCCTCCACAAATGTAGGGATGTTTAACCTTCACCCTTTATCAATAGTATACATATCAAATTATCGGTTTTAAGGTATAAAAAACACATGTTCTTTGGGGCCCACGATTATTAGCACGGATAAATTAACAATGAGGACCGCCGACCGATTTCTGAACAGGGTGCACATTTAATCGGTGGTGTTTTCGCTGTCATTAGAAACGCCACATAATATCACCAATCCTTTCTTGAACACATAGATATATCCAAATGCGCGACGTCGGAAAAACATGGTGATAAACGAATAAAAGTGTGCTATATTTGAAACACAGAAAGCTGTTACCATGAAATGAAATTTATACCGATATGATATATTTAGGTAGGCCTGGTCCAATGTAACTTTGCCATATACTACTATCACCATCTATTTCATAGGACAAAAGGCCAAAAGCAATATCCCTATCACTTATTACGTTTTCTGATAATCATATGCGAAAACATTTAGAAAGAAACGCCATTTAATGTATTCATGAAATCGGTGATTGACTCGAGGTATTCACTACGGGCACAGTGCGCCCAAACGTTCATTACAGGCACAGTGCGCCAGAATATTCACAACGGGCACAGTGCACCCGATCATTTGCTACTGGCACAGTGCGCCCGAACATTTCACTACTGGTACAGTTACCAAAACATTCACTCTGGGCACAGCGTGCCAGAATATTCACTTCGGACACAGTGCGCCCGAACATTCACTATGGGCACAGTGCACCCGAACATTATGAATACTACACCCCTAGTAACGGGTATTATTTCATAGACGTTTGGCCATATGTTTATGATGATAAGAAGTACACGTCAAATCTCCACAATTTCACCAACTCACCAGGGACTCCCTCCTTTATCAGACTCCAACATTCGCTCAGACTCAACACTTTGTCAAATTGCGTGGATATCTAGACCAATCCTCCGCAATATAAATTCAATCTACACGGCGTCATGTCATTGGCTACAGTCTGAGTCACGTGATACAGAAACATGATGGATGTCACGTGAGGCTCTCTGCGCATGCTCGCCAGCTCAATCTCCATCACAGGTGTGGGGCGTGACTATACCTGGAGAATGTAGGCTAATCATGTGCTGGGAGAGTGTGAGGGGTGATGGGAGAGTGACAGGCAGTGTCTACATACGGGGGTCCGTCTCTACAGTGTCAGTCACGGACTTCCATTAGTCGTGTTTAATACACAATATCAACTGATGTTTACAGAGACGAGCGGCCGTATTCGCCGAGCACAAGATCCGTAGTAATATCCGAGCAAGTGCGAGGATATATTCTCAATATTAACTAATATCTTCAGATACAAGCGGCCGTCATCTCCGAGCACTAGATGCGTAGTAATATCCGAGCAAATGGGAGGACATATACACAATATAAACTAATATTTTAAAATACAAGCGGCTGTAATCTACGAGCACTAGATCCGTAGTAATATCCGAGCAAATGAGAGGATATATTCTCAATATCAACTGATATTTACAGAGAAGAGCGGCCGTATTCTCCAAGCACTAGATCCGTAGTAATACCTGAGCAAATGTGAGGATATATTAACTGATATCTTCAGATAGAAGCGGCCGTATTCTCCAAGCACTTGATCCGTAGTAATATCCGAGCAAATGTGAGGATATATTAACTGATATCTTCAAATACAAGCGGCCGTAATCTCCGAGCACTAGATGCGTAGTAACATCCGAGCAAATGTGAAGATATATTAACTGATATCTTCAGATACAAGCGGCTGTATTCTCCGAGCACTAGATGCGTAGTAATATCCGAGCAAATGTGAGGATATATTAACTGATATCTTCAGATACAAGTGGCCGTATTCTCCGAGCACTAGATGCGTAGTAATATCCGAGCAAATGTGAGGATATATTAACTGATATCTTCAGATACAAGCGGCCGTATTCTCCGAGCACTAGATGCGTAGTAATATCCGAGCAAATGTGAGGATATATTAACTGATATCTTCAGATAGAAGCGGCCGTATTCTCCGAGCACTAGATGCGTAGTAATATCCGAGCAAATGTGAGGATATATTGACTGATATCTTCAGATACAAGCGGCCGTAATCTCCGAGCACTAGATGCGTAGTGATATCCGAGCAAATGTGAGGATATATTAACTGATATCTTCAGATTCAAGCGGCCGTCATCTCCGAGCACTAGATGCGTAGGTATATCCGAGCAAATGTGAGGATATATACACAATATTAACTAATATCTTCAAATACGAGCTGCCGCAATCTCTGAGGACTACATGCGTAGTAATATCCGAGCAAATGAGAGGATATATTTTCAATATCAACTGATATTTACAGAGAAGAGCGGCCGTCATCTCCGAGCACTAGATCCGTAGTAATATCCGAGCAAATGTGAGGATATATACACAATATTAACTAATATCTTCAAATACAAGAGGCCGTAATCTCCGAGCACTAGATGCGTAGTAATATCCGAGCAAATGGGAGGATATATTCTAAATATTAACTGACATCTTCAAATACAAGCGGCCGTAATCTACGAGCACTAGATGTGTAGTAATATCTGAGCAAATGTGAGGATATATTCTAAATATTAACTGACATCTTCAGATACAAGTGGCCATGACTCTGAGGATTAGATGCGTAGTAATATCCGAGCAAATCCGAGGATATATACACAATATCAACTGATATTTACAGAGAAGAGCGGCCGTCATCTCCGAGCACTTGATGCGTAGTAATATCCGAGTAAGTGCGAGGATATATACACAATATAAACTGATGTTTACAGAGAAGAGCGGCCGTCATCTCCAAGCACTTGATGCGTAGTAATATCCGAGCAAATGGGAGGACATATACACAATATAAACTAATATTTTCAAATACAAGCGGCTGTAATCTACGAGCACTAGATCCGTAGTAATATCCGAGCAAATGAGAGGATATATTCTCAATATCAACTGATATTTACAGAGAAGAGCGGCCGTATTCTCCGAGCACTAGATGCGTAGTAATATCCGAGCAAATGTAAGGATATGTTAACTGATGTCTACAGATACAAGCGGCCGTAATCTACGAGGACTAGATGCGTAGTAAAATCTGAGCAAATACGAGGATATATTAACTAATATCTTCAAATACAAGCGGCCATAATCTCCAGGGACTATTGCGTAGTAATAATCGAGCAAATGTGAGGATATATTAACTAATATCTTCAGTTACAAGCGGCCATAATCTCCAAGGACTAGATGCGTAGTAATATCCGAGCAAATGCAATGTCATACACTGCACCTCTCAATCTCACGACTCCATTTTTTCTTAACTTGGAATTTGGCGTACACCCATCGCATATATACATCAACTCAATTACTGCAAAAATATATGAAATATATCCGAATATTCTCGGATCATTTTTGTTATGTCAGCTAGATAGATACCCATAGTGTCATCCCCGTTATTCTGTAGAATTCTTTTTTTTTTCTTTTTTTTTGTGTGTGAATAAAAAAAAAAAGGCACACAAACAACTCAATATCCCACATTGACCTTGGCCTGACCTTAAGCGTACGGTAAGGTCAGAAGGTCAAGGCCGTCCCACTCCGCTAGGTGGTGTTGTCAGGGCAGGTGGGGTTGAGTGATTAGTCTATCAGCGGGAAGCCATGTTAGAGGTGGCTTCTTATTACATCTCCCACCGGAAATGACCCCTGACCCCTGACCCCTGACCCCTGACCCCTGACCCCTGACCCCTGACTTTACCAAACGCTGTATATAGGTTCTGTTTGGTCACATATTCACTTCCAAATGAATGTAAATAATACATTGTAGACTTTAGAAAAACGACCTGGAAACACATTGAAATAAGCCGTGATAGCTGAGTGTTATCCAGTATGAAAGAATAAAATAAAATAATAAAAGAAATGTCCACAGGCTCAACATTAGGAACATGTTCTCAACAGGCATACGAGTACGGTAACTCATACTCAATAGGTGATAAATAGATAACTATAGGCTAAGATAAAATTAGAAACATATTCGTGTTTGGTCTGTGTCCCCTATAACCATCTCGTTTGAAGTGCTTCAGAATATTCACTCGGCTATCGCCTCGTTCATATCACTGAGCACTCCAAACTCGACGGCATACAGGGACACAGACCAAACACTCATCAGTTTCTTCCACAAGATTCATATAGAAATAAATCGAGAGGACAATTGCACCACCGACAGACTTTCAGGGTTTCTCAAAGAAATCTCTGCCGTTTTCGTCGAAGAATGGAAACGAGACTTAAGAAAACCATAAATGTTTATATATAGCAAGTGTAAAATGTGAATTATAAAAAGGAAGTGTCTATTTTATTTGTGTATGATCTGTTCTTTATGTAACATAGATTATAAAAAGAAGTTTGTCTGAATGCTTAGTGTGAAATGTGATTTATATCAAAAACCTGATTTTATCTCCATGAACAGCTTCACAGATACATCCTGCAATCAATATTTGATCAGTATAACCAAAAATACATAAAACATGATGATAAAATCTTGTATTTATTTTTTCAGGTTGATGGCCCTGCTGGAGTGTTGGCCTCGACGTCGACATTGTTCACTGGTGGTACTTGTGATCTTATCATAACAAGCTAGCCTACAAGAGAGCCGCCTACACAAACAACGGTACGGATAAACCCATACTGCACTGTATGACAGTATCACAGTGCCGCCTACACAGACACCCGTACGGATAAACCCATACTGCACTGTATGAAAATACCACAGTGGCGACTACACAGACACATCATACGGATAAACCCATACTGCACTGTATGACAGTACCACAGTGCTACCTACACGGACACTCGTACGGATAAACCCATACTGCACTGTATGAAAATACCACAGTGGCGACTACACAGACACCCGTACGGATAAACCCATACTGCACTGTGTGAAAAGACCACAGTGCCGCATATACAAACAACCGTACGGATAAACCCATACTGCACTGTATGAAAAGACCACAGTGCTACCTACACAAACAACCGTACGGATAAACCCATACTGCACTGTATGACAGTATCACTGTGCCGCCTACACAGACACCCGTATGGATAAACCCATACTGCACTCTGTGAAAACACCACAGTACAGCCTACAGAGTCACCTGTGCGGATAAACCCATACTGCACTCTATGACAACCCATCAGGCATGTTTCCACCTGCATTGAGAATGATGGCCGAGGAACCACCCTTCAAATATACAAATAGTGGGAGGGTGGCATGAATAAGGAGACATTCAGAAGATCGGCGATTTTCACTGTCAGTGGGCTTCTTCCACTTGCCAACTGATTTTCTACTGCCTGAGTCGCGGATCCAAATATATCAAGCATCAGTGGGTTAATGTGATTTTCCGGTCTCAGGTGATTGGTTATGGTCAGCTGGGCACGCCTTTAAAACCCTGAGATACTGGCACTCTGCTCCTTTCCCAACAGAACAGTCAATAGCACGCAGATAATGAAGGGATAGTTTTGTGGAAGCACGCTGAAAGTCTAAATGTGATTACTCCAACCTTAAGGCAATGTATTAAAAGCGTGCAAGCACGCTCTAACAAGCTTACACAAGAGAAAATCAAATTTATCGGAGGTCAAAATAGGCTGAAAGGTGAAAACAAACATATACAGAGAAACCCATACTGCACTGTGTGACAGAAAAACTCATACCACACACCATCAACGAACCAAGGACCCATTTGTAAAAAAAAAAAAAAAAAAAAAATACAAAATGGCGACGGATTCTCTTATAACCCCGGAGGGCGCTACGAACATGAACGCGAGTCTGGGGTACAATCCTGACCACCCTGACGGTGCTTACATCGGCTACGTCCACAGGGACAACAAGGTCATCTACCAGGGAGTGCTGCCTATCATCTGCGGCTGTGGCATTCTGGGTATCATCCTCACCCTCATTGTACTCACCAGAAAAAACATGACCACCTCCACCAACTGCTACCTGACCGCTCTAGCCATCGCGGATTTGTTATTCCTGATTTTATTCGCTACCTACCTGCCAACAAAATCAGGACACTTCAATCATAGTACTCTATTTGATATTTATATCTCCTACGCTGCAATGTTGATGAATGTATTCCTCATTGCCTCAAGCTGGCTAACAGTGATGCTGGCCATTGAGAGATACATCGCAATATGCAGGCCTTTCCTCGCTGCAAGAGTTTGCACCGCAACCAAAGCCAAAGTGGTGATAGTCATACTTTTTATCCTTGCACTCCTTCTGAGATTGCCAAATTTCTGGGAGATGCGAATCGCCAGTGCTTTTGACCCGGAGACCAATGAGACCGTGGTGTACCATGAACCTACCAGTCTGAGTTTTAACGAGATGTATATGCAGGTGTACCCCTGGTTGGTGGATGGGGTTTTTTCCTCCATCCTCCCATTCCTCCTGCTACTGATACTGAACCTGAGACTCATCCTGGAGGTGCGGAAGTCCACCATGTACATCCAGCGGAACCTGGCGGGATCCGCGGGAACTACGATACAGAGGGAAGAACTGCAGATCACTATTATGCTTATTAGTGTCATCATCGTCTTCTTTATCTGCCAGGTAAGCAGGAAACACAGCGCCATTATCCTACCCCTGATAACTAGGAGCAAATAGTATTTCATCCTAGATGAATGAGCGTGCCATTATAAATGAATTAAAAGGTATGAGTTAGATTTAGCCTATGGATAGTTTTCTGTAATCCACTTGCAGCCAGTCAACTTGCAATTTCTACAACTGCCTATCTAGGATCCAATCAAATCAAGCACCAGGGGGTCGTTGCTCCACGTTTTGTGGATCGCAAAATAGCGATCCGAGGTCGAAAGTGTTGCTCCAGATATTTTGCGGATCGCATCATAACTATGTCGCTATCTATATCCAATTAAAACCCCAATGAACCTGTTACCTATCACACTGAGAATGCGGTGTTTTAAAATATAGCGATACAACGTGAAAATAGAGATACTACACGATACGATCCGATATTACTGGAGCAACACTTTCCAGGAGCAACGACCCCCAGTGGGTCTTGAGGTATTTTGGTCTTGAGTGATTGGGTATGGTCAGCTGGGCACGCCTCTAAGAGACTGTGACACTGGCTCCCATGCTCTGTTCTCAATATCACAGTGAATAGCACACAGATAGTGAAGGGATAGTTTGTATGCAGTACCCTGAAAGTCTATATGTTCCCCTCTAAGCTCTAGATCTATAATGTATTTAGAGCCTGCAAGCACGCTCTAAAAAACGACATAGGTTTAACATTGACTCAGTGTAGTTGACGGAATGTTGAATAAGGTGTTATCTATGCACCGAGGTGAATAAAAAAACGGACCAATCACGGTCGAGGTAACGAAAGTAGATCCACATAGGTGGGGCAGTTTATAGAATCTCTGAAAAAACAATAAAGATCCATGTTGAATTATCTCAGATAAATGACGTTTAAAGGTGGGCATCCACCAACCACGTCATGGATACGACAAGCTCCGACAAGAAAGTTCCAATCAGCGCCTTGTCGTAGCCTTGTTGTGAGAAGGGGTGTCCGTTCTCTCTGTCGTGGGCCCTTGTCGTAGCGTGTCGGGGAGTGCACGCTCCACCAAATTATCCTATCGTATACCTCTACGACAAGCTCATGAAATGCCACGACAAAGGTCCAGTTGTGGCAGAAATCGAACATGTTCGATTTTGTCGTAACCTTGTCGGAAGGTCCCTGACAAGCTTCCAGTCGCAGCCTGTCGTGGCCTTGTCGTAGACTCTTGTCGGGAACTAGGGTCCACCAACCATGACAAGGCTACGACAAGGCCTCCAATCGTAGGCCTGTCGTGGACCTTGTCGGAAAGCCATTGTCGTAGCCTTGTCGTGGTTGGTGGAAGCCCGCCTTAACAAAACATAGAAAATGAGCCTTGAGACATAATTTGCACAAGCCACGGGAGTACCTTGAGGCATCATGGGTAAGGAAAGGGCTACCATTGGATCACTGTATTCGGGCGAGCGTGAAGTGAAGTGTTATTTATTGCAGAAGCGTAAAAGAGGAATCCACCAATGAGTGGCCAGAACATGAGCGATGTTACACTAATGCGGTCTATGAAACCTTGTTGACTTATGGCCTTACTTGGCAACGTGGCAAATTTCACTTGCTCGAGCAACTTGGAGGAACTCAAATGTCTAATCATTATTCTAAAGTCATGGAGACAGGGTAGGATGAATACTAAACTGTACTCAAGTTAGTAGTGTTAGTATTTATCACACTCCGGTCAGCTCTACTTCTAACTTGCGTAACAAGTTGCGACCTGCCCGTCATGCAATAAACACTAATACTACTAACTCTCATATAGTTTCTACTAATTATTCCACCCCTGGTATAGCTTTAGTCATAGGAATAACGTTAGAAAAAAATACTCAACGATCACCCACGTAAAGTGACAATACTACGCCACGGCCGTGGTGGAGTGAATATGAGATGACGTCATACGCTATATGAGTTTCTAAACGATGGGTAGTGGTGTACTGAGTCCCCATACATTAGAACTTTGTATACCATGGATAAGGTTTTCTTATAAAGATTAAATAATATTGTAAAGACATTTTCTCTTAAATTACAGGCCAATAATAACTGTAATTGGAGACAAATTTAAGAATGATGTTTGAAAATGATTTCGTCATATCCTATATGGGAGTGATGACCAAGGACCAAAGAGTCTAGATTGGTGATATTTAACTGATGAGTAAACTAAGTAGTGTGAAACCTTCCTTTACCTAGATCCCTTTATATCAGGAGCTTGTTATAAAACTGCATGATTGAGACTTTAGTGATATTCTACCAGGTTGCAAAAGCCGGCGCATAAGGAAAAATAGTGCATATGATAAATATAGTGCGTACCTGAATGTACTAATATCAGGGAGCTGTTTCAAAAGTCGGGAGGGTGGTAAACGAGAGTACTCACCGCCAAAGCGAGAGCTAACAATGTCACTTGAAGCGTCGCTGTAGAGGTGGAAGTGCTGCTCGCTATTGGGTATTGGTAGCAGTTTTGCTGCCGCTTTGATTCAAAGTGCGCCTCGCTGTTGCGGCCTCTTGCTTTGAAATGCGACGTGCCGCTGGCGAGACTTCACTTGACTTTTGAAACAGCTCTCAGTATGCCACTTGTCAGGAAAAAGAATGCTCTGGGTATGGTGATACACACTCCCCGTGTTTTGACGCTATGTATTTGATGGATGATGATAATTGCCATCCTCCTGTTACTAACTCCTGTATATTTTCTCCACAGGCCCCATACGTCACCTACACAGCCATCGTTTTCATTAACAAGTTCCAGTCCTCCGGGCCTGGCTTCGTGCTCTACAGAGACGTAGCCACATTGCTGTTAGTCCTCAAGTCTGCGGTGAACTTCATCCTGTACTGCTGGTTCAGCGAGAAGTTCTGGGCGACGTTAAAGAGAATCTTCTGTGCAGGGAATCGTTGTTTGATGATCACCAGACAGCAGAGGTCCCAGGAGGGAAACGGAGCCAACTACCTGCATCTCCGCCGCTTCAGCAGCTGCGCGACTCGCGAATCGACATTCTGACACGGAGCGGAAACTACTGAGGTCAGCACCAAACTCTGACTCCAACGACAGGATGGCTACTGTCAAAGAGCCCAGAATACAACTACCTGATCTCCGCTGCTTCAGTAGCTGCGCGACTCGCGAATCGACATTCTGACACGGAGCGGAAACTACCGAGGTCAGCACCAAACTCTGACTCCAATGACAACATGGCCACTGTCAAGAGCCGAGACTACAACTACCTGATCTCCGCCACTTCAGCAGCTGCGGCATGTGTGGGTCGGCATTCAGACATGGAGCCGAAACTGTTGAGATCAGCACCAAACTCTGACTCTGACAACAGCATGGCCGACATCAAAGAGCTGAGACTACCCCACTCCCGGCCAGACTTGACAACATCATGATATGGCTACTGTCAAAGGGCAGATACCATCAAACTCTCTGCCAGACTTTGATATGGCTCCTGTCAACGGGTTTGGGCTACAAAACCCACTGGCAGACTTTGACAATATAACAGTATATGGTCACTGTCGACGGGGAGGGTGATTGAGCCTGCTGATGGAGTTTGAGATCATCACAACATGGCCAACATCAAACGGCACAGAAAACTGTACCCAAGGGGGTCCAATGTCGCTATTGGCAAAGTGCGGATAGTGGTGACCTCATTGGGAGATTCCCAACAGATGCCCACTCTCAAGAGGCCAATTGTAAGACTTTGATGTCACCAAAAGGTCAAACTCACTGAGGTCAAAGAGTCGTGACTACCAAGTTTGCTGCGAGACTCCAGTGTGACTACAACATGACCACTGTGATGAGACAAACAGAGCTTGTCGTTAGATTCTGACAACATCACCATCTGTCACAAAGTCTCTGCTGCAATGGCCCAGAATATTGAGCTCGTTGCTGGGCTTTGATGTTACCGCAACGTAGACTCTAGACTCTATCTAAAGCCAAAAGCTAATGAGCTTACAGATAAATTGTGATGTAGCTGCTGTCAAAGGGTTATGGTTGCCATGCTCATCTCCAGGCCCTAAAGTCTGCACAAAAGGTTGAGATGATTGAACTTGCCACAAAACTCTGACGTAACCTCCACATGGCTCCTGTCAAACAGTCGAGACTACCGAGCTTGATATCACACTCTCATATTAAGACAATATGGCTGCTGTCAAAAAGTCAAGACTACTGAGCTTGATACAACACTACCATGTTACGAAAATATGTCTGCGACCAAACAGCTGAGACTACCGAGCTTGAGATCACCCTCAGATGTTACATGATATGACTGTGGCCAAACAGCCAAAACTATCAAGCTCCCTACAGAGCTAAATGCCAGAGTCATATTTAAATTGGATGCTGAAGATGCTATTTTTGGTTATTTCTTTCTTGGCCTCCTGTTGTTTTCTTTCCTGATGTATGGACAGAAGGATTGATATATAGAATAACATATTTTTTCCTCATATTAGATTTATCAAGGAAAATATAAAAGAGAATAATCAAGTTTGATTAAGCTGCTGTTTCAGTGCGGAGAAGTTGGTTAGTGATTCTGTTTTAAGATTCCTAGTAATCATTTGAATAGAAGATATTTGTAGGTGTCAACAAAATACATACATCAGCATTATAGCTTTGGTTGGTGTTTCAGCCCAAAAGGACTTTACCTGAATAGGATATATATGGTGCCTGGTATACTATGGGTATGATTTGTTGAAAAACACATACTTGATGTATAAATCCCAATTCAATGTTGATTAATCGCAATTGCATTCAAAAATAAATTCCATTATTGTACAGAGATGTTGCTAGAAATGGATTCAAGGTTGTTATTATATTGTAAGGCATTGATGAGATCATGAAGTTGAACATGATATTGTTGGTGAACATGGCCTTAAATGTAGGAATCTGTCTTTTCCTTATTGTTTATGAATAATTCTGTCGATCATATAAACCTCGGGAAATACTCTCAGATTTCAGATTATCCGAGTCATATATTTGTAATTATCCCACCCCTGGTACAGGTTGTGCCATTGAGTTAACGTTGAAATAAAATACGCCACGCTCACCTACGTAGAGTGTCAATTCTCTGCCATTGCAGTGGCGGAGAATCTATGTATGGTGCGACCAATGAACGTCGCGGAAAAGAAAATAGTTCCGGCGCCATTGTTTGAACGGCAGCTGCAGCAACAATAGTTCCGACGCTATTGTTTGAACAATTCAATACATGATTATATTATTGCTTAAAATCGACT
The DNA here is from genome assembly GCA_950022655.1 of Alentia gelatinosa. NCBI lineage: Eukaryota > Metazoa > Annelida > Polychaeta > Phyllodocida > Polynoidae > Alentia > Alentia gelatinosa. Next base: position 126,318,842 of record OX465581.1, read on the forward strand.
GTAAGGTCCGTGTTGGGGGTGAGATAAAAACAGAACCGCTTTCGAGAGAGTTCTGATTAACTACATGAAATCAAAGAATTGTAATGGAATCTCCTTTCTTGCCAGTCGTACTCATTTGAACGTACCCACTGTGGCATTGTTACCATTTTATCAGTATTAAGTACCACTGATATGTGTGACTTTTAAAGCGATATCTGAGATACCCTGAGAATATCATGTCACCCATGGAATCTTTTTCCCATAGACTAAATATTGGGAACTCAAATTCCATGCCCATGGAGTATTGCAATGAATACTTAATGGGCGGTGATATCGCAATTATTAGCAAATTAGTCAGTCAGGGTGAGATAGAATCTAACCGGACTTGGTCTATATTAATTGGAATTTACACGCAATTTATTTTGGTTTGCTACATAATTTCACTTGGATTTGCCTCGTAAAATTCCTTCATAACCAAAACTAATGGCATATTTTCAAATTATGAGCTACGTTTCACTGTGCGAAACTAACCACTTTACATATGAAATCGAACGGCGTATACAGGTATGCTTTTGCATATACAAGGTTGACCTATTTTCCGTCGTGTATTCACCTTATCTATTGGCGTGTATATACGTGTCCATGTTGCGGTCATATATACGCCTGATTATGTTGTATTTACACCACTCTCCAAAAGTTCCGATCTCTGCCACTTGGGGACACAACTGTAGCATATTGCATTTGCCATTAGTCATTAAGGCGTTGGTACATGGAAAATCCAATGTTATATTATCAATTTTGATTATAAGATTGTTCTAAAACCCTATTTATTATCTTTTCATTCAATACATTCTTATAATTAAAAATAAATCAATTTTTGGTCCATAAAAATTACCCACATTATAATAAACCCAGCCTTCATTGGTTTTTTAAACATTTTTTTAAATAGATTTTACATTCAAAACACCACTCTTCTGTAGGGTTCTGCATGTAAGCCTTTATAATGCTTTGAGAGGTGGAAATCAAAGACAATGGTGTTGGTGCAGGCATCGAGTGCGTGAGTTGCAAGAGTGGGAGCACTGGTGGCCAGGTGGGGGCCAGGCGGCTTGGTCAGTGAGGGAGGAAACCACTTTCACATAGAGTGAGTAGAGAAGATGAGGACTTCTCCGGCTATAAGCACCGCTGAGACCTAAAGTGCCAAAATAATACACTGATAATTCACGCCAGCAGCGGCGGCTGGGGGAGGAGGACTTCCTTCCAGCGGATATATGTCTCACAGAGGATATTTCCTCTCGTATACAGCCGAGACCTGTCCATATTTAAGAGGAATAGTCTTTTATTATCCACCTAATACAAAGTGTCCATAGAAAACACATAGGGCGTTTGTATGGACATAACCGGCGCATACGGATATGTTGTATGCTCCGGGTGGCGCATACGGAAAAATAGTGCGTATGGAAAAATAGTGTAGAGCTAAAACAAACTTATATGGACATGCCACTTGTCCAGAAAAAGGTGGATAATAAATACAATATAGACTGGTTTCAGATACAAGCGGTTGTATGCTACTCGGGGTTGACTCTCCGCAATATCCTCGCGTACGCTCGGATATTACTACGCGTCAACTCCTCAGAGCATACGGCCGCTTGTATCTGAAACCAGTCAATATTGTGTATGTATACACCTCATACGCAGGCGTGAAATATGGGCGTATACATATGAAAACAAGTCAATTTACATCCGATACATGCACTTCCACGATGGCGTATGTAAGAATAAACTGGTTAGTTTCGTGCAATGTTTCAGCCAACACCACAGAGCTTTAACTGCTCCCCTGATCACCCGCTAGGGGCCTCACAGGGAGTTTCAGTCTCAAAGCAGGTCCTTTGTCACGTACACAAGCCAAGTGGCATTAAACATCAGCTAGGAGAGTATGAGAGATGGAGTTTTCAGTCAGGGGCCAAACAATATGTTATTACTGCTTCATTTTCGGGTCAGAAGCACAAATGGCCGCCCCCATCTCTGGATATCTATATGCCACATATAAACATTGACCAAGGAGTCGGCCCATTTCATTAAAGTGTGTATGAAACATCCTCTGTCAAGAAATAAACAACTATGTAAAAGGGTATTGGAGTCAGTGGGAAATGATAGAAAACGTGGTTACTGAGTCTGTAGCTTGGAGTAGTCATGACTGGCTCACACACATTCGTCGTTTCAAATTCCATCCTTCCACTTCTGCCTTCAACATCAACCATTGTCATTCCTTACCACACGCTCATACATTTCCCCACCCACCCACACCCTTTTTTTCATTTTATTACACCGATAACCTTCAGAGAGGTATAATTTAATATTTTATTATAATTTTGATATCAAGATCTTTACTCTTTAATAAAACATGAAATATTCTACTTCGAGATACTAAGTAATACTTTGAAAATGTTTATAATGATTTTTTAGTACTTATTTTCGACGTCAGATGTCTTCTGCATATTTATTGATTATGAATGTTTATCAATTTATGCATAGTTATCTAATTATGCATATTAATCAATTTATGCATATTAATCAAAATATGTATATTTAGTTGTTGATGCATATTTCTTTTTATTCATTCATGATTGCATCAGTGAGAAAAAAGGTCCAATTCCCTGAGCAATTCCCTTGCACCACCCCTATATACTGTGTTCTGAAGATAAATCTGACGAAGGCAAGCCAGGAATAGACCGGACGATGCGCTATCTGACAAGAAAATGAGGTTTTTCTCGCGAGCCTGAGACTGTCTCTACACCATGTCCCCATCTATTTCTCCCACCCATTGATTTGTTGTGCCCAGACTTTAATTTGGTCATTTCAGCTCCTGATACAGAGGCAAGTCTACAACTCTACAGCCTTTTCCTTTTTTACTTGAGAGTTGTATCTTCATACTTGATGTTGGAGAAATCAATTTCTAATTTGCAACTTATAGTTCTTCTTATAGTGAGATTACCATTGTTGGTCAGTGGTGCAGATTTGGCATTTAACGGTACTGATATTGGTTTGCTAGTTTTCATTGACTAATGTTTCGATGAGAACTTTGTTAAATTGGTCTAGGGAGCGTTGCTCTATGTTCTGCAGATCACAGAATAGTGGCCCGAGTTGAAATCATTGCTCTGAATTCTTTGCGGATCGCATCATAACTATATCTCCATCTATATTCAATAACAAATTTAATGAACCTTTCATGTCAATGAAAATGTGGTGTTGTAAAAAGTAGCGATACAACGTGAAAATAACGATACTACATGCCACGATCCGATATTGCTGGAACAACGCTTGTCCCACATTTCTAGCAATGAACCCCAGTGGCTACCAATGAATATATGACTACTAAAACTTGGCTAATAGCATTCCAAGTGAAGTTGGCATTCTATTCGGCAACGTTTGGTACCGGTGAATATAAGGTTTTTGTTGGCATATAGAGATCCCACTTTAGTCTTTATAATAGATATTCTCCCCTTTGAGGCCAAGTATCAAGACCCATGCAATGCAGTGATTCTGAAGGCTTTTAAATAATTTAGGTTCATCTATACATGAAGACCCTTTTAGAACTGTGTATGCTGATGAAACCAATGAACGATGTGCACATTGGTCAACTCTAAAGGCCCGTTTCCATTGGCCGACGAAAACGGTGTAGATTTTTTATAGTTCTCCTAAAATCCCATTTCCATTGACCGTCACCGATTTACACTCAAGAACCACCAACAGACCTTTATCACTGCCGAGGCACATGGGAAATGGGCTTTTAAGGGGGTGTTCCACTGGACCGATGGTAGCCGATTCCGTAGCCAGACAATCGCTGATTATTATCGGATGCCCTTGAATTTCTCAAATCTTTGAAGATGGTCATTTATTAAACTATCATTATCAGAATTAAATGAATTATAATACATGAGCTTCCTCTTAAGGGCCCAGGAACAATTGATCGGGTGAGAAATCGGTCTGGTGGATGGTGCCCTTTAGGAGATTTCATAAAATCTACACCGTTTTCGTCAGCCAATGGAAACGGGCCTTAGTCAGCACTAATGGACAACCTTCCGTCGGCTAGGACTGTCTTGGAAAACGATTTTGAATATTATTAAACGGTAACCCTCGTACGAGGTCACCTTGTACCCTGTACGTTCATAGGCATGACTTATTCAACAGGCCCCTGTTGTTATTCTTGTTCATAAGATTTCCATCTTGGTCTGATATTAAAACAAGTTAGGGGTCCTTCCCACCTACTACGATTAAGTCTACGATTAACCCTTTGGCCGTGTCGGCGACAAACTGAAAAATTTGTGCAGGTATCGCTGACAAACTCCTCAATTAGTCAGGTTTTGTCGCCGACGAACTCGCTCCGCGCTGATGGGCTACGACGCGCTATAACAAAAAAACGTTAATCGTAGAGGGTCTACGAAATTCAAACATGTTTGAATTTCGTAGCCCGTCGTAGCCCGTCAGAAGGTTAATCGCAGAGCATGGCGGATTGTCGCCGCAATAATGCCTCCCACCTACTACGACGGGCTACGATTAAGTCTGCGATAGCACCGCGTGTCGCCCACGGTGGGAGGGACCCCTAAAGCAAGTTATTGACTGGTACTTCTGTACAGGATGCATCATGTGTATATGACAAGCTCTATCACGAAGAGGAAATAAAAAATTAAATTTAACAAGATTGCTCCTATGGTAGAGCCCTTGGAATTTACACTTTCTAATCTACTGTTTCCTAAAGAACAAATGTATAATAACAAAAAATATCTCCACTGAAGAGAAAAAGTGGTGCTTTTCTATAAAAAGAAGTTGTTTACTTCTTTCCAGGAATTCTTGCATTCCTGTAGATTGGTGCATTTATTGTTGTATGGAAGTATCAATGTACAATTTGTATTGTAGAAGCACAAATATTATTCCTAGACCTTGGTTATTATATATATATATATATGTATATTTACATATAAATATATTTATATATATATATATGCATATATATATATATATATATTTATATTTATATATCTGTACATACACTCCCTGATAAAGGTACACTAGTATGTGATAATGTTAATTATGTTGTTCATATTGATATAATGTGGGATTTTCATTGGCTGACATAAACAATAACAAATTCTGATCCTTTCCTAGAAAATGTCGGTTACTGACCAAGTTTGCGCAAAAAATATAGAAATCACTGTCCAAGGCAAATGAGACTCATTCTGTCGGTGCCTACCGACCTTTTTTTAGAACATGGTATATTCCATCTATGACAAAAAAAGCTTGGTCTTAAATGGTAAATCCAACATTGGTATTTTTTTAATAGTTAATCATCAGTCAAAACTAGCTTTTTTGTATTAATTATTTATATTAATACAGACTGACTAAATTTACCGTTTTGTTAAGTTTATCAAATCTTAGCTCTCCCAAAAACAAGGAAGGTGACTTAAACGTTTTAGCGCTTTAATGTCAAGTACTACATATATGTACATTATATATATCATATGTACGTTTAAAGAGAATGATATGGGTTTCACTATGTGAAAAACAACTGTTCAAAATTTCTATATACATTAATTCAAAATATCAATTATCTCTAGGTTAAAATGATATCACATTGACCCCAATGTTTTTAAATTGGCTACGTTTTTTGTAACACCTGATCACCAGATTTCCAGGATAATAGTTCTCTAGGTAATTATAAATTGTCAGATATGCCTTTAATTTGTCAGAGGTGCATTTTGTTGTTTGGTGGTGCCAAAGCCCATGTTTGTCTGTACTGAATCTCGTTTCCATTGTCACATATTTTATAGAAAGTTTTCTAAAAATCGGTCCATGGTTACCGATGAATTTATCGGTACCAAAAGCCAGCCAATAGAAATTCCATTGTTGTCAAAAAGGTATTTTACTGTGAAGACAAACTCCACACCAAAAGGTACCAGGGAGAGGGAGTCAACCTGAGAAAATATGTTTAATTTCCACAATATAATGAGAAATAAGGTACAGATCCTTATCTGTGACCCTGCTGGCTTTCAGGGGAGATCATTTATTCACATTATAAAATTCAAACCATCTATGATGGTTAATGTATGTACATATTGTATGTATTTCATGGTCAGGTCCAAGAAATTGAAATAAAATATCTAAAACAATCCAGTTCCTTGTGTATTACAGTTTATCCTACCCCTCATATATAAATCTCCATAGACTTAACATGGAGTAACTGTATGCCACGGTTATGCCATATAATATTTATATGCCACAGGTGACACATGAAACATGTGACTGGGTAGGATAAAATCGAAATGTCACTTAATTTCATATAATTGTTTACATGGCGTTTGTTGGCTTCTGCTACAGATATCACTCAGCTCCGCTTCGTGATATCATTCCGCGAAAACAGCTCATGCCATATAAACAACTATATGAAATTTCGTAACATTTCTTGATGATATTAGATCTATATAGCACATAGCCTGCCCTGTCTCCCTGGCTATCCACTTGGGAGTTCGCCAGGAATTTCAGTAGAAACCCTTCAGATGGCAGCACCAGTTGGGGTCCAACCTCCATGCTATTCCAGCCATTGACAATTCAGAGCTTAACACCTGCAAGGTACTATGTGTGGCTATGGATATAAGGAAAATACCAAAAAATTTTGGTCAAAGTCGTCATTCTCTGTGAGTTTGATGCGAAGTGATATGAACAAGGCAAAGCTGAGTGAATATTATGAAGTATTCAAAAGAGTTAGAGAATGACGACTCTGACCAAAACGAGTCGCTTTCTGAATCTATCTTACCCCTGTACACGCTATAGGAAGGAATAACAACCTGGATATATGACATCATGGAGAAAGGACTTTAGTACTTGTAGGGGCATAGAGAACGAGTAAGAAATGTTAAGCCGATGGAACGAAAAATACCAGGAACCCATGGAGGGTACGCTATGTGTTATGAGGGCACAGAGAGGATGTAAGTTTTTTAATAAGCAGTTAGAGGGCTCACTGGGAGTCTCCAAGCCGATCTTTTGCATTCCTTGTTCGCTAAATGGCACAAATGATCAGCCAGGAGAGTGTAATCCAGTCAGAGGACAACTAAGCACATGTCCACACTCTCCAAGCAGAAATCACTAGCCTAGGGGCATGAAGTGCTTGGAGATTGACGTGTTCAACATTTGGGCCAAAATGATGCCACCTGAAAGCTCTACGCTTTACGCACTCCAACTTTCAGTTTCATAAAGCCATTTTCCACTGGCTGACGAAAACGGGATAATTTAATTAAGTTCTCCTAAAAAAACTTGATCAGTGTTGGCCAAAGACTGCACATCGGTGTCTTAAAGTTGGTGAGGGTGTAGAGTATGCCTTGTTTCTGCAGCATTTAACATACAAAAGAATAACTTATTATCAGAAGTAATTACGAAATCACCAACTTAACCACGCCTATTAGCTTGTCTTTGTCATGTAGTCTTTCTTGTCGATACATGTGTACATGTAACATTGAAAGCGTTGGACGTGTCCATGGAAGAACGCTATCTAAACATAGCGAATGTACAATTGTCCCTTATAAATTTCCCTGAATAAAAAAACAACAACAAAAACCAGATTCATACCAACGGAATTGTCCCCCAAACTCAATGACTACCACCGACGATTACAAACCCGTTTAATTCTGTAAAGGTTTGTAGATAATGAAATGGGTTTTACTGTTTGAAAAACAACTTTTTCAGATTTCTATATATTATATTGATATCATCATAATATTGATCCCCAAATCCAAGGCTAGCATGGTGACCCCTATTTTTGTTTATAGATATCATCATATTCAATTTCAACGTACTTGACATGGGCTTTACATTTCGAGGCAAACAATCCAATATGCCTTTAAGCAGGGTTTTGGCAGATAAATAGCAGCTACATTTTACAGGTAAATTTGTGTTTCCACCTTTCATGTCTAAACACATTACCGCACCCTCTACATTAACTGCAGTTTATACCACGCAATGATTACTACCAACGTCGACTAAAATGGTCTCCATTAAGAATTCATGTGAATCACCTCGGTTTGTGTACTGACTGACCGGCCTCAGTACCTACACCCACACAGCACACGTAGTGACGTTTATCTATAATACCCCTCAGCTGTTTTTGCAGCGATTTGTAAAATAAACATGTTATTCATTAGACTCTAAGTTGTTTTTCACTAGTTTTGTGACATGTCTGTATGGCGTCTGTGACACCATACGGACATTTTCGGGTTGACTAGTTTCGTGACAACACAAGTAGCGCTGGGACAAGTGGCGGTGTAGTATCACTATTTGCAACACCGACATTGTGACACAACATGTGACATGCGTTATGAAATGTGACTTTGTTTTGTCCGTTCTTGCTTGGACTGTTGGTGCCGCTTTTCATGTCTGTCTAACACTTTTGTCACGAAACTAGTGTAACCAGTCTTTGATGTGTAGATTTGTCTAATAATTATGTTTGGGGTCTGTCTTTTCCTAAGGGCAGCTACTTGTGTTGTCCCGAAAGTAGACAACCCCAATGTCTGTATGGTGTCACAGACATGTCACGAAACTAGTGAAACAGGTCCCTGATGTAAACTTAGCATAAGCAATGTCTCTGTTTTTTATTTCTCATTGTTCTGTTCGCAGTAGGATCAGAAGCGGCCTACCAATTTTCTGTTTCAGTCAGTGTGTGCCATACTTTACCTTGATATTGTAATTTGTATAAGTAACAGTACAGTAAAACCCCGCTTAAGGGAACACCCTCCGCTCTAAACAAACTGTCCCATTATGCAGGGCTAAAATAAACATGAATTTCTGTTCTGAACAAATTGTCCCATAAAGCGGGGTGTCTCCTTAAGCGAGGTGTCCCAGAAACGGGGTTTTACTGTAGTTTGACATTCATATATAGATAAGGAAGAGACATAACCATGGGCAAAACAGTTGAGACATACACTACAGTTACTATACAGATACATAAGAAAGATAAACAGTAAACAGTGATGATGATGAAAATGGAACTATTTCGATAGTTTCCACCACTGCATGAAAACCACCAGTTTATTCATAAATACACCAAGTGCATGTATCGGCTGTATATTGACACGTTTCCTCTTCTATACGTCAGCGTAATGGCTGTATTTACCGCAAAGCATAAATGAAGAGAAATATTGTGTGCGGGACATCTATATGCGGGTCATATACATTTTACAATTCTATAGATGAGGTGTATACATAAAGGAAAATAGGACTACCTTGTATACGCAAAATCATACCTATATAGGCCAGGTGTATACATAGACAATAATCGATGGTTTTGTGGACAGGCGGCCGTAAACCACGAGAGGTTGACGCGTAGTAATACACGAGCGTTAGCGAGTGTATTACGAGGTCAACCACGAGTGGTTTACAGAACTGCCTGTCCACAAAATCATCCTTTGTTGCATTTATTATCCATCTTTTCGAATAAATCAAACCCAGTAATTGCCATTTTATAGGGTTTAACAATAGGGACTATTTCTTTGCTCTATAGCAAAAGGGACTATTTTTCCCGTATACCATGGTTTTGAGGCCATATACCACAGGTTAGAATCCGTATACCACAGTTATGGTATCTGACAGGTTTTATACAATGGGTCGTGGTTTACCGAGTCCCCATACATTTTCAATGGGGGCTTTGTATACGATGGATAATAAATATATAAACAGGTGGTTTTCGCGCTGTGCATTCACCTCTCTTTTGTCAAAAGTCTCATGTAATTGCTCGGTGGTTTGCAAGAGATTCAATGACACCAAAAGTCAACCAAGGCGAACCCCACTTGTGGAAGTTTATAATGAGATTTCTGTGTTGATGAATCTACTCCGCTCCTCTGATGAATGGAAAAGAGCTAATTATCCTCCAGAGAACTCTAATTTCTTGCACAACTCATCCGTAATTAATTCATCAGAATTTCTGAGCTGTTTCATCGCAGCCCCCCAGGCACGTTTAGGCTAATATCCAATGAGCTAATGAGCACTTCTATTCATTTCTGTTGTATTTATACTGAATTCTCCGAATTGTGCGGTCTGTCAAGATACCATTATGGTAATTCTATATCTCCTGCCCCTGGGTGAAAGTTACTTCAATTTTATTTTGTGAAATGGGTCCCTAAAGGCCTGCTGGCGTAGGAATGGATTCACTGTTAATATGGTGTAGTAACCAAGTCAACCAAGGCCATGAAGTCATTTCATGAATCTCCAAGTGTTAAATTCTAAATAATTCATATTTTCTATATTCAAGTATTTCCCCCTAATCAACTCAATAAATGCTCATTGAATAAATGAAAGATTGCAAGATAATATAGTCATAGATACTCATGTCTTCTTAGAAGTACTCACACTCATATTCTGTAAGCCCCAATTCTATATACCCATGCCGTATATACTGTAAATACGCACCGTTTACTATATACCCATGCCGTATATATACTGTAAATACGCACCGTTTACTATATACCCATGCCGTATATACTGTAAATACGCACCGTTTACTATATACCCATGCCGTATATATACTGTAAATACTCACCGTTTACTATATACCCATGCCGTATATACTGTAAATATGCACCGTTTACTATATACCCATGCCGTATATACTGTAAATACGCACCGTTTACTATATACCCATGCCGTATATATACTGTAAATACGCACCGTTTACTATATACCCATGCCGTATATACTGTAAATACGCACCGTTTACTATATACCCATGCCGTATATATACTGTAAATACGCACCGTTTACTATATACCCATGCCGTATATACTGTAAATACGCACCGTTTACTATATACCCATGCCATATATACTGTAAATACGCACCGTTTACTATATACCCATGCCGTATATACTGTAAATACGCACCCTTTACTATATACCCATGCCGTATATACTGTAAATACGCACCATTTACTATATACCCATGCCATATATACTGTAAATACGCACCGTTTACTATATACCCGTGCCGTATATACTGTAAATACGCACCGTTTACTATACACCCATGCCATATATACTGTAAATATGCACCGTTTACTATATAGCCATGCCATATATACTGTAAATATGCACCGTTTACTATATACCCGTGCCGTATATACTGTAAATACGCACCGTTTACTATACACCCATGCCATATATACTGTAAAAACGCACCGTTTACTATATAGCCATGCCATATATACTGTAAATATGCACCGTTTACTATATACCCATGCCGTATATACTGTGAATACGCACCGTTTACTATATACCCATGCCGTATATACTGTAAATACGCACCGTTTACTATATACCCATGCCGTATATATACTGTAAATACGCACCGTTTACTATATACCCATGCCGTATATACTGTAAATACGCACCGTTTACTATATACCCATGCCATATATATATACTGTAAATACGCACCGTTTACTATATACCCATGCCGTATATACTGTAAATATGCACCGTTTACTATATACCCATGCCTTATATACTGTAAATACGCACCGTTTACTATATACCCATGCCGTATATACTGTAAATACGCACCCATTACTATATAACCAGGCCGTATATATACTGTAAATACGCACCGTTTCGACGTAAAAATACTGTACGGACCGCTGATCCGTACACTAAAATACTAAAAAATACTAAAAAATACTAGAAAATAATTTACCGTTTGTACGGAACTCGGCATAAATGCCTTGGTCCGTACAAACCGTAAATTACCATCTCGTTCTGTGACTTGTACAGCATGGTCAGGATGTTCTATATAAATACCCACAAAACACAATTAATCTTGGCCTTGATTTATTGGCATTCTCCCTGGTATACAGCAATCAGAATTGATTGATACCCGATGCTTTACTGTGCAGAACTCAGTGCTGGAGTTTCCATAGAGGTCTCCCAATCTGCGGATTTATTGGTGAGGTCGGTGGTCGGTTCAGTGGGTACAGCGTATCGACACCAGCACAGCCACGCCACCTGGAGATTACACGGGGAACTAATATCACACCGCCAGCAAAGAGTAAACGTTTATATCGACAGCGGGTCAGGGAATAGGAAGAAGCAAAGGACTCGAGAAGAGATTGCATAGGTTTGGTTTTATATACATATATATGAATATATATATAAATACAATAACGAAGAGAGATATGGAGACGCGTAGTAAAACTCTGAGCGATAACGAGGAGTATTGCGTAGCGGCAACTACAAGGAGAATACGGCCACACAGATTGAAATCATGGTAATGTTGTGTTCAGTTCTCACATTTCAAGTAATTATTAGGAAAGAAATCTTGTAAATAATTAGAAATTCGACCCAAGCGCCGTGTATTATTTATATACATTAGTTCATATAATGCCCGCCAGGTCGCCCAAAAGGCCGTATTCTCCTAGGAGATTCCGGATGTCCGTATTCTACTCAGTAGCGATCTGTAGGCTCCATAAGCTTAGTATGGAGACTCCGTACTAGGTGGATAATAAAAAGGAAGGAGAGAAGGGCGAGAGGAACAGAGGAGAGGGGAGAGAACGAAGAGGGGAGGCAGAGGTAGGCAGGGAAAGGACAGAGAGAGACAGACAAGAAGATGAGGGGAGAGAGAGTAGAGAGACAGAAGAAAGGCTATAGATAGGGAACAGAGATAGGGCAGACGAGAGAGGGGAGGGAAGAGAGAGAGAGGCGAGAGAGGAAAGAGGGGAGAAGGGCAGAGGATTAGAGGGGTAGAGAAGAGAGAAATGAGAGCAGATGGAGATCGAGAGGGGAAACAGGAGAGAGTGGACAGAGAAAAAGAGGGGAGAGAGCAGAGACAGACAGAGAATAGAGGGAAAGGGACAGAGAAGAGAAAGAGAGGAGAGGGAGAGTGTAAATAGAGAGAAGAGAGGAGAGAGGGAAAGAAAGGGAAATAATGGAAGAAAGAATCTCCGATAGCGGATCCCGTCGATTTATGGCCTGAGCAGAATCGACTGGTTATAGCTACAGATAAGACAAAACTAATGATCGTTGATACCCCCCCAACGTTGCAAAAAAAAATCCTACCACTATCACTAACAATTAAAACAAAACAACTTCAAAAAGTCGCCTCTTTTGAATATTTAGGAATACATGTGGATACCTCATTAGATTTTAACCTACACTTTAATCAAATGATTAGTAGAATAGCGAGGAGAGAGAGAGGAGAGGGAGAGAGAGAGAGTGTAATTAGAGAGGAGAGAGGAGAGAGGGAAGGAGAGGGAGAGAAAGGGAGAAAGAGTCTCAGATAGAGATATTCCGAGAGAAAGAGAAAAGGACAGAGGCCAGACAGACACCGGGACACACAAGGATAAAGATATATACAGAAACTCTATATAAGATTATATTTTCTAACAAGCATTCTGAGATTTCTTTTCGTCAATGACATAATATGGTTCGTATCTAACCCTCTGTTTGGAGAGTGCGAACGAGGCCTCTGCTGGGCGCGTGGTGTTGTGGCTATGTCCCAGCAGGGGGCGTGTTGATCCACACGGCGTCTTGTTAGTAGCAGACGACATTTAGCTATGGTTGAAACATGGCGGAAGTGGATACTGCTGATATACACGGTGAGTGGCGGCCGTTTGACAACCATACGAAAACAGAGACCCTCTTCTAATGTAGTGGATCGAAGTGTGACTGTAAGGTTTAGTAGAGAGAGTGAGGGACAGGGAGAGAGAGGGAGAGAGAGAGAGAGAGAGAGGGAGAGAGAGAGAGGGAGAGAGGGAGAGAGAGAGGGAGAGATAGAGAGATAAAGAGAGAGGGAGGGAGAGAGAGAGGGAGAGGGAGGGAGGGAGGGAGAGAGAAAGAGAGAGAGGGAGAGAGAGAGGGAGAGAGAGGGGGAGAGAGGGAGAGAGAGGGAGAGAGGGAGAGAGAGAGGGAGAGATAGAGAGAGGGAGAGAGAGGGAGGGAGAGAGTAAGAGAGAGAGAGGGAGATAGAGAGAGAGGGAGAGAGATAGAGACAGGGAGAGAGAGGGAGGGAGAGAGATAGAAAGAGAAAGAGACAGGGAGAGAGAGAGGGAGAGAGAGAGGGAAAGAGATAGAGAGAGGGAGAGAGAGAGAGGGAGGGAGAGAGAAAAAGAGGGAGGGAGAGAGATAGAGAGGGAGAGAGAGAGGGAGACACAGAGAGAGACAAAGAGAGACAGAGACAGAGAAAGAGACAGAAAGAGAGAGAGAAATATAAATAGTGAGAAGGAGACAGAGACAGAGACAGAGACAGAGAGAGACAGAGACAGAGGGACAGAGAGAGGTAGAGAGACAGAGACAAAGAGCATATATATACATAACATTGGCATTTCCAAATGATTTTATATAAGTAAATATATTACCAGCATTATTATTGAAAAAGTAGAACGATGCAAATCGAAACACATTTCAAAGTCTGGTAGGAATGTTTTTATGTCGAGACTCACTTCATTTCATTTTCCATTCTTATTGTTATTTATATTGAAAACTTGTGCGTCTTAGCATGTTCACATTGATATTGATGTATTTACATTAATATTGATAGTCAATACACACATTAAGGTTTTGCCTTAACAGCATAACAGAAGTGCCTTTCGAATGTTAGTTAGGTAATACATACATTAACGTTTTCCCTATAGGAATAGACAACTAAAGGACAATGATATCAATCGTCATAATGGACAGTGATCTTCCTTATTCACACTGTTCTGACAAGTAGACAGTATCTAAAAGACATAGTTTGTTTACTGAATGCAATCCTTGGTGTTTTCTGGGCCATATAAGAAGATTTTCTCCTGATTACGGGAGGCTAGATTTAGACTAAGGTCACAGTGGGAGACTCCAATCGTGCCAGCACACATGTGGAGACAGCTGAGACCAGGCATAATCCACAGGTGTTTGACGGTTAGCATATAATAGAGTACCAGCTTCACAACAAGAAGTAGTCACATGTATAAACGTCGAGAAGTTGACGATTAGCCTAGTGCCCGCTTCATAAAGCGGGATTCACACGGTGGGATTCATGTACCTCACAGAGTGTTTGTCTGAGACAAATCCTGCTGAGATTCTGTACCCTGTAAAGTGGAATTCAAATAGTGGACAAATACTGCTCAGATTCATGTACCTCACAGGGAGTTTGTCTGAGGCCAATCCTGCTGAGATTCATGTACCACACAGGGTGTTTGTCTGAGACAAATCCTGCTGAGATTCATGTACCACACAGGGTGTTTGTCTGAGACAAATCCTGCTGAGATTCATGTACCACACAGGGTGTTTGTCTGAGACAAATCCTGCTGGGATTCATGTACCTCACAGGGTGTTTGTCTGAGACAAATCCTGCTGAGATTCATGTACCTCACAGGGTGTTTGTCTGTCACAAATCCTGCTGAGATTCATGTACCACACAGGGTGTTTGTCTGTCACAAATCCTGCTGAGATTCATGTACCTCACAGGGTGTTTGTCTGTCACAAATCCTGCTGAGATTCATGTAACTTACACGGTATTTGTCTGAGTCAAATCCTGCTGAGATTCATGTACCTCACAGGGTGTTTGTCTGAGGCAAATCCTGCTGAGATTCATGTACCTCACACGGTGTTTGTCTGAGACAAATCCTGCTGAGATTCATGTACCTCACAGGGTGTTTGTCTGTGACAAATCCTGCGGAGATTCATGTACCTCACAGGGTGTTTGTCTGAGACAAATCCTGCTGAGATTCATGTACCTCACAGGGTGTTTGTCTGAGACAAATCCTGCTGGGATTCTGTACTCGAACACTACTCTTCGTTCAAATTGTAGGGCTCCGTTTCCCTGAGACAATTGAATAAAAGAAAACCTTTTGGATAAGGGAATAAAGTAGAAATTGGATGAGTCTTCTTAACATAAGTTTAAGTATTAATTTTTATAATTCATATACTTACCCAAATGATACAAATAAATACTGTTAAGCGATGGTTAAGAGATATGTACGGTATAGGGGAAAGAGCCATTGTTAGTTCATGAAGCAGTCACTAGGTGGCTAGCAGTATGGCAGGCCCCATAGGGGGACAGATCTATATTCTGGCTCTTTGTTCTTACGAAATTCAACTGCCTTTCAATGTTTTACCACGGTTCCCTTGACTCTCTACACCCATCCCAGAGCAGGATGAGATAATAATTAAACCCAGGACATGATGTTTTTCACATGGAACACAATATATACATATGTGAGCAAGGCTAGAGTTGTGACTCTTCCCAATTATCTCTCACTTCTTTGGCACCTACATTAGTGAAGAACACCTACTTTTTCACCTCCATTAGTGAAGAACACCTACTCGGGGGGCATCATGGCAGCCCCCATGGCTCATAGGCTATATGCCCTTTACTTTGTTCATCGATCAGATTACATGTAATACAAAGGATATTCCTTTTCTAGCCTAGTATTTCATATCTACTAAATTCTGTACACTTTGAGGAGTATTTTATGATTTACTTGTAAATAGAGATGCACATACTTATCTGGTAAATGATATTTACTCATTTCCGTTATTTGTTTTGTCAAACCAGACATAGTCTTAAGGATTACGTTCTTCAGCGGAAAGAACCTCATGTGTTGCGGGGTTTTATTTGTCAACATAACTCAAACTCTTCAAGTCTAATTTATGAACTGTAAATTCAAATTATAAAGTGGTTTACAGCTGAAAAAGAAACAACTGGATTGACTGTGAAGCTCATCTAAGTGAATAATATTTCCCAACTCATTATATATGAGTTGTTTGAGTTTCATGACAGATACCCTGTGATGGATAAGGTAATTAGAGAAAATGCCTTATAGCCCGTGAGAAGTTGTGAAAGTCATGTTGCAGGTGCCCGCCCTTATTGATATGAAATATGACTTTCTTCATTATATTCTAAATTCAACCATATATGGGGGAAATTTTTTTCCAGTGAAAGTTTGTCTAAGTTACAAGGAAAGGATGGAAAAAGTAAATTTTTCCATCCTGACCGAGTAACTTTCATTTTTCTTCTCTGAAACTTGATTTCTCTATAAATTTATACCCTCAGATATCGATAAAAACTGAGATTTCTTTACCTGTAATAGTCCATAAAGCCATGGTCACTCTTATCGAGTAACTCCAACTGCTAGGTATATGTCCCACCAGTTTCCTGGAAATTTCAAAGCAATTATGAATGTTATGGTGAAAAAATTCCTTCTTCGATTTGTTGGGCTCCCCTTCCCCATGGGGATGTGTGGAGCCCAATTAATTTTAGAATTTTTTTTTGGGGGGGGGGGAAATTTTTTTTTTTAATTTTAAATTTAAATTTTTTTTTTTATCAACTATGAATGTTAGTATGTCACAACGTCATGGCGACGTCATAGTCTCATCAAAGTGGCAAAAAAACGTTAGCCATGGTACTTAATTCATAATGACGTCACCCTTAGCAGCAATATGTAACCACACATCGTTCGCCAATGGGTTTATAGGACAAAAATCCTGCTCGGATTTTTTTAAATGGCTGTTTGAACTTTAAGCACACCTATGGCCTCTTAAACAGTAAGAGGAGGTGTCCACCAAGCTCCCGACGCGAACCAACGCGCACCGATATTGCCCTCCCGATACAAAATTCATATCATAGAGCTTATCAGGGCAGTTGGTCAGGTTTCTACGATAACGCTACCGACGCGGCCCGACGCGCTACGACGCGAACTGACGCGAGCCGATAAAAAAACCATATCGTAGAGGGTCTACGACAATCGAACATGTATCGATTGTCGTAGCGCGTCGGGCCGCGTCGGTGCGCGTCGGTATGTATAGATGACACTTTAAACGGGAAATCATATGAAATAATAGAAAGAAAATCATGAAATTTTCAGAATACCTAGAATATATAGTGGTTATGCCGCTATGCAAAAATGGTGAAATTTGAATATTATTATGACATATCATAATCGTTTGTATTTTCAGATAAAATATCAACCTTAAATATGCATTATATTTGGAATTATAATGGAAATATGGTTGGTTACACTAGTTGCATCGTGAGCTATATTGGGGTGTATCGGGACCATGGCACCTTCTTCATGCACCTTCCCAACACGTTACGACGCGCCCCGACGCGCCCCGACGCGAGCCGACGCACTACGATATGGTAATTTTGTATCGGCTCGCGTCGGCTCGCGTCGGCGTTGGTGGGTGCGGGGTCTTATTGTACAACACCAAGCTGAGAGGGGATTTTGTATCAGAGAAATGCCCCTCCTCAGGGTGTAAAATCTATTGCGATGAAGGTGTGCAACATGTTGGATATCTTCTGTAGACCCTCTTTGCTCCCTGCATGTTTGTTCCTCCCACATAGGGCAAGAATCGCAGGTGCAATTATCTCTTGAACATGCCACAAACATGATGGCCAGTAAATTGTGTAAATGGAATTCCACCTTTAGTAAGAACCCCACTTAAAGCCTGCCACCACCTACCACGATTCTGGCCCTACGACGGCCTTCCCGACACCATTCCGATTGTAGCGTGAGGTCTGGCAAAATCGTGGTAGGTGGAACAGGTTTCTGCGATTCCGTCTACGACAGCTCACGATAGGCTGCGATGAAAACGCCAATCGTAGAGGTCCCGATAATTTCCAGCTTGTTGGAAATTTCGTAGCTTGTTGTAGGGTATCGTAGCAGTCGCTGGTTGCATCGTGGAGCTATCGTGACCATAGTTTATGTTATTGGTCCTCCCAAGGCGTTGCCACGCTCTACGATTTCAAACTGTTGGACCTATCGGGGACCTCCCGATAGGTCACAATTTCCTCATTTCAAATCCTAGCGATCAGGAAGCATGTCGTGGCCTATCGTGGTAGGTGGGGGTCCCCTCTAAAAGTTCACCTTAAAACATCCATCACACAAAATCAAACATGGAATTAAATCTTGTGTTTTGACCTGTGATTTGTCTATTTGCAGTAAGCACGAGAGGGAGGGACAGCCATGGGAGGGACACATCACGGAGGGACACGCCAGGCACATCAGGCAGAGACGCTCGGCAGTCCCGGGACAAGGCAACGGACAAAAACACCAAGCGGAAAAACAGCAAACATGACTGTGGGGGAGCTGCCTCACTACAAGATGAGGTATGCGTCAGAAGTGACATCATTTATTTAGGTTTTTGCATATTTTCTGATAAATTATAACTTTTAGTGTCTTTTTTACATATACATAACCTTTAAGTATTTATTTCTGCCCTTTTCTCAGTCCAACGCCGACGACGTTCCTAAACACATATTCTACATGCATACATTACAGTATTTGCCTAATTTCTGATGTATTATAACTTTAAGTAGTTATTCAATCTCCATTGATTTAATTATCTTTTTCTGCCCTTTTCTCAGTCCACCACCAATGACGACGACATTCCCAAACACGTCTTCTACATGCATAAAAACATCATGATTTGGATCTGCGTGGCAGTATCCTTCACTTGGTTGATTTTCCTCAAATTTTCACAGAATATAAATAGGGTACTACTTATTTATGTTTTAATAATCATAGGTCACCGTCATTGTTATTGAAAGAATTGAAGAAAACCATATTTTTCAATAGATTTCCTGGGTAAATCATGCAAAAGCAAATTAGCCAATTTTACCTATTGAGGTTGGATAAACTGAACAAATCATTAAATTTATTCATGTAGAATCAGAATAAATCCCAAGAAACCAATTTTGACCAATAATTGACATTATTCAAAAATCTCAAGGTGGCGCCACTGTGAATTGTAGGATATGCCTTTAAGTATTTCTTTCTGCCCTTTTCTCAGTCCACCACCAATGACGACGCCGTTCCCAAACACGTCTTCTACAAGCATACATTACAGTCTTTGCCTATTTTCTGATGTATTATAACTTTAAGTAGTTATTCAATCTACATTAACTTTGATTATCTCTTTCTGCCCTTTTCTCAGTCCACCACCAAAGACTGGTTCTTTGTGATTAATTTTAATGTCACATGTGTAAATTTAAAGTTTTGTCCAGTTTATCAAATCTTAATAGGTAAAATAGAGCATTGTACATTTGTTTGACTTACAATGGAAATGTTCTGAAAAATATAGTTTTCGTCAATTCTTTTCAAAAAGGAAATTGCCATGGGTTTTAATTTTCAAGCCAAATTGTCCGATATGGGGCCATCCATAAAGTACGTACGCACCGAGGGGGGTTGTGAGGTCAGAAATTTTGAAAAATCTGCATATGCTCCCTCTTTGTTCTATTCCGTACAAGATTTGGAGAGGGGGTGCGGGAGGGGGGGGGGGGTTCCAAAATTTCAGAAATTCTGCGTACGTACTTTATGGATGGCCCCTGTGCATTTAAGTATTTTAATTATCTTTTTCTGCCCTTTTCTCAGTCGACCACGAACGACGACGACATTCCCAAACACGTGTTCTACATGAACGTTGATCCAATGAGTTTCCCGCCTCCAGACGACGCCACCATCGCCGCCGCCTGCTCCGCGAAGCCCTCTAAGAAGCGGCGTCCCCGCTACGCGGCGCCACTGCAGGCAGCGCCCCCTCCCGGCTTCCACCAGCCGCTCACTCTCCAGCCCTTGGCGTACGGCTACCCGATGCCTACACTCTCCCAGCAGATTCCGGAGAAGAAGCCGAGGAACTACATGTTCTTTAACGTTGTGGTGACGGTGTTGTGCTGTGTTGTGTTGGGGTTCGTGGGTGTGTTGAGGTCCAGGGAGACTAAGATGGCGGTGGAGGATGGGGAGATGGTGAAGGCGCACGCGGCGTCACTCAGGGCTCGGCGCTGGGGCCTACTCGCTCTGTGCACGGGACTCGTCATAAACACCGCTGTCTTCACAGCCCTTTACGTCTGGTTTTACCACCCACACGAAATGGCCGATGGCGATAGATAGATGCAGAAAAGGATGAAAATTAAAAAACAATCTCATCAATCTTTGTCGGGTTGGAAATTTTTTGTTTTTGTTTTTGTTTTTCAATTTTTTTTTATAGGGACAGAGCCCACCCTGTTTCCCTGACCATCCACTAGGCTAGACTAAGGTGGCGGTGGAGGACGAGGAGATGGTGAAGGCGCACGCGGCGTCACTCAGGGCTCGGCACTGGCACTGCACGAAAACCACTATTTTACATATACATGTACGCCATCGCGATAACGCACGTATTGGCTGAATATCGACTTGTTTTCATTTGTATACAAATCTTATCCGCGTCTGCGTTTCGGGCGTCTACGAGGTAGTTTCCATATGTAGACACGCGCGATTTGGCTGTCTTTCATGCCTGGCGTATCCAAGATAAAACATGCTCTGTGCGATATATGTACGTCAGGCGTATATGATACCAAAGCCTCCAAAGCCAACCCCCTACCGCCCCCTGGACACCCCACCACCCCACCACCCTACACTCACTCTACCCACAGGGAAGCCCTAGTACACAACCCCCGCCTCCCTGCAGTGTGTGTGGACGGATTAGCAGCCACTCAGCGTGTGTGAGATGCCCCTCCGTCACCCCCAGTCACCCCCCACCACCCCCCCTCTGCCCCCGACTCCCCCCCACCACCCCACGCCACCCCCAGCCAGCCTCAGTGACCTTACCTTAAAATAATTTAAATCGCCACTTCAATTACTTACAAATTCACTTTCACAGCGGGCACGAACATTACTTTTTAGAATTTCTATATATCCTAATATAAAATTATCATAATATTGATCTATCAATCAAAAACAAGCGCGGTGACCCCAAATTTTTAAGTTAAATATGTGCTCCACAACACTTGGAGATCATCATATCAAATTTTCAGGAAATTGACATGGGTTTTAATTTTCGAGCCAAATTTACAGATATGCCTTTAATACATAATAGACATTTGGATACAGTTACGTAATAATGATAATAAAAAAAATAATGAAAATGTTTGTGTTTATTCAGTATATAAGCGTAATTTTCTCTAGCACACTTGGCACCTGGTCAGCTTGCCATTCCAATGAGCAGCCAGAGGAGGTGTGAAGTGTAGCGCCCCCTATCGTTTTGGCATGGTCTCAAATGACAGCTGAATGCGGATTACTATACTAAAATAGGTTAACTAGTAACAGCTACTACATACAAACTGTTAGAGCTCTATCAAAAATCTTTTCAGATATTGATAGAGTGATATCTAATGTACTCCAAACCAAAATAGAGCTCAATAGAGCTCCACGTTTTGAACCCTGCCGCGATCGCATATATGAGTTGGGTCCCTTTAGGGGGCGCTGCGCTTCACACCTCCTCTGATGAGCAGCCTTGGGTCTAAATGTATTATGCACCAGTGGGTCACTGAAGCATTTCGGCCTCTAATGATTGGCCACAGTCAGTTAGGCATGCCTCTAAGACCCTGAAGCACTGGATCTCTGCTCCTTTCCCAATGTCACAGTGTTAGCATGCAGAGGGTGAAGGGTTAGTTTCTCGCAGAAAACCACTATTTTACATATACATGTACGCCATCGCGATAACGCACGTATTGGCTGAATATCGACTTGTTTTCATTTGTATACAAATCTTATCCGCGTCTGCGTTTCGGGCGTCTACGAGGTAGTTTCCATATGTAGACACGCGCGATTTGGCTGTCTTTCATGCCTGTCGTATCCAAGATAAAACATGCTCTGTGCGATATATGTACGTCAGGCGTATATGATACCAAAGCCTCCAAAGCCAACCCCCTACCGCCCCCTGGACACCCCACCACCCCACCACCCTACACTCACTCTACCCACAGGGAAGCCCTAGTACACAACCCCCGCCTCCCTGCAGTGTGTGTGGACGGATTAGCAGCCACTCAGCGTGTGTGAGATGCCCCTCCGTCACCCCCAGTCACCCCCCACCACCCCCCCTCTGCCCCCGACTCCCCCCCACCACCCCACGCCACCCCCAGCCAGCCTCAGTGACCTTACCTTAAAATAATTTAAATCGCCACTTCAATTACTTACAAATTCACTTTCACAGCGGGCACGAACATTACTTTTTAGAATTTCTATATATCCTAATATAAAATTATCATAATATTGATCTATCAATCAAAAACAAGCGCGGTGACCCCAAATTTTTAAGTTAAATATGTGCTCCACAACACTTGGAGATCATCATATCAAATTTTCAGGAAATTGACATGGGTTTTAATTTTCGAGCCAAATTTACAGATATGCCTTTAATACATAATAGACATTTGGATACAGTTACGTAATAATGATAATAAAAAAAATAATGAAAATGTTTGTGTTTATTCAGTATATAAGCGTAATTTTCTCTAGCACACTTGGCACCCGGTCAGCTTGCCATTCCAATGAGCAGCCAGAGGAGGTGTGAAGCGTAGCGCCCCCTATCGTTTTGGCATGGTCTCAAATGACAGCTGAATGCGGATTACTATACTAAAATAGGTTAACTAGTAACAGCTACTACATACAAACTGTTAGAGCTCTATCAAAAATCTTTTCAGATATTGATAGAGTGATATCTAATGTACTCCAAACCAAAATAGAGCTCAATAGAGCTCCACGTTTTGAACCCTGCCGCGATCGCATATATGAGTTGGGTCCCTTTAGGGGGCGCTGCGCTTCACACCTCCTCTGATGAGCAGCCTTGGGTCTAAATGTATTATGCACCAGTGGGTCACTGAAGCATTTCGGCCTCTAATGATTGGCCACAGTCAGTTAGGCATGCCTCTAAGACCCTGAAGCACTGGATCTCTGCTCCTTTCCCAATGTCACAGTGTTAGCATGCAGAGGGTGAAGGGTTAGTTTCTCGCAGCAAACTCAAAGTCTATCTGGCCACTCTGACCTTTATGTAGTTTAAATGAGCATGTGGCCCACACTCAACAAGCTCAAAATGTGACCACTCTAACCTTTAGGCAGCGTATATGAGCGTGTGGCCCACGCTCAACAACAAACTACGGCCCGTTTGATAATCTAAGATTGTACATAAAGACCATGTCGTACTAGGGTTATCTTTTGATAATATTAAGTCTGGTCGCTAAGACAGTATTAGCCGTTCGTAAGGTTGCCCATAAGTGTTGAATAAAGTTGAACCATATCGTCCCTGGGTCTTTTTGGCATACAGAAAAGGATCTAAAAGTAGGATCCAAGATTATTAAACGGGCCCCAGGATTGCCCCACTGGAATGTGACCATTTGATACAGTTACCCTGCTTCACACGAGAGGGCGCCACCATACCAGGATACCACTGCCTAGTCTGGACGCCTGGTCTATGTACTCACATATTACGTCAGGTAAGTACTGCCATTTCTTTCTGGTGCATTGTGGGATCACACTTAGCTGGTTTCCAGGCGAATAAAAAAAGGTTATATAGTCTTTACACTAGCGACTTCGTCGTGGCTTCTCTCTATTCTGTGGCTCCAAACCCACTTAGTGGCGCCCCCTACTATTAATACCTGGAACTATCATTTAGTTCCCA
This sequence comes from Alentia gelatinosa, assembly GCA_950022655.1. Classification (NCBI taxonomy): domain Eukaryota; kingdom Metazoa; phylum Annelida; class Polychaeta; order Phyllodocida; family Polynoidae; genus Alentia; species Alentia gelatinosa. The sequence goes on from OX465581.1 coordinate 126,343,258, forward strand.
ACCATCATTTCATGTTACACCGATTCTACCGACTACCAGCGAAATGCGATCTCATTGCATTCTCTCAAGGAAAGGAGGTTGGAAAACTACACTTCAAAATTATGTTTTCAGTTCAGTTAAAAATAAATCATAAAAATAGAAATACATCTGTGGAGAGAAAAACGAAAAAAATAGCAGGATTCAGTTAGGTACTGTACGAGAATCTCTCTCTCGTGGCCCTTCAGTCTCCAAGCCTAAGTTTGGTTCACTTTGTCTCTATGTGCGGGAGCATCGCCAAGCGGATGTTATCAGAATTTACACGTTTTATAATAGGTAGGTAATAAATGATAATGACTTGTTTTTGTGTACAAGTAGCCGTAATCTCCTTGTAGTTGACGCATAGTAATATCTGAGCGATTAGCGAGGATATTGCGTCGTCAACTACAAGGAGATTACGGTCACTCGTATACAAAAACAAGTCATTATTGTTTATGTAAAGACCATATAAACACCGAACTGCACCCCTGTCTTTAAAGGGAAACTCGAACAATCGGTGCCGTTTTCGTCGGCCGATGTAAACGTGCCTTACCACTGACCCTGTCGGCAGACGGTGAGTGTGAGGTGGGGGGGGGGGGGGGGGGGGGGTTGGAGGACATCCCAAATCCCTGACCTTTTTACTCTGAACATGGCTTCACCTTCTGCCCGTGTAGTTTGACCTTTTCATACCTTCCCGAATTTATGGGATGAGATGATTCTGACTTCCGCCTTCTACTTTGTAAAGGGAATAATTCATAGCTCCTGGGAATTATGTGAACCTGTACAGTACACGTGCCATTCTTCAGAATGTCCTGATTTCATATTTCATATCATCAATAAAAACATCTTGGAGGACTTAAGACGGTATTGTCCGCCATTTTTAGATTCACAGATCGTAGCCTTAGGTCACGTGTCAACCTCGGTATTAAACGACAGCCTTGGGTAGTAAACGTCAGCCTTGGGTAGTAAATGTCAGCCTTGGGTAGTAAACGTCAGACTTGGGTAGTAAACGTCAGCCTTGGGCAGTAAACGTCAGCCTTGGACAGTAAACGTCAACCTTGGGCAGTAAACGTCAGCCTTAGGTAGTAAACGTCAGCCTTGGGTAGTAAACGTTAGCCTTGGGCAGTAAACGTCAGCCTTGGGTAGTAAACGTTAGCCTTGGGCAGTAAATGCAAGTTACTACACCCCCAGCAGCGGTATGTAAATATTAATAAGGAACTGCATCGAGATCCATAGCCACTGACAATATGCCACGAATTTTGGTTGCGGAGTAATCTCTCAGGCAAAGCCGAGAACATTATGTAGCAGACCAAAATGAATGGCATATTATCAGTGGCTATGGATCCAGTGCGGTTCAGATTTTCTTACCCCCATCACTGACTAATTGGCTAAAATTTGTGACATCATCCCCCTTTGGATATATTTTTTTCTGTGACCGCTTTTAACCGAAACAAAGACAGTAAGCCAGTTTCAGTATATCATCCCCCCCTCCCCCAGTATTTTTCTCCATAGGCTTAACACTAGGAACTCGTACTCTACGGCTGTGAGGTTCGTGTACCCAATACTCAATTACCAAATGGGTGACTCATTTTATCAATAAATAATATTATACCGGGTGAGATAAAATCAGAAACCCACTCGATGAAAATAACTTGGTCTGTACTCCACCTCGTCTGACCACAGAGTAATTCACTCAGCTTCACTTTGTGAATTACTCTGCTGTCAAACTCTGTGGAGTACGGCCCAGGCTATTTTCATCTCGTGGGTTTCCTTGTAATTATTCAACTTTTCCTGACAAGTGGGGTACCCATATCAGTTCATTTTTGGTACGCACTATTTTTTCATACACACTATTTTATCCGTAGGCACAAACTTTTGCAGCCCGGAGCATACAACCTCTATATTCTCCGGGTATGTAGATACACACTGCCCATGTGTTTTCTATGAACACTATAGGTGGATAATAAATACACAATATTAACCGGTTTCAGATACAAGCGGCCGTATGCACCGAGGAATTGACGCGTAGTAATATCCGAGCGTATGCGAGGATATTGCGTAGGGTCATCTCCGAGGAGCATACAACCGCTTTTATCAGAAACCAGTCTATATTGTATTTATTATCCACCTTTTTTGACAAGTGATATGTCGATATCAGTTCGTTTTAGTTATGCACTATTTTCCCATACGCTCTATGTTTCCGCATGCGCCACCCGGAGCATACAGCATATCTGTATGCTCCGGGTATGTCCATACACCCCCCCTATGTGTTTTCTATGGACACTTTGTATTAGGTGGATAACAAAAACATATATCTATCCATACGTTGCTCTAGTTACACTATATCGGATATGGTCAAGACAAATCTCTTTGATAAACATCCTTGTTATTAGAAGCCACAGACCTCCCCTTGGTCTTAGGACACTCAGTCTCGCTGGTCAGTCTGCAGTGACTCTGTCCTATTTAGCCTCCTTCTTCGCCATTTAATAATTCACCAGGCACACTCTATACATACATACCTAACGCTGGCTTCAGGGTCCATTTGCCGATAGATACCCCTCAGACATACAGCGGCCAAGGACACTCTCATTTATAATTCACGGAAAGGCAACCATCAGACTCGGGTAAAGCCGGGAAAAAGAAAAAAAAGATAAAAAACCGTAAAAAAAAAAGAAGTTCAACAGAAGTATCTCCGTGCCGCTCGGTAATATCGTCACGTGGTCTCCGCTGATGGGATCTGTGTTTATTGGGAGCCCGCTAGGTGGCGACACCTTGTGATCCCAGAATTACTTCCGGGTCAGGTCACGTCTCAGGGCGCAGCAGGAATAACAGGGCAGAGCGGCTCCTCGATGGGGCTCAGAATGTGGCTCCCGGTGTGGCTCCCGGTGTGGCTCAATATGTGGCTCCTGATGTGGCTCCTAGTGGGGCTCCCGGTGGGGCTCCCGATGGGACTCACAGTGCGGCTCCCACACGGCTTCTGATGGGGCTAACTCTGTGGCTCCCGAAGAGGCGCACAGTGTGGCTCCCAATAGGGCTCCCAATGGGGCTCCAATGTGATCACAGTGTGGCTCCCAATAAGGCTCAATGTGCAGCTCCCGATGTTGCTCACATGATGGGGCTCAAAGAGTGGCTCCCAACAGAGGTCAGAGTATGGCTCCAGATGAGGCTCACAGTGGGGCTCCCGATGGGACTCATTGCGGCTCACTTTTCGGCTGCGGATTGGTGGGGCTCAGAATGCAGCTCTCACTGAGTGGCTCACAGCATGGAAGCTAAAGGAACATAACAGGAACACTATTAGGATACTAGTATCCCCGTATCCCCGAAGTATCCCTTTATCATCCAACTGTAGTGTCCCTGTAGCGTCCCTGTGGCTCACACTGTGGCTCACTCAGTGGCTCACACAGTGGCCCCACTATGACTCTCTCTGTGGCTCAATCGGGGGCTCACATCGCAGCTAACACTGTGGCTCACATTGTGGCTCATTATATGGCTCACATTATGGCTCATTTTATGGCTCACATTGTGGCTCACGTTGCTGTTCATATAGGGGCTCATACAGGGGCTCATTCTGTGGCTCACCCTGTGGCTCATTCTGTGGCTCCTACTTTGGCTTACTCGATGGCTAACACTGTGGCTCATACATGGTCTCTCTTTGTGGCTCACACTGTGGCTCACCCTGTGGCTCACACTGTAGCTCACAGAGCGCCTCTGCGCAGGCCCACCCCCGTACAGATCAACAGGGATCGGGTTTGAGCGCATTTAAGCCAAATGGAGGCTGATGGTATTGAGCGGGGCTCGGCGGAGCATGCGCAAAGGTCATCTCGTGTCCGCCGAGTATCGCCGACTGCTGTCCGCTCGTCTCCGTGCGTCTGTGTGTCTGTCTGTGTGTCCCTCTGTGTCTGTCTGTGTGGGTGTGTGTGTGTCTGTGCGTCTGTGTGTGTCTGTGTGTGTCTGTGTGGGTCTGTGTGGTCTGTGTGGGTCTGTGTGGTCTGTGTGGGTCTGTGTGGTCTGTGTGGGTCTGTGTGGTCTGTGTGGGTCTGTGTGGTCTGTGTGGGTCTGTGTGGTCTGTGTGGGTCTGTGTGGTCTGTGTGGGTCTGTGTGGGTCTGTGTGGGTCTGTGTGGTCTGTGTGGGTCTGTGTGGTCTGTGTGGGTCTGTGTGGTCTGTGTGGGTCTGTGTGGTCTGTGTGGGTCTGTGTGGGTCTGTGTGGGTCTGTGTGTGTCTGTGTCTCTGTCCGCTCGTCTGTGTGTGTGGGTGTGTCTGGGTGTGTGTGGGTCTCTGTGTGTCTGTATGGGCCGGTGTATCTGTGTGGGTCTGTGAGTCTGTGTGTGTCTGTGTGTGTCTGTGTGTATCTGTGTGGTCTGTGTGTGTCTGTGTGTGTCTGTGTCTCTGTCCGCTCGTCTGTGTGGGTCTGTGTCTCTGTCCGCTCGTCTGTGTGGGTGTGGGTGTGTGTGGGGGGTCTGTGTGGGTCTGTGTGGGTGTGGGTCTGTGTGGGGGGTCTGTGTGGGTCTGTGTGGGTGTGGGTGTGTTTTGGGGGTCTGTGTGGGTCTGTGTGGGTGTGTGTGCGTCTCTGTCTGTCTGTGTCCCTATGTGACCTTTATTCGTCGAATGGTGATGACGAATATAGGTGGTGATTCTAGAATTGAGCACCACCTGACAACTTTCTTGGTGTTTACACTAGACAATTATAGGCGACAATTCCTGAATTTAGTACCACCTGATGACTTACCCACCATTTACACTAGACAATTATAGGCAACAATTCTTGAATCTAGCACCACCTGACAACTTACCAGACGTTTTCACTAGACGATTATAACCAGCAATTCTGGAATTTAACACCACCTGACGACTTACCCAGTTTCTTCTTTCTTCATTGGTGGATGTGGTACTCCCACCATTGTTGCTGTCTAGTTTGGCTGAACCTGTGCACAGAAGTGCTACAGGTTTGTCCCGGATCACGTATCCCACATTGTATAAAAGGCCGGGTCCATGACAGGTCAGCAGGCACTTGCTTCAAGCCTCTCCTAGAAGACGGATCAGCTTGGGTTCTCATTGTACAAACTTCCGTGTCTTCTCAGTGGTTGAAACTGCACCACAGACTCCATACCTCTGCATGATGTATATAAACCGATGAATTCAACTGAAATAAAAATGTTAAGATGTTCTGTCTTCATCTGCACTTATTCTCTGTAGTCTCTGTGCTAGCTGTTAGATGGTTTACTTACTAAAATTGGCTAATTTGCTCCGGTTCCTAGTGTGGTGCATTCCTGTTCCGGAGAAGGTATTCTTCACATTGGAGGGTGAAAGGTAGAGGTGTTCTTCACTGCTGGAGGTAAAAAAATGTATCATTAGAGAGTGTGGGTGTCAAGCAGAAGTTTCTTCCTTCTTCACTAGAGGGCGAGTTACTGAGCTAGTAAGTTACTCCCGCCCCTGTTGTTGTGTAGTTGGCTAATCCTGTGCACAGAAGTGCTACAGGTTTGTCCTGGATTACGTTACCCACATTGTAAAAAAAGGCCAGGTCCATGACAGGTCAGCAGACACTTGCTTCGAGCCTCTCCTAGAAGACGGATCAGCTTGGGTTCTCATTGTACAAACTTCCGTGTCTTCTCTGTGGTTGACACTGCACCGCTCACTTCGGGTTCATTGGACTGGACTCCACACTGTTACTTAGTACTTATATAGAACGTCCTGACCATGCTGTACAAGTCACAGAACGAGATGCTAATTTACGGTATGTACGGACCGAGGCATTTACTATATACCCAAAATTTAAAAAAAAATCAATTTCATTTTTCTTAAAAACCAAAATTGTAATAAATGTGTATGGGTAGGTAGTCTGTATTTTGGTGTACGGACCAATGGTCCCTACAGTATTTTTACGTCATATACCGAAACGGTGCGTATTTACAGTATATAATATATGGCATGGGTATATAGTAAAATACATTAAATAATCTACTTTGTCATGATTGATAGTGATAGTCTGATAAGCACAGTTACTGTCTAAACTATAAACAAACAAACAAAAAGCAACGGCAAAAATATGTCTAAATCAAAAACCCGCGGGCATTATCCATGAAGTAATTGGAGAACATCAGATTAAGTTTTCAGGATATTCACATGTTTTTTTTTCTTTTTAGAGCGTGCTTGCACTGTCTTTATACATCACCTAGAGGTTAGAGTGGTCACATTATATACACTTCCAACGTGCTTCCAGAAAACTATCTGCATACTTTTCACTGTGATAGTGGGAAAGGAGCAGGGTGCCAGTGTCTCAGGGTCTCAGAGGCATGCCCAGCTGACGATGACCAATCACTTGAGACCGAAATACCTCATTGACCCACTGATGCTTGATATGTTTTGATTCTAGACTCAGGTAGTTGCAGAAATGACAAGTTGACTGGGTTCAATTAGGTTTCAGAAAGCTATCCATAGACTGAATGGAACCCAAACTTTTCAGTTGTTATTCATTTATAATTGCACGCTCATTCATGAATGATGAACATACAATTTGCTCCCAGTCAAGGTAAACTTTTCGACAAGTCTTTAAAAGAGTGCACGTCCTAGCTCAGCCTAGCTTGGCCTAGCTCGGCCTAGCTCAGCCTAGCTCGGCCTAGCTCAGCCTAGCTTGGCCTATCTCAGCCTAGCTCGGCCTAGCTCGGCCTAGCTCAGCCTAGCCCAGCCTAGCTCAGCCTAGCTCAGATTAGCTCAGATTAGCTCAGCCTAGCTCGGCCTACCTCAGCTTAGCTCGGCCTAGCTCAGCCTAGCTCATTCTAGCTCATTCTAGCTCATTCTAGCTCATTCTAGCTCATTCTAGCTCCTTCTAGCTCATTCTAGCTCATTCTAGCTCACACTAGCTCATTCTAGCTCATTCTAGCTCACACTAGCTCATTTTAGCTCATTCTAGCTCACACTAGCCTAGCCTATCTCAGCCTATCTCAGCCTAGCTCGGCCTAGCTCGGCCTAGCTCGGCCTATCCACATCCTCCTCTCTCCTGTTTCTGAGAATTTGCTTTGAGCTCCAACTCAGGGGACGTGTAGGGAAGGTAGAAGGTGGAGATCTCTTTGTATTAGACTGAGCCGAGCCCAACGCAATCTTCTCCGAGTAGACACCAGGGGGAGGCACCTGAATGCTGTCTGTAGGCGGTGAGGCTGGGTTTAGGTCTGCTTTAGGCGCGGCTTTCTGGCTGTGATGGTGTGGAGGCAGCACACATGGCTTACTTGGACCAGCTGCACAGGCCGCTGTTTTATCCCAGCAAACTTGTACGCGGGCCAGAGTAGAGATTCTACCGCTACCTTATGGCCAGTTCACACTGTGCGTTTTTAGGTACTATCGTAAAACTTCAGAAAAAAACTTTTAAAAAAAAGAATTTCTGGGTCAAACCCTACAGGGTGGAGGCAAAGACGCCAGGAGGAAATTTGATCAAACTATCGTAAAACTGGATGGGTTTTAATCTTAGCTACCGTATGCCACGACTGGAGTTTAGCAAAGTGACTTCATGAGGTGAAGCCCAGTGAAGTCCGGAGCCAAAACTCCAGGAGTGGCATGTTGTGGCCAAGATTTAAACAAATAAGGTTTTGATTTTATCCTACCACGTCTCCTCGATTTTGGAATATTATGTGATAGAAATTCTGTATGCCACTAGTGGCATATAAAACTTCGTATGCCAGTCAGCGTGGCCTACGGAAATTCAATGTTAAGCCTATATGATTTTATATAATAATCGGCTTGATTACCCTCCCGACTTTTGAAACAGCTCCCAGTACCGTCAGTTGCAAGGGTACGAAGCGCAAGAGACAGAGCGCACAGTATGTGAACTGCATTTCCCTGCGACTGGAGGTACATGCGGTACGCCCGGTCGCAAGGAAGCCGGTACCTCCAGTCTCAAGCGCCAAATCCACTAAGGCGATTTTACATGCGAATTTGCACCATCGCTAAGTCGCATGAAATTCGCATGATAATATCGCATGTGATTTGCACAGTTGCATGTATTCGCATAAGTAAATTAAGAAGAAATTGGTTGTATGCAATCGCATCACATTCGCATATGTGATCGCGTTAGTGGATCTGGTAATCGCATTCAATTCGCATTACGTTCACACATACCTGTCGCATGACATTCGCTTTAGTGGATCTGTACTGTCGCAGTAGTGGATCTGGTGTTTGCACAGCGTTCGCAACAATCGCACAGTCGCATGGATTGCAGACGCAGTCGCTTGAAAATTCTGTCGCCTTAGTGGATTTGGCGCTTTAGGCAGAAGGTACAGGTTCGCAAGCCCCGCCAGTCACACAGTGTGAACTGGCCATTATGGCAAGCCGACTGTGACTATTCTCATCATTAAATACAAGAAACAGATTAGTTTAATCACAGTGCCAGCCTTTTATTGTCCATACAGACCGTAAATATTGCTGATAAAATCTGTTTGTTTTCCTGTTCCGATATAATTTTGATAGCTGAGTGGTTCAATCAGGCTAATAGACTCACCCCTATCTCCACAAATCTAATTAAATATTTTTTTACATTTACATTGTGGTTCCCAATAACTTCGACGTCTAGAATTAGATTTAGAGAAAAACATAATATATTTCTTTACCAATATGGGTGCAGATTCACCCATGAATTATTGCTGTTATGAATTATTGCTCTCATTCACTAAGGGTTCCCCTTTTTTTTCTTTCTTTTTTTAAATTTTGCTGTTATTCAGTGATCTGATTGCATATTGTTGATATTCACTGGGATTTCCCAGTTCCATATTGATGTTTTTCTGGAGATTCCCCATTGTTTATTGTCATTATTCACGAGGGATTCCCCCATTACATATAGCTGTATTTCACTAAGGGATTCTCCTTTGAGTATTAGAGGGAAACTATGTTCCGGTGAGCAAAAGTTCATAGTTACTCGGTAAGGCTTGGAAAAATTACTGCCCGCGGCTGACGCCTTGGGCAGTAATTTTTCCAAGCCTTACCTCGTAACTTTGAACTTTTGCTCACCGGAACATAGTTTCCCTATTCCTATATACCTTCAAATATCGATAAAAATGCTTAATTCTTTACCTGAAACACTTCCGAAGCAAATGGCCACCCTTATCGAGTAACCACAACAGCTATTGCTTCGTCCCGCTGCTGTATTATATCACGTGATCAGAGCGGGACGAAAACGTCAGAGCCGGACGAAAACATGAGAGCGGGACGAAAGCGTCAACCTCGACACATAATTTATTTTTAATGCACCCCCCAGCAGCGGTATGTAACTCTAGTTAGTTCAATAATGGGTATATATGAATGTTGTTTTTCAATGATGATTCTCCTGTATAATATTGCTGTTATTTCATCAAGGATTCCACTGTTGACTATTGGTTTCAACAACTTGGGATTCCCCCATTTAATGTGCCTGTTAGGCCAGGCGTCACCTACTACAATAGAAATTTTCACCTACCAATATGGCTCCGAAACCAAAAGTCAATATCGGAGACAAATCGGGAAGGTGAAAATCGTAAACAAATGTATAGACATGCCAATCCACCATGCGTTGTATGGGGTTTATATCGGTGTCTAATCGTAGAAACGTGGTCAACTGCCCCGATATTTGGTGATCTTCCGACGCGATATTGTTGATTTTATTCAGCGAAGATTGCCCTTTGAATATCGCTGTTTTTAACTGAAGATTCCCCTGTATATTGCTGATATTATTGATATTATTCAGCCAGGATTCCCCTTTGAATATCGCTGTTTTTAACTGAAGATTCCCCGGTATATTACTGATATTGTTGATATTATTCTCCGAGGAATCCCCTTTGAATATCGCTCTTTTTAACTGAAGATTCCCCGGTATATAACTGATATTGTTGATATCATTCAGCTGGATTCCCCTTTGAATATCACTGTTTTTAACTGAAGATTCCCCGGTATATTACTGATATTGTTGATATTATTCAGCCAGGATTCCCCTTTGAATATCGCTGTTTTTAACTGAAGATTCCCCCGTATATTACTGATATTGTTGATATTATTTAGCGAGAATTCCCCTTTGAATATCGCTGTTTTTAACTGAAGATTCCCCCGTATATTACTTATATTGTTGATATCATTCAGCTTGGATTCCCTTTTGAATATCGCTGTTTTTAACTAAAGATTCCCCCGTATATTACTGATATCGTTGATATCATTCAGCTTGGATTCCCTTTTGAATATCGCTGTTTTTAACTGAAGATTCCCCCGTATATTACTTATATTGTTGATATCATTCAGCTTGGATTCCCTTTTGAATATCGCTGTTTTTAACTGAAGATTCCCCCGTATATTACTGATATTGTTGATATTATTCAGCTTGGATTCCCTTTTGAATATCGCTGTTTTTAACTAAAGATTCCCCCGTATATAACTTATATTGTTGATATCATTCAGCTTGGATTCCCTTTTGAATATCGCTGTTTTTAACTGAAGATTCCCCCGTATATTACTGATATTGTTGATATTATTCAGCTTGGATTCCCTTTTGAATATCGCTGTTTTTAACTAAAGATTCCCCGGTATATTACTGATATTGTTGATATTATTCAGCTTGGATTCCCTTTTAAATATCGCTGTTTTTAACTGAAGATTCCCCCGTATATTATTGATATTGCTGATATTATTCAGCGAGGATTCCCCTTTGAATATCGCTGTTTTTAACTAAAGATTCCCCGGTATGTTACTGATATTGTTGATATTATTCTCCGAGGATTCCCTGTTGAATATCGCTATTTTTAACTGAAGATTCCCCCGTATATTACTTATATTGTTGATATCATTCAGCTTGGATTCCCTTTTGAATATCGCTGTTTTTAACTGAAGATTCCCCGGTATATTACTGATATTGTTGATATTATTCTCCGAGGATTCGCCTTTGAATATCGCTGTTTTTAACTGAAGATTCCCCCGTATATTACTGATATTGTTGATATTATTCAGCGAGGATTCCCCTTTGAATATCGCTGTTTTTAACTGAAGATTCTCCGGTATATTACTGATATTGTTGATATTATTCAGCTTGGATTCCCTTTTGAATATGGCTGTTTTTAACTGAAGATTCCCCCGTATATTACTGATATTGTTGATATTATTTAGCGAGAATTCCCCTTTGAATATCGCTGTTTTTAACTGAACATTCCCCCGTATATTACTTATATTGTTGATATCATTCAGCTTGGATTCCCTTTTGAATATCGCTGTTTTTAACTGAAGATTCCCCCGTATATTACTGATATTGTTGATATCATTCAGCTTGGATTCCCTTTTGAATATCGCTGTTTTTAACTGAAGATTCCCCCGTATATTACTTATATTGTTGATATCATTCAGCTTGGATTCCCTTTTGAATATAGCTGTTTTTAACTGAAGATTCCCCCGTATATTACTGATATTGTTGATATTATTCAGCTTGGATTCCCTTTTGAATATCGCTGTTTTTAACTAAAGATTCCCCGGTATATTACTGATATTGTTGATATCATTCAGCTTGGATTCCCTTTTGAATATCGCTGTTTTTAACTGAAGATTCCCCCGTATATTACTTATATTGTTGATATCATTCAGCTTGGATTCCCTTTTGAATATCGCTGTTTTTAACTGAAGATTCCCCCGTATATTACTGATATTGTTGATATTATTCAGCTTGGATTCCCTTTTGAATATCGCTGTTTTTAACTAAAGATTCCCCCGTATATAACTTATATTGTTGATATCATTCAGCTTGGATTCCCTTTTGAATATCGCTGTTTTTAACTGAAGATTCCCCCGTATATTACTGATATTGTTGATATTATTCAGCTTGGATTCCCTTTTGAATATCGCTGTTTTTAACTAAAGATTCCCCGGTATATTACTGATATTGTTGATATTATTCAGCTTGGATTCCCTTTTAAATATCGCTGTTTTTAACTGAAGATTCCCCCGTATATTATTGATATTGCTGATATTATTCAGCGAGGATTCCCCTTTGAATATCGCTGTTTTTAACTAAAGATTCCCCGGTATGTTACTGATATTGTTGATATTATTCAGCGAGGATTCCCCTTTGAATATCGCTGTTTTTAACTGAAGATTCTCCGGTATATTACTGATATTGTTGATATTATTCAGCGAGGATTCCCCTTTGAATATCGCTGTTTTTAATTGAAGATTCCCCTGTATATTACTGATATTGTTGATATTATTCTCCGAGGATTCCCTGTTGAATATCGCTATTTTTAACTGAAGATTCCCCCGTATATTACTTATATTGTTGATATCATTCAGCTTGGATTCCCTTTTGAATATCGCTGTTTTTAACTGAAGATTCCCCGGTATATTACTGATATTGTTGATATTATTCTCCGAGGATTCGCCTTTGAATATCGCTGTTTTTAACTGAAGATTCCCCCGTATATTACTGATATTGTTGATATTATTCAGCGAGGATTCCCCTTGAATATCGCTGTTTTTAACTGAAGATTCTCCGGTATATTACTGATATTGTTGATATTATTCAGCTTGGATTCCCTTTTGAATATGGCTGTTTTTAACTGAAGATTCCCCCGTATATTACTGATATTGTTGATATTATTTAGCGAGAATTCCCCTTTGAATATCGCTGTTTTTAACTGAACATTCCCCCGTATATTACTTATATTGTTGATATCATTCAGCTTGGATTCCCTTTTGAATATCGCTGTTTTTAACTGAAGATTCCCCCGTATATTACTGATATTGTTGATATCATTCAGCTTGGATTCCCTTTTGAATATCGCTGTTTTTAACTGAAGATTCCCCCGTATATTACTTATATTGTTGATATCATTCAGCTTGGATTCCCTTTTGAATATAGCTGTTTTTAACTGAAGATTCCCCCGTATATTACTGATATTGTTGATATTATTCAGCTTGGATTCCCTTTTGAATATCGCTGTTTTTAACTAAAGATTCCCCGGTATATTACTGATATTGTTGATATTATTCAGCTTGGATTCCCTTTTGAATATCGCTGTTTTTAACTGAAGATTCCCCTGTATATTACTGATATTGTTGATATCATTCAGCTTGGATTCCCTTTTGAATATCGCTGTTTTTAACTGAAGATTCCCCGGTATATTACTGATATTGTTGATATCATTCAGCTTGGATTCCCTTTTGAATATCGCTGTTTTTAACTGAAGATTCCCCGGTATATTACTGATATTGTTGATATCATTCAGCTTGGATTCCCTTTTGAATATCGCTGTTTTTAACTGAAGATTCCCCCGTATGTTACTGATATTGTTGATATTATTCAGCGGGGATTCCCCGTGGAATGTCGCTGTTTTTAACTGAAGATTCCCCCGTATATTACTGATATTGTTGATATTATTCAGCGAGGATTCCCCTTTGAATATCGCTGTTTTTAACTGAAGATTCCCCGGTATATTACTGATATTGTTGATATCATTCAGCTTGGATTCCCTTTTGAATATCGCTGTTTTTAACTGAAGATTCCCCGGTATATTACTGATATTGTTGATATTATTCAGCTTGGATTCCCTTTTGAATATCGCTGTTTTTAACTGAAGATTCCCCCGTATATTACTGATATTGTTGATATTATTCAGCTTGGATTCCCTTTTGAATATCGCTGTTTTTAACTGAAGATTCCCCCGTATATTACTGATATTGTTGATATTATTCAGCGGGGATTCCCCGTGGAATGTCGCTGTTTTTAACTGAAGATTCCCCCGTATATTACTGATATTGTTGATATTATTCAGCGAGGATTCCCCTTTGAATATCGCTGTTTTTAACTGAAGATTCCCCGGTATATTACTGATATTGTTGATATCATTCAGCTTGGATTCCCTTTTGAATATCGCTGTTTTTAACTGAAGATTCCCCGGTATATTACTGATATTGTTGATATTATTCAGCTTGGATTCCCTTTTGAATATCGCTGTTTTTAACTGAAGATTCCCCCGTATATTACTGATATTGTTGATATTATTCAGCTTGGATTCCCTTTTGAATATCGCTGTTTTTAACTGAAGATTCCCCCGTATATTACTGATATTGTTGATATTATTCAGCGGGGATTCCCCGTGGAATGTCGCTGTTACTCCTCCCCGTGTAAACACTCCATCAACACAGCCTTATCACGCACCTCACACGCGGTATTCATACGTCCGCACTACATTCTGATGTCGGACTACTTTTTACTGACAGATGGCGGATGAGTCTGTTATCGGAGAGGGGAGGAATTCGGTCATCGTATTTGCTTGATATTGATGATGTTCCATAACAAAAGTAGATATATGTATTATCATAGCCCCAAAGCGTACTACGCCCGGGAATGCCTTCAGGCATCACAGCATATTATGCTAGGGGAATGCCTCCAAGCAACAAAGCGCACTCTGTCTGGGAATTTCTCAAGGCATCACAGCGTACTTTGCCTGGGAATGTCTCCCGGCGTCATAGCGTACTAGGCCCGGGAATGTCTCCAGGCATCACAGCGTACTATGCCATGGAATGCCTCCAGGCATCATAGCGTACTAGGCCTGGGAATGTCTCCAGGCATCACAGCGTATTATCCTACCCCTAATAAAAAACGCCATAGGTTTAACATTGACTCAATGTATTTGACAGAGCATTAAATAAAGTGTTATTTATGCACCAAGGTGAATAAAAAAGACGGACCAATCAGGGACGAGATAATGAAAGTAGATCCGGCAGCATTGATAAATGGGGCCATGGTGTCAACACGCTATTAACATGGCTAATTACACAATTTTCCCTGTATATCAGTGAGATGGGGTAGGATAAATACGAAACCGAACTTGAGTTATCCTTCTCAATGTTTATACCACTCTGGTCAGGTCTGGTACTCACTACACTCGGCTAATGCCTCGTGTAGTAATACACAACCTGCCCATCGCGGCATAAACATTGACAAGGCTAACTCTCGTTTGGTTTCTACTAACTATGCCATGGAATGCCTCCAGGCATCATAGCGTACTATGCCATGAATGCCTCCAGGCATCATAGCGTACTATGTGATGTACGAGGCACAACTTTTTTCCGACGGAATGAAGCCGAAACAATACGCCAGCACTTTCGGAGACGCATCCGACGGCGGAATTTGATACAATCACAGCGTACTATGCCATGGAATGCCTCCAGGCATCATAGCGTACTATGCCTGGGAATGTCTCAAGGTATCTTGGCGTACTAGGCCTGGGAATGACATGATAGCGTAGATAAAGAATAAAGTAAAGTATATGATAAAAACCAGATTTATAGACTGAGGATCAGAGGACATTGTAAAGGTAATAAGCCCGCTCCAAATATCACCAGACGATAGGTGGGAAGGAAAGATCGACTACAAAGAGAATAATTCATAGATAATCCGATAAGCAGCAAAGCTCACTGTGAGATTAAAGATGACATGATAAGGGAGATGGGCAGAGGAAATCCACAGAGAGATTATTCAGCCATTAGGAGGAATCGGAGTCTGCTGAAAAATGAACAGAAGAAACGGTGAAAACAAAGCAACTGATAAAAAACAAATCTTGTAAACGTGTTTTCACATTTATCTTTCAGGAAAGTTTTCTTCTCATGTGTTTCCTTATTGTTATCGAAGTATTGTCATTTTTTTCTATAACAAAGTAAATTCACCATTCATCAGTGTTAAAAGAAAAAGTAGCAACAAGAATCCATAATCTAGCATAGAATAACAGCCTCACACAAATAATACCTTTACATCACGTACCCAGACGCATAAAGTCAGTTGGAGGCATTCATGTCTTTTAAAACGTGTAAAGAAATGCATGAATTATTTCCAGGCCACTGGAGCAAGATGGAAATACGCACCTTTGAGAGCATACTCAATAAGGGTGGCCATGGCTTCTAGGACTATTGTAGGTAAAGAAATCTATATTTTTATTGATATTTGAAGGTATATACACAATATTACCATGATTTGGATCTGCGGGGTCATATTCTCCGAGTAGTTGACGCGTAGTAATACTCCGAGCGATAGCGACGTGTAATGCGTAGCGTCAACTACGAGGAAAGTATGACCCCGCAGATCTAAATCATGGTTATATTGTATTTATTACCCACATTTAAGCAATAAATATGATCGTCAGAAAACTTTTTAACGTAGTTAAGAAGTTATGTTTACATTTTTTACCGATGTTTGGGGACTACTTTCATCTCAAAAATCTGTATCCTTCTAGGAGATTCCGGAGGTCCGTATCCTACTCAGTAGCGATCTGTAGGCCCCATAGGCTTAGCATGGAGACTCCGTATTAGGTGGGTAATAAATAGGAATAGGGAACCCAAGCACTGGTGAAAGAAGGTCAAAGTTATGAGGTAAGGCCTCAGGCAGTTATTTTACCCAAGCCTTACTTCTTTCACCAGAATATAGTTTCCCTCTAATGTTTAATACGAAGAAAGAAATTGATGAGTGTTTGGCCTGTGTCCCTGTTAGCCATCGAGTTTGGAGTGCGCAGTTATATTAAGAAACGTCCTTACTGTGGACGAAACGGTTCTCTTTTGAGGTCGGTCGTTGATTTCATTCTGTGTGATGCCGTTGGCTGAAGGCAGTATGGAATCGATGACTGGCCAAGAGCGAGATCTGTTTCATTCAAAGGTCTGTACGGAAAAAGGCGTTTCTACACGTTTGTAACTTGTAGAAGGTTGGTGGTTCATTTTATATTTACTATACGCCAACAATCTATGAAAATATTAACTTAATTTGGCCAATAACTAATATTCTAACTAATATTTCAAATGATATGTACGGAACAGTGTTCCATACTGTATTTTTATTTTATGTGGCGAAAGAGTGCGTATTTTCAGTGAATACAGAAAGAGATTTTTGTCAAAAAAGATGGACAATATTGTCGAACAGTTTTACCATCAATTTATCCGATCGTATAACTGCTGCACAGTATTACCTGTAGTATTCGTTCACATCATGACCCAAAACATAGTGCGCCTCCTCCATAAAAATGAGAACCCATAGTTCCGGCAGATCTCAAATTGCTACGCCTCATTTCCGCCATATTGGATTTCATTTGGCGACATACGTCCTCACTTCACAGAGAGTTGGTGAAGAAGCAGAAATGACGTGCGATCCTATACGAGATGTGAAACGATGATGCTTGGAGGGTTGTCAGATGCCGGTCCGAGAAGACAAGATCAATGGGAGGTTTGTCAGAAGCGACTTAAAGGCATATCCTACAATTCACAGTGGCGCCACCTGGTGATATTTTAAATGATGTCAATTATTATTCAAAACTGGTTTCTTGGGATTCGTTCCAATTCTACATGAGTAAATTTAACGATTTCTCCGGTTTATCCAATCTTAATAGGTAAAAATAGGCCAGTTCATATATGCTTGAATTTTATTTTTTTTGAATATTGAGCTTCGCTCTATTTATTGAACCGAAAGAGTTACAGTAAGTTTGGGTAGTAAATACATGTGAACTTTTCATCTGCGTTTAATGGACTATCCAAGGATGCTACAAGTGATCACTCCAACGAAGAACAATGTCTGAAATCGAAGATTGTACATAGGAAACTCTGAAAAGCTTATCTAACTATTTGCATGAACAATATAGCACACTTATACTAAGTTCTTATCCTTTTTGGTACTAATTGAAATGTTAGCTGCATTTTACAACAATGTACATTCTCCCAAGAACAATAAAAAGAGGGTGCTCTTTTTTTTCTTTTTTTTTCTCCCCTTTTGGGAGATACATGGTTAAACTGGACATGAATATATATGCTTGATTTACATAGGAAAAGTACTGACATTTGTTTTCCAATTCTTTCAAAAACAAGGACGGTGAACTCCGATTTTTAAAATCTAAATAAGTAGTACTATATATGGAATATATTCTGTGAAAGTTTGAGGAAAATGACACAGGTTTTACTGTGTGAAAAAGATACTTTTTAGAATTTCTATATATTCTTATATAGATATTTCTTTTCGGTTCACTAATTTGGCTTGAATTCATACATCAATAAGGAGGCTGTAGGTGTCAGCCTTAGTAATAGGCTAGTTTTTGTCACTGGGCCTTACTCATACAAGTAATGGAGGGAAACTATGTTCCGGTGAGCAAAAGTTCAAAGTTACGAGGTGAGGCTTGGAAAAATTACAGTAATTTTTCCAAGCCTTACCGAGTAACTTTGACTTTTGCTTACCGGTACTTGGTTTCCGTATTCATATGTACCTTCAAATATCGATAAAAATGCTTAATTCTTTACTTGAAACACTTCCGAAGCAAATGGCCACCCTTATCGAGTAACCACAACAGCTATTGTTTCGTCCCACTGCTGTATCGCATCACGTGATCAGAGCGGGACGAAAACGTCAGAGCGGGACGAAAACATGAGAGCGGGACGAAAACGTCAACCTCGACACTTAACTTATTTTTAATGCACCCCCCAGCAGCGGTATGTAACTCGAGTTAGTTCAATAATGGGTATATAGGAATACCTTCTTAGTCCTACTTACCTCAAGATCCAGGTACAAAAGTAAAGTGTATTATCATAATATTAACCTATAAATCAAAAACTAGCACGGTGACCCCCGATTTCTAAGTTAGATATTATGTGTTCTATAACACTTGGAGATCATCATATTAAATTTTCAGGAAATTTACATGGGTTTTAATTTTCAATCCAAATTTCCCGATTTTTATATAATGTCAATCGTCAGTCCAGAAATGGATCATTGTGATTCCTTCTGATGTCAAATGATGAATTTTAAGTTTTGCCGAATTTATCCTAACCTAAGAGGTACAATAAGGAAATCAACAGTAGCATTATTTACATGGGGAATGTACTGAAAAATGTGGTTTACTCTCATTATTTCACGAGCTTGGACGGTGACCTATGGTTTTTAAAAACTTTAATGTGTAGTATTATACATTAACTGCATTCTTTGAAAGTCTAAAGAAAATGACATGGGTTTTACTATATGAAAATAATTTTTAAAGATTTTCTATATATTCCTTTATAATATCATTATGATATTCATATCCAAATGAAAATCTATCACGATGCCCCCCCCCCCTTATTTTGAAGTGGTCCATTTTGAGATCATGGTTTTCAATTTTCAGGATTGTGAAATGGTTTCCAATTTTCAAGCCAAATTGTCGGGTGTACCTTTAAAGACCCGATCGATAAACTTCATTTCAGGACAGAAGCTCGGCTGACTCAGGGCCTCTGGGGGGAGAGTGATGCCTGTTGTTGGTGACCAATGACTCGCTCTGTTTATTGACCAGCTTTATTGACGACCGCCAGGGAACACGGTCTGAAGGGCACGTCCTACAATTCACAGTGGCGCCACCTGGTGATTTACAAATGATGGCAATTATCAATCAAAATCATGTTTTTTTTTTACTTACTCTTATACCAAATGAGTAAAGTATGATATATTATCAAGTTTGACAAAATCTAAAAGGTAACTAACATGGTCTTAAAGGCACGTCCTACAATTCACAGTGGCGCCACCTGGTGATTTACAAATGATGGCAATTGTCAATCAAAATCATGTTTTTTTTTTACTTACTCTTATACCAAATGAGTAAAGTATGATATATTATCAAGTTTGACAAAATCTAAAAGGTAAATAACACGGTCTTAAATGGCGTGTCCTACAATTCACAGTGGCGCCACCTGGTGATTTACAAATGATGGCAATTATCAAACGAAACCAGTTTCTTTGATGAGTAAATGAGTAATGTATAATATTAGGGAACGTCCTTACTGTGGACGAAAACGAGGTCAGTCGTCGATTTCATGCTTTGACAGCATCCACCACCAGTTATTGATTTTAAAACTCAAGAAATTATTACATATGCCCGATAATGTTGTCAGATGGATTGAAAACTATTTATATGGTCGTAAACAGTAT
This sequence comes from Alentia gelatinosa, assembly GCA_950022655.1. Taxonomy (NCBI): domain Eukaryota; kingdom Metazoa; phylum Annelida; class Polychaeta; order Phyllodocida; family Polynoidae; genus Alentia; species Alentia gelatinosa. The sequence goes on from OX465581.1 coordinate 126,363,183, forward strand.
GTCTTTGCCAATCAGAAATCATCCGACACCCATGGGATTGATTTCGGGGTCCCCCAGGGCTCTGTCCTGGGTCCTCTTCTGTTCCTGTTATTTATCAATGATTTAGGAGAAATCTTAAGAACTCGTTGTTTCTGCAATATGCAGACGATCTCGTCCTTTATTTTTCTGCCCAGTCTCCGGAGATTGCTCAATGTAAATTACAGGAAGATGTCTCTTGTTTAGGTAACTGGTGTACCAAAAATGGTCTCACCATTAATGTATCGAAGACTAAAGTAATGTGGTTTGGCACTCCGCACCGGTTAAAGAACTGTCCTAAGCTTAAAATTGTTCTGAATGATCGTGAATTATCTTGCTGTCTTCATTATAAATACTTGGGGGTCGTTATCGACTGTAATCTTAGTTGGATAAACCATGCTAAATCAATGATTAAAAACATAAGTGGACAGTTATTCAAATTTTCAAAATTGCGAAAAAACCTAACTTTTGAAGCAGCCAAACTTGTTTATACTTCAAATATTATGTCATGATTTGAATATTGTTCGTTTATTTTTGAAAGCATGTCACGCAAAGACCAACTGACTCTAGAAAAATTGCATCATTGAGGTCTTCGAATTACTTATTTCAAGCCTACTATCAAGTTATCCATCAGCAAACTACATGAACTATGTGGAGTCAATACCCTAGCAAGCCGACGCAAGCGCCAACTGCTTACGATTATGTACAGGAACCGAACCAATTCTGATTGGCTAGACCCGATCAAACGAAAAACACGCTCGAATGAAAAGATACTATTCAATATCAAAACGACCAGAGCATCAACTGTAATAAACTCACCCTATTATAGGGGCGCAAACCTTTGGAATAATTTGCCTGAAAGTCTTCAACGTATTCCCAAGTTAGAAGTTTTCAAGATAGCTATTGATTAGACCTGTGTCATATAAACTGAGTTTCCGACTGAGACGAATCCTTTTCCATTATCATCATTACCTGTATCACCTTTATTGTTGGCACATATACTGCCTTAAGGTTTTTTGATCTCGATGTATCTTGCAAATTATTACTGAACAATATATTTGCGTTACCAACACTGTATCTGAAAAACTCGGCTGCGTCTGAGAGATGCTTTTCCTAAATAAAAAAAAAATAAATAAAAAATACTGCTTGACGCCACAGGCGGAAGGCAGTATGAAATCGACGACTGACCGAGAACGACAACCATTTCGTCCACAGTGAGGACGTTTGCTTATTATTATATACCTTTAATTGGTGAAAAAATGCCATTTTGAAAACATACTAAGTCGCAGTCTCAGCGGGCACGAACATTATCATTACTGCACTCCTAGCAGCGGGCAGTATTTGATAGACGTTCGGACATAGGTACATAATAATATATTATCGATCTTGACAAAAACCAAAAAAGGTAAATTAAGCCAATTTACATTTGACTGATTTACTTAGGAAATGAACTGGGGCAATCCATAAAGTACGTACGCACTGAGGGGGGGGTCAAAATTTTTTGAAATTTTGCGTATGTACTTTATGGATGGCCCCACTGTAAAATTTATTTTTTTCTTCAATACATTAAAAAACAAAAGCTCTTCTTGTATAATATACCTATAAGTATAGACAAATACTTAAATATTCATTAACACTTGAAGTAACGTAATTAAGCAGCGATTCGAACGATATGAGATTGAGCTCTGACCCTAAACTTAAATAGGTTTCTGTATTTATCTCACCCTTCACATTGACTATTGGGCTAACCTTTGTGACATAGTTCCCCATTGGATATTTTTCCTAAATATCTAATTGGCATTGGATACACTTTTTCTACTACATAAACACTTACTTTTTACACACTGAAATGCGTGGCCCAAAGTGTTTAAATGCTAAACGGCTAGACACCTTTGGACAAAGTGGTTAAGTGTGTAAAAAAGTAAGTGTTTAAGTAGTAGAATAAGTGTTTAGAATATGATGGTGTTTAGATATATGTGTGTAAATATCAAAGTGTGCGGGAATTAAAGAGTGTCTAGAAAATCTAGTGAGTATAACCAAACACTTTTTTTACAGTAGGTAGCACGTATTTGTGTTTACTGGGCTCGGCCAGTGTCGCCTGCCGTTGGTGACCAATGACTCACTCTCCTTATTGATCAGGTTTATTGATGACCAGTAGGGAACACAGTCTAGTCCCACCGGATTGGTAAATGAAAATGTGCCGTTTCTACTGGCCGACTAGAAATCCACCGATAATGTTCACATTGTACAGAAGTCGGTCGGTGGTTCTCCTTGTGAAAGGTCGGTGGCACATAATCAGTGGCCTGCATTGCAAATATGCGATGGACGTTGACCAACCTTTGGTAGTAAAATGCTGGTTTTTTTAGTTTTTTTAATTGATTTCTTTATTGATTCAAGAGATAAGCATACAGCAAGCTCCATCAGGTTTACAGGTCAGTTGCATAACCAATGGTTACGACTGATTAATCCAATGCACTTTGATTTCGTCAGTGTGAGGAGAAATCGGTCGGTGGTGTCAAATTGCATAAGATATAGGAGAGAAAAATCGTTGACCATTTTTGTATCCACCTGACGATCATTGCTCTAGTTGTGTCACATAATCGGTCGGCGATGCGAAATACCATAATCGGTGGTCGCAATCGGAAGGTGGAGACGTCACATAAGACTGGCGCCCTTACAAATGTCACTGATGAGACCATTTTCTACTTGCTAGCAAAATGTATATAGGTTTTCGGAAATCACTCGTGTAAAGTTAGAGGGTGGAGTGGATGCAAAATGGGTACAAAAGATTAGTGATCCTGGATATCTGTGGTCAATTCATGATGTGTTACAAATATCACCTATGACGTCTGAATAAAAATAAGACCATTATCCACTTTCCGACAAAATGCCCAACAGTATGTCTAACAAAATGTCCAACAAAATGTTCAACTAAACATCAACTAAATGTCTGACTAAATGTCTGACTAAATGTCCAACTAAATGTCCGACTAAATGTCCGACTAAATGTCCGACTAAATGTCCGACTAAATGTCCGACTAAATGTCCGACTAAATGTCCGACTAAATGTCCGACTAAATGTCCGACTAAATGTCCAACAAAATGTCCAACAAAATGTCCAACAAAATGTCCAACAAAATGTCCAACAAAATGTCCAACAAAATGTCCAACAAAATGTCCAACAAAATGTCCAACAAAATGTCCAACAAAATGTCCAACAAAATGTCCAACAAAATGTCCAACAAAATGTCAGGTGTGGTGTAGGTGCTAAAATCGGCACACACAAGATCAGTGACCCCGGGGGCCGTTATGATAAAAACTATATATAAAATGTATCGTAGAATTGTCTTAGGGGCATAAGAGTAGCATGAACAAAATGTTCTCGGCATAAGACATTTTTACGAAACGATACTCTTAGCCCTTTAACAGCAGCATGATGCCTCCAGGCATTCCCCTGGCTACCGCAGCATGATGCCTCCAGGCATCATAGAGTAATCATTTATATTTATATACAAAATTCAATAAATAAAAAAATCATTGTTTGAATTAAAAGAAATTTTGACATAGTAAAAACAGCATATTGACCTTTGATTTTTATATAACAGAATATCATCAGCTACCAAGGTAAATTACTTAAATCACATGACACATCATGTGACATTGCTATTTTCAATAAAAAGGTGCCTGCTGTAGCACGGTCGTTTATGCAGGCAATGCCTGCTGTACAACGGTGATCAGAGGAATTGGGGGCTGCAGGAAAAGGAGGTCTTAAAAGGTGTGGCATAAGAAATTGTTTATATTGTAAATATCGTCCATTTATCGCCCATTTGTCATCCAGGAAACACCTCTAGAGGTGTCGTAGTTGATGTCAAACCCATGTCTGTCTCAATGTTGGTCATCTAACCTTATCTGTCATTAATTGTGAAACACTAAAGTCTCTCTAATCCTCTCAGTGCCATCATTACTAGACAACCACCTCCACAGTTGTCATCGCTGCCCCGAGGTCACTCCGTCTGTCTGGTCAGCAGGGGGGAGGAGGGAGGGGACGATGGGGGTGGGAGGGGGGATGAGGGGGATGAGAGAAGGGGGTTGAAGGGAGGGGGATAAGTGGGGTGAGGGTGAGGGGAGGGGGATGAGGGGAGGGAGAATGGTGGGCGGGAAGTGAGGGGGTAGGAGGGAGGGGAGATGGTGGGAGGGGGCTGATGGGGGATGAGGGAAAGGGGTTAAAGTAAGGGGGATAAGTGGGGTGAGGGGGTGAGGGGGTGAGAGGGTGAGGGGGTGAGGGGGTGAGGGGTTAGGGGTTAGGCGAGGGGGGATGAGGGGAGGGGAAATGAGGGGAGGGTTGAGGGGGGCAAGGGGGTGAGGGGATGACGGGGTGAGGGGATGGAGGGGGGGTGAAGGGAGAGGGGTGAGAGGTGAGAGGAGTGAGGGGGTGGGATGAGGGGAGAAGGTGAGTGGTCAGGGGATAGTGATCAGGGGGGATGAGGGAGGATGAGAGGAGGGGGGATAAGGGCAGGGGGAGGTGAAGGGGTGAGTGGGGGTTAGGGGGGTGAGGGGTGGGAGGGGGATGTGGAGAGGGATGGGGGAGGGAGGGGGGTCCGCACGGCTTCCTTCACTCTCCACTGATCCACTCTCCGTCCTGATTCTATCAGACCACACTAACGAGCTGCTCGCTCCTCCACTCTCCAAGCAGAGTCTTACAACGTCCAGCACGCTACAGAACGACCCGAGACTGTGCTGGGAGAGTGAGACTGATTTAGTGCAGTTAGCGAAAGGCTGCTGAATTATGGGACTGACTAGGGCGGGTAGTTAGCGGTCAAATGATCTTAACGCTGCAGGCAGATGTCGTTATGAGGATGTATTGACGTCGGTTCTCAATGTCAGTGTCAATGTCAGTGTCAATGTCAGTGTCAATGTCAGTGTAAATGTCAGTTTCAATGTAAGTGTCAAAGTCAGTGTCAAGGTCAGTCTCAACGTCAGTGTCAAGGTCAGTCTCAATGTCAGTGTCAATGTCAGTCTCAATCTCAGTGTCAAGGTCAGTCTCAATGTCAGTTCTCAATGTCAGTTCTCAATGTCAGTTCTTAATGTCAGTTCTTAATGTCAGTTCTTAATGTCAGTGTCAATGTCAGTGTCAATGTCAGTGTCAATGTCAGTGTCAATGTCTGTGTCAATGTCTGTGTCAATGTCTGTGTCAATGTCTGTGTCAATGTCTGTGTCAATGCTAGTTCTCAATGTCAGTTCTTAATGTCAGTTCTAAATGTCAGTGTCAATGTCAGTGTCAATGTCAGTGTCAATGCTAGTTCTCAATATCAGTTCTCAATGTCAGTTCTTAATGTCAGTTCTTAATGTCAGTTCTTAATGTCAGTTCTTTATGTCAGTGTCAATGTCAATGTCAGTGTCAATGTCAGTGTCAATGTCTGTGTCAATGTCTGTGTCAATGTCTGTGTCAATGTCTGTGTCAATGTCTGTGTCAATGCTAGTTCCCAATGTCAGTTCTCTATGTAAGTTCTCAATGTCAGTCTCAATGTCTCACCGTAATTTTATTGCACCTTCATGGATATATTTAAAATAACTATGGGTTCTTGATGTATCTCCGCTAATCCTTTTAGGAACTAAATAGTTGGTCTTACAAGAAGATCTTCAGCACCTTCCTTACAAGAATCTTTGTGATGAATCAAAATGTGAATTAGCATCGTTTCATATCACACAGTCATTTGTCATCCAGAGAATATGAAATAACGAGAACTCTCCCACCTGCCTGAGGAGCTCGGCTTTACACAATCATAGTAAGGAGGTTTATTATATTTATACTCTCTGTTGTTTTTTCTCTCTCTCAGTCTGACTCTGTCTGCCTCTGCCTCTGTCTGTCTGTCTCTCTTTGTCTGTCTGTCTCTGTCTCTCTGTCTCTCTGTCTCTATATAGCCTGAATGTCTCTGTCCCTCTGTGACTATCTCTAGTCTCGCTCTGTCACTCTCTCTGTCTGCCTCTCTCTGTCTATCTCTCTGTCTCTCTTTTTGTATGTCTCTGTCTTTCTGTGTCTATCTTTATGCCTCTCTTTTTATGTATCTGTTTGTCTGTCTCTATCTGTCTGGATCTTTATGTCTCTGTGTCTGTCTCTGTCTGTCTCTGTCTGTCTCTGTCTGATTCTGTCTCTGTCTGTCTCTGTCTCTCTCGCTCTGTCTCTCTCTTTGTCTTTCTCTGATTCTGTCTGTCTCTCTCTATTTCTGTCACTGCACGAACATCATTATCTTATATATGAATGCGCCCGGCGTATATAAGTAGGTATTTTGCGTCTACAAGGTCGTCCAATTCCCCATGTGTATGCACCTCATCTGTAGGCGTATATAAGCATGCAGTGAAGAGGGCTTCACTGAGAGCGGGCGGGGGGAGGTGGGGGAGCGGGGCGGGGGGAGGGCTTCCTACTGAGGACACCTGTACTTCTATCAACACAAAGGGGCAGGAGGCGGTGGGGGGAAAGGATATATACGCCGGGTTTGAAATACAGCCAAGACGCGGCCGTACATAAGGCCTGGGCGTATATATATTCATATATATGAAAACAAGTCAATATTCAGGCAATACATGCACTTCCACGATGGCGTATGTTTGAATAAAAGAGTGGTTTTCGTGTAGTGTGTCTATCTGTCTTTCTCCCTCTATGTTACTTTCTATCTCTTTGTGTGGGTGTGGGTGCTTTTCTCTGTCTCTGTCAGTCTCACTCTGCCTCTCTCTATCTGTCTCCCTGTCTCTCTCTTTGTCTCTGTCTTTGTTTCTCTCTTTATCTGTCTCTTTCTATCTGTCCCTCTTTGTTTCTACCTCTCTCTGTCTCTCACTGTCTATGTCTGTCTCTGTCTCTTCGTCTCTCTCTCTCTCTGTCTCCCTTTCACTGTCTCTGTGTCTCCCTCGCCATCACCTATTCCATGCTACTAGATCTCCCCCTGTCTCCTACACTCTCTCTTCTGTAGCTCCTCACTTTCCATCTCTCCTTCCCTCTCCCTTTCCCCCTCCATGTTTCATCCCTCCCTTCCCCCTTCTTCCCACCCTCCCTCCCTCTCACCCTCCCTCCCTCCCTCCTTCCCCCTCCCTTTCTCCCTCCATGTTTCATCCCTCCCTTCCCCCTTCTTCCCACCCTCCCTCCCTCTCACCTTCCCTCCCTCCCTCCTTCCCCCTCCCTTTCTCCCTCCATGTTTCATACCTCCCTTCCCCCTTCTTCCCAGCCTCCCTCCCTCTCACCCTCCCTCCCTCCCTCCTTCCCCCTCCCTTTCTCCCTCCATGTTTCATCCCTCCCTTCCCCCTTCTTCCCACCCTCCCTCCCTCTCACCTTCCCTCCCTCCCTCCTTCCCCCTCCCTTTCTCCCTTCATGTTTCATCCCTCCCTTCCCCCTTCTTCCCACCCTCCCTCCCTCTCACCTTCCCTCCCTCCCTCCTTCCCCCTCCCTTTCTCCCTCCATGTTTCATCCCTCCCTTCCCCCTTCTTCCCACCCTCCCTCCCTCTCACCCTTCCTCCCTCCCTCCCTCCCTTCCCCCTTCTTCCCACCTTCCCTCCCTCTCACTCTCCTTCTCCCTCCCTCCTCCCTCCCTCTCCCTGTAGTTTTCTCCGTCTGTCTCTCTCCTTGTATTTCCTCATCTCTCTCGGCACCATTTTCTTCGCTCCCCCCACTTCTTTCACTTCCCTCTGTTTGTTTCACATCAGACATCTTTGCTAATTGCAGACAAAGAAACAATTACCGATCTACATAATGTCGTCTATCTACAATAGAGCAGAGATATTAGAGCCATAATGCCGCCGACACAACCGCGATAATGAGTGATGGAAAATCACGCCTCTAGAATAGAACGTTCCAGAATTAAACAAACTACAGATCTTACTTGTTCTACCTTTGGATAAAATATATTCAGTTGTTCGAAGTGATCTACTTTCAAGCGAGTTTCTTAAAGGCATGTTCTAAAATTCACAGTGGCGCCACCTGGTGGTTTTTGAATAATTGATAGTCAAACCTGGTTTCTTGGGATTCATTCTAATTCTACAAGAGTAAATTTAACATTTTGTTCAGTTTATCCAATCTTAGGTAAAATAGGCCAATTTACGTTTGCTTGATTTACATAGGAAATGTACTGAAAAATACGATTTTCTTCAATTCTCACAAAAACAAGGACGGTGAACTATGGTTTTTAGAATCTAAAAAAATAGTACTATGTATGTACTCTATTCTGTGAAAGTTTGAGCAAAATGACATGGGTTTTACTATGTGAAAAAATACTTTTTAGAATTTCGATATATTCTAATATAAAATTATCATAATGTTGATCTATAAAACAAAAACTAGCATGGTGACCCCCGATTTTTAAGTTAGATATGTGTTCCACAACACTTGGAGATCATCGTCTTAAATCTTCAGGAAAATGACATGGCTTTTAATTTTCAAGCCAAATTGTCCGATATCCCTTTAATTACATAACTAGTGTCAGTCTATTGTTGGCGGAAAATAGAGACAACTCTACATGATTTTATATCAATGCCTAAATGAACAGAATTTAAAAGGAATAGATAATCAATAAAACATACTACAAGGAACCCGTTCGGCGGAATACTGTGTCTGGTTTGTGGACGATTTCCTCTTTTTTGAAGATTTACACAGCCTTCAGACGCTTAACGCGATTTCCGGTGACCGCCACGCCCTCTACCGGCAGCCCGCCTCTACTTCCGGTCGTCGCGCATGCCCGGTGGAGCTCTCTAAACGATGCCGTTCGCTGGTTCCCAACGACACTGTTAGGTTGTAATGCGGCACGCCGGTAACCGGTGTGTGGTAATGGCGGGAAGGATTTGTCGTAATTTGTCGTCTGCGGGATATATGTCCCGGATGTAGCCTGTTTACACTCGCCGACTTTTGTCTGCCGATAAATTTGTCAGCCACCATGATCTGACCCTCAAAATATTTCTTTTCATGATATGAAATAGGTTGTGAGGACGAAAGAAACATACTTTGATCTTTTAATGTTTTTCCAAGTGTATTGAGAGGGGAAAAAACACATTAGGATAGTGTCCTAGGTTTTCACGGGGCATTTCTCAAAGGGCAATGTTTTCTTTATCCACTTGATAGAAAGTGTCCATAGAAAACACCCAGAGCATACAGATATATCCAGCTAACACAAATTATCCATAGAAAACACATAGGGAGTGTGTATCACCACACCCGGAGCATACAGATATATCCACCTAATACAAAGTGTCCATAGAAAACAGATAGGGAGTGTGTATCACCATACCCGGAGCATACAGATATATACACCTGATTCAAAGTGTCCATAGAAAACACATAGGGAGTGTGTATCACCATACCCAGAGCATACAGATATATCCACTTAATACAAAGTGTCCATAGAAAACACATAGGGAGTGTGTATCACCATACCCAGAGCATACAGATATATCCACCTAATACAAAGTGTCCATAGAAAACACATAGGGAGTGTGTATCACCATACCCGGAGCATACAGATATATATCAACCGAATACAAAGTGTCCATAGCAATAGTGTGTATCTACATACCTGGTGCATACATGTTGTATGTTCCAGATTCAGATAAAGTGTGCATACCGTAAAATAGTGCGTACTGAAGAATGGTGTATACCTAAAGTGAACTATATTTTTGCTACATGCATGAGGAAAAGGTTGATAATAAATGCAATATGGATTGGTTTCAGATAAAAGCGGCTGTAGACTCCCTGGAGTTGCCTCTGCCCAATATCCTAGTATGTCCTCTAATATTACTATGCGTCAACTCCTCGAAACCAGTCATTATTGTGTATATCAAGGTATCTAACATGAGGCATTCCCGTGATACAGTTTAGACTTTTGCTTACTGGTACTTGGTTTCCCTATTCCTATATACCTTCATTATCGATAAAAATGCTTAATTCTTTACCTGAAACACTTCCGAAGGAAATGGCCACCCTTTTGTCCCGCTGCTGTATTGTATAACGTGATCAGAGCAGGATGAAAACGTCAAAGTGGGACGAAAACATGAGAGCGGGACGAAAACGTCAACCTTGACACATAACTTATATTTAATGCAGAGCAGCGGTATGTAACTCTAGTTAGTTCAATAATGGGTAAATAGGAATGTGTATTTCTGTGTACATCAGATAAGGATCTCTTCAAAGCTCTCCTCATTAATGTGGTGAGAAAACCCTCGTTGTTTGATATTCTCTGCATCAGACATGTGTGGTGTAGAACAATGTGGATACAGGGTCTGACGGGGTTATCTCAACCTGGTACTCTTCTCCATAGGCCTAACGTTAGAAAGTCATACTCCATGGCAATGAAGGTAGTGTACCCAATATTCAATGACTAATTGAGTGATTTATTTTATTAGTCCATAATGTTAAATGGGGTGAGATAAAATCAGAAACCCACTCAATGAAAATAACTTGGTCTGCATTCCACCTCACTTTACAGCAGAGTAATTCACACAGCTTCGCTACGTAAATTACTCTGCGGTCAGACTTGGTGGAGTACGGACCATGTTATTTTCATCTGGTGAGTTTCCATGTAAGAATGTGTTGGTCTAAATATGTTATGCTCCTCTCAGACTGCCACTAGGTGTCTTGTGATGGATGGTTTCCTGAATACACTGTCTACATTTTAACCGCAGATCCATCACATACTGTGAAAGTGATGTAATAAGAATGAGGCCATTTAGTTTCTGTTCACCTAATTAAATCTCACCTCTCCTCAATGAATACTAGAGAAATCGCCCAAAATGGAGTCGTTCACGATACTGTAAATGTAATGTATTAAGAATAAAGCCATTTAGTTTCTATTCACGTAATTAAATCTTACCGTTCCTCGATGAATACTGGAGAACTCACCCAAAATGGAGTGGTTCACGATATTGTAGATGTAATGCAATAAGAATAAAGCTATTTAGTTTCTGTTCACCTAATTCAATATTACCTTTCCTCAATGAATACTGGAGAAATCGCCCAAAATGGAGTCGTTTACGATACTGTAGATGTGATGTAATATGAATGAGGCCATTTAGTTTCTATTCACCTAATTAAATCTTACCTCTCCTCAATGAATACTGGAGAACTCACCCAAAAGAAGTCGTTCATGATATTGTAAATGTAGTATAATAAGAAAGATGCCATTTAGTTTCTATTTACCTAATCAAATATTATCTTTCATCAATCAATACTGAAGATCTTGCCCCAAAAGGGAAATCGTTCGCGCTACTGTAAATGTAATGCCGGAGACACACCAAGCGAGAAACGCAGCGATTTCCGTAATCGCGTCGCTGGTCTTGTCTTAATATGTTTATATGTGTCCCCGATATTAAGGAATGATATTTCACAATTATTTCAGTTCGTGATTATTTCTTGAAATATTCATGAGCGAAACGCGATTAATCCTTTGAAATTTTGTCAGCAAGCAAACAATTGTGCAAATGCTTCTATGATATACTGTCCTGTGGTAATATTTCTTCTTATTACTAGGCATCGATCAAAATACACTCTGCAGAGATGATATATTGCAGCATGAAATGAAATACCGTCGGATGTGAGAAATACAATCATGAATATAGTAAAGTAAAACGTCGTTCCTCTTCCTCCTACAGAACCACATTACTCCAGGGTAGAAACCTCAAGGTCAACCTCAGCCACACCTGACGCCTTCCCCCAGCCAAGGTCAAACTGAGGTCACAGAGGTCAACCAGAGGTCACAGGACGCAGTGACCTCTCTGAACTTCAGGTGGCTTAGTTGGGGATGTGTCCGCAGGGCGGCGCGGGGGTGGACACTAGGGGGCGCGGTGGTGGTCGGTCTTTATGTCACCGGCTTCCGTAAATCTGATAATAAAGTCCCCTGACCACGGTCCGCGGTCTGAGGTGTGAGAGGGGAAGGGAGTAGGAGCAGGATGGGGGACGAGGGGAAGGGTGTGAGAGCAGGGTGAGGGTGTAGGGACAGGGGTGTGAAATCAGAGTGGGGTGTTAGATCGAGGGAGGGGGAGGTCTGAGGCGAGGGGTGTGAGAGGAGGGGTGTGAGGAGAGGGGTGTGTGAGCAGGGTGAGGGGAGGAGTGTAAAGGAAGGGTAAGAAGAGGAGGGGTGTGAGAGCAGAGAGGGGTGTGAAAACAGGGTGAGGTGTGAGGAAAAGGTGTGTGAGTGGGGTGCGGTGTGAGGGGAGGGGTGTGAGAGCAGGGGGAGGTGTGAGGCGAGGGTGTGAAAGCAGGTTGAGGTGTGAGGGAAGGGGTGTAAGAGCAGGGAGAGTAGTGAGGGGGAGGGGTGTCAGTGCAGGGTGAGATGTGAGGGGAGGGGTGTGAGAGCAGGGTGAGGTGTGAGGGGAGGAGTGTGAAAGCAGTGTGAGGGTAGGGGTGTAAGAGCAGGTTGAGGTGTGAGGGGGAGGGGTGTCAGTTCAGGATGAGGTGTGAGGGAGGGGTGTGGGAAGAGCACACTAAATTAATATGCAAATAACAAAAGCCTAATACATTGTTACATTCCAGTTCTATATTTGTGAAACATATATGCACCTTCTCTTGACCTAACGGTTGCCCCCACACGGTGAACATGGAGCCATGCTATAGGCATGATCTAGATGATTGCCAGACAGTCCCGGCCAGCAGTCGTTGCAATATCATCAGCAATAAAGCTTGTAACAGGACAAAGTCTTGGAGTCACTTCTTTAGATTACTATCAAATATCAAAATAAGGACCAAAGAAGGTGACCATGATACTAAGGGAATTGTCAAACTGTCCACTAAAGCTATGCTTAAGGAGAAACACGCCTAAAGATGATGTACCATGGGCATGGTTTGAAGAAATAAAATCTTTTGCTGAAGTCCAATGCACTTTTACCAAAATTGGAACATTGAGGAATGGTAATTTGTCTCAGGCGAGCCATGCTAACGGACTCGGCCCCAGTCGGTAGATGTAGGACAGCTAGGCAGGGGTCAGGCAACGATTAGTGACCCCCCTCTCGCCCCCCTTGAGATATTTTGTTGTTGTCGGTTGATGTTCCTAAATCACTCGCCAAAGGTTTCTCAATATGTTGATAAATCCAGCCAGAGACAACGGAACATTGGGAATACCACCCATTCGGTTTACATAATTTGCCTGCGACAAGTTTGCCGACAAAATTTAGGAACTAATCGTTAAACCACGATTCGGTAAATGTGCAATGGACTTTACAGACACAATACTAAATTGATAAAAGAAGAATCTACGGACCCTGTATATAAATAGACCCCTGAATGCGTGTTATTCACATGATACATGCCAATCACGTGATGTCACCGCTGGAACTGTTTTAAACGGTAATATTTCGGAGAGCAAAACATGCAAGGTGCTTATCAAAATAGAGCATCAATTATCTCCTTTCCTATCAGACTTACTTCACAAACCGTTTTCCCTGCAACGCTGGTTCTGTGTAGCTTTTTCATAGAAGCCTAGAACTGCAAATATGTCAAACTAGAAATAACATGGTAATAGGAAGATTTGATTTAAATACCCAACCCCTATGTCAAACAAGACAGATAGGTGGGTTGTGTAGTAAGCTTCCCAAGTGATAACTTAGAAGGAACTCGGGATTAGCATTACATGATGGTGATGACATGATGAAAAAACTAGGAACTAGGAAAATGGAGGATTATAGGCTGATTAGGTCATCTTAAGGTTGAATATCAATATGGGAACTTAGGCTTTTGGAGGAAATAAAGAAGTCACGCTCAGGTTTAGGATTCCACTCATTCACTAATGAATGTGTGTAATTTACTGGACAAGAAACC